>JBBBDQ010000909.1:2617500-3095000 GCA_037127315.1 Ascarosepion bandense | reverse complement strand
GTATAGAGCCAGGGTATTGGGATAAAAAGCAACAATGATACGATAGAATGAAACTAGTAATAAAATAATAGTCATAATGAAGAGTGTATAGAGCCAGAGTATTGGGATAAAAAGCAACAATGATACGATATAATAAAACTAGTAATAAAATAATAGTTATAATGAAGAGTGTATAGAGCCAGGGTATTGGGATAAAAAGCAACAATGATACGATAGAATAAAACTAGTAATAAAATAATAGTCATAATGAAGAGTGTATAGAGCCAGGGTATTGGGATAAAAAGCAACAATGATACGATTGAATAAAACTAGTAATAAAATAATAATGAAGAGTGTATAGAGCCAGAGGGTTGTAATAAAAAGCAACAAAAATAAGATGGAATAAAACTAGTAATAAAATAATAGAAATAATGAAGAGTGTATAGAGCCAGAGTGTTGGGATAAAAAGCAACAATGATACGATAGAATAAAACTAGTAATAAAATAATAGTAATAATGAAGAGTTTATTGATCCAGTGTGTTGGGATAGAAAAACAACAATATTAAGCAAATACATAAATAAAAATGCCCACTAGACAGACCCCCGCAAATACACAAACGAATATACATTATTATCCGAATCCCATATAGACAACTTAGAAACACCTACACACATACATTTAAACATGAACACTGCTTGACAAGACAAAAAGCATGTGAAGCTTGCTTAACAAATGAAAAATAAAAGACACAAAGATTAAAAGAACAAGAGCTTTTTTCTTTTTCATTTTTTCCTTCATTTTTTAATATATATATATAAATATTTACGCTCTCACGCCCT
This sequence comes from Ascarosepion bandense, assembly GCA_037127315.1. NCBI lineage: Eukaryota > Metazoa > Mollusca > Cephalopoda > Sepiida > Sepiidae > Ascarosepion > Ascarosepion bandense. Next base: position 3,094,180 of record JBBBDQ010000909.1, on the reverse strand, counting down.
GATTGAGCACTCTGGAAGAATGGTAGGCTTTGAAAAAACAGTAGCTACTCTAGCATCTACGCATCGTTCATTCAGTATTGAATAAGAACACTCTCAGCTACTGGCGTTTGTACATTGTACATAACACTCAAAAAGTTTGCCTCCTTCTACCGAGCGCCCATAGCTCAGCGGTAGAATCGCCGACTGACGCCAATTCGGTCGAGTTTAAATCCTGGTTAAAAACCAATTGGATGTCATACCGTAGTGATGATCTGTGATACAGCGAAACAGATCTCTCTGCGAATGACTATATATATTATAATTTTGGTATTACAATGGTTTATAAAAACATAATATCACTACACAAAATTTTCATGTTTCGGAACAGAACTGTTCCTCTTCAGGTGATATGTTAAAATAAATGGTGAAAACGATTTATTTTTGAAAATATAAGATGAATTCATGATTATTTAAAATATTAGGGAGTAGTGGTTGGAGGAAATGCATTTAGGTGGGTCAAAACTAGTCAATCCGCATTTTGAAATATGTAACCATTGAGATAAACATTTGGGTTAGGAAAGAGGTCAGGATAGCTTAGATCTAAATATGTCACTTTTTAATTTTGTCTGGGTAAAATACATAGATTTTTTTAAATGGGTAGACAATAATTTTTATCAGGAGGTTAGATTTCATTTTTTTTTTATTATTATTGAACAATAGATTTTATTTACATACTATCTATGAGTAAAGGGGATAAAAAGTTTAAGTCAGAATTAAATTTAAATAATTGTATTATTCTTCGTTATATTGTATTTAGAACAACAATTTAGTATTGTGTGGGTCTTTTATTTTATTAAAATAATATTCATTTTTTTTTTATTTTTGTTAGAGTATGAGTTATAAATGAAAGTTATAGAGTATAAGTTATAAATGTTTTATATACATATATAAAAGTAACGAGGGTGAACCTTGTGTAAGTATTTGTTTGTTTGATAGATTCGACTTAGCGTCTGCATTTTGCGGTCTAGCTCGACGGGAGTTGCGCTCAGATGTGGTTCAAAATTTGAAAACGCTAACGACACCTTGAAATTATATATATATATATATATATATATATATATATATATATATAAGTGACGAGGGTGGACGTTGTGTAAGTATTTGTTTGTTTGATAGATTCGACTTAGCGTCTGCATTTTGCGGTCTAGCTCGACGGAAGTTGCGCTCAGATGTTGATCAAAATTTTAGTACGCTAACGGCACATTTGAAAATTTTCAGAAAACCAAAATCAGAGGGAAAAAATATATATTATCACCACACAAATTCAGGGATCAGTTTATGTATTGATTATAATATAGAAAAGATCACCCCACTTTATATTATCTATATATATTTCCCCTCACCTTCCCAACCTAATCCAATAGAGACATTCTATATTGTTATATCTATATTGTTATATCTACAAAAGTGACGAGGGTGGAGGTTGTGTAAGTATTTGCTATGTAAATTCATCATATGTTTTTTATTCTTATTCCTCAAACTACCCGAGTGAAACCGGGCTAAACTGCTAGTCTATATCTATAAAAGTGACGAGGGTGGAGGTTCTGTAAGTATTTGCGATGTAAATTCATCATATGTTTTTTATTCTTATTCCTCAAACTACCCGAGTGAAACCGGGCTAAACTGCTAGTCTATATCTATAAAAGGGACGAGGGTGGAGGTTGTGTAAGTATTTGCGATGTAAATTCATCATATGTTTTTTATTCTTATTCCTCAAACTACCCGAGTGAAACCGGGCTAAACTGCTAGTCTATATCTATAAAAGTGTCGAGGGTGGAGGTTCTGTAAGTATTTGCGATGTAAATTCATCATATGTTTTTATTCTTATTCCTCAAACTACCCGAGTGAAACCGGGCTAAACTGCTAGTCTATATCTATAAAAGTGACGAGGGTGGAGGTTGTGTAAGTATTTGCTATGTAAATTCATCATATGTTTTTTATTCTTATTATTCCTTAAACTACCCGAGTGAAACCGGGCTAAACTGCTAGTCTATATCTATAAAAGTGTCGAGGGTGGAGATTCTGTAAGTATTTGCTATGTAAATTCATCATATTCTTATTCCTCAAACTACCCGACTGAAACCGGGCTAAACTGCTAGTCTATATCTATAAAAGTGACGAGGGTGGAGGTTGTGTAATCATTTGCTATGAAAAATTCATCATATGTTTTTTATTCTTATTCCTCAAACTACCAGAGTGAAACCGGGCTAAAATGCTAGTCTATATTTATAAAAGTGACGAGGGTGGAGGTTGTGTAAGTATTTGCAATGTAAATTCATCATATGTTTTTTATTCTTATTATTCCTTAAACTACCCGGTGAGACCGGGATAAACTGCTAGTCTATATCTATAAAAGTGTCGAGGGTGGAGATTCTGTAAGTATTTGCTATGTAAATTCATCATATGTTTTTTATTCTTATTCCTCAAACTACCCGAGTGAAACCGGGCTAAAATGCTAGTCTATATTTATAAAAGTGACGAGGGTGGAGGTTGTGTAAGTACTTGCTATGTAAATTCATCATATGTTTTTTATTCTTATTCCTCAAACTACCCGAGTGAAACCGGGCTGAACTGCTAGTCTATATCTATAAAAGTGACGAGGGTGGAGATTGTGTAAGTATTTGCTATGCAAATTCATCATATGTTTTTTATTCTTATTCCTCAAACTACCCGAGTGAAACCGGGCTAAAATGCTAGTCTATATTTATAAAAGTGACGAGGGTGGAGGTTGTGTAAATACTTGCTATGGTAAATTCATCATATGTTTTTTATTCTTATTCCTCAAACTACTCGACTGAAACCGGGCTAAACTGCTAGTCTATATCTATAAAAGTGACGAGGGTGGAGGTTCTGTAAGTATTTGCGATGTAAATTCATCATATGTTTTTTTATTCTTATTATTCCTTAAACCACCCGAGTGAAACCGGGATAAACTGCTAGTATATATATATATATATATATATATATATATATATAAGAATAAATCTAACTTAGAGCCTACGGACCTACCTAGGCTTCACCTAACGGATCGTCAGCTCAAGTCGGTTGTTATTCATTTATTTGTTTGCTCGACTAGCGTATTGAGCGCTTTAGTGTTAGGGTTCCTGTCTCGGGTTTTTTTTTTTTCCTTTTCAACGAGTATTTTGACGTATGTTCAAGTCCTTAGTTTGTTTCTCTTTTCTATTTCCCCTTGTTTCCCCTCTGCGTTTATACTCGGTGGGTTTTTCGAGACAAGTTTAAATATATTATAACAATTATTATTATTATTATTATTATATATGGTAGATGTCTCTATTTTGTTTCTACTTTTATTTGCTTCTCAGGACACCGTTCAGAGTTTACTTGAATGCAATGCTGATTTTGACTGCCAAACGAAAAGCCTCTGCACACCACTGCATCTCGCTGTAATATGCAGGCACCGGACCATTATTCATGTGTGTATATATCTTGATTGTTGCAATAACCATATACATATATTTGTCATCACTTTAAATTTTATACTTAAATTTATATATATATATATATATATTGTCATCCGCAGACAGATCCGCTTCGCCATATCACAGCTCATCAGTACGGTTAGACTCCGATTGCCTTTTTACCCAGGATTGAAACCCGACCGAAATGGCGCCAGTCGGCGACTCCACCCCTGGGCTATGGGCGTTCAGTGGAAGTAGGCAGGCATTTTAGCGCATATCATTATACGCGCCCAGTAGCTAGAGCGCTCTAATTCATTTCACTGAACGAGCGACGCGTACATGCCAGAGCAGCTACTGTTTATCAAATTCTACTATTTTTCCATCAGGGTGTGAGAGCGTAAATATATATACTGGATTTTAAAATTAAATACATATAGGCTAGGGTTAAATAGGGACTTAGGTGTTTTGAATCTTTATAAATATTTCAATAGTTAAACAATTTTTAGATACAATTAAAAAAATTTTCTTTAAAACAACATTTAAAAGTATGATTAGAGATGAGTTTACGTTTATAAATATTAAAAAACTCTATCGCTTTCTACGTCACGTGATGTAAACATTTCTCGACGAACGCTCTCGCGGCGAACGCTTCTAGTTTAAATTTTAAAATCATTTATTTCTGATGAAAGGCCGAGGTCGGTCTGAAATATCAAATATATATATATAATAATAGAAAGAAATAAATACTGTCAAAAAATACATATTTAAAATTAAAACCTTTTATTAGTTTTTCCTATATATATATATATATATATATATATATAAATCTAAGTAAGAGCCAACAAACCTACCTAGGTTTCACCCTACGGCTCGTCAGGGTAAGATGGAGCCATTGGTTTTTTCCCAATCTGGCCTTTGCTTATGGAAATGATACTGAAACAGACTAACATACGTAATAAAAAGCCCAAGTAAAATGGTTGAATTCCCTTCATTTTAACATCTCGTGATATTGCACTACACATGAAGGAGTTCTAAAACTAAAATATTCTGTTAACGTTTTTGAATGATTTGTGAGCGTTTTTATAGTTGCCAACACTGTTTATAGATACGTAATTTGGAATAAGGCTTATTTCGTCTTTTTTGCCTTGATAAAGTCCATCACAGGACGAAACGCGCAGGCAAATTAAATACAGTTTTACTCATGACTTCTTTTTATTTAAACATCCTGTTCTTAATCTCAGATCATAACTGAGTATATTTTACAGACACACACACACACACACACACACACACATATATATATATATATATATATATATATATATATATATATATATATATATATTAAAACATGTACAAACTACAGTCTACTACAAAATTGTACATTGTGTTTCGACATTGAAAGAATAATGTTTCATTAGGTAGTTAATAATGATTATTAACTACCTGATGAGACATTGTTCTTTCAATTTTGCAATAGATTGTAGTTTGTACATGCTCTAAAGTATAGTTTATAATAAATATTAATTACTCTATTTTTATATATATTGAGCACTGTTTTAAATTAATGTTCTAAACGTTGCAAATATTTTCTTCGTTCCTTATTCATTTGGATATATATATATATATATATATATATATATATATATATATATATATATATATATAACATAGTACACTTCGTATGCAATCCAGGTAAATTCCAATAGAGACGAACTCAAGAGAACTCAATGTAAAATTCATTTATTTAATTCAACAGAGTAATATAATTTTTAAAAGTTTTTTTTATTACTACAATGGGTAATACATATTTCACCGCGTTTTGATGTTATTATCGCGGTTCATCAGACCCAAATGGTACAACAGTTGGTCCTCAAAATATCTCCCCCCCAAAAAATTCCCTTTCTTTTATTTAATTTAAAATAGACGCTCACATATCCATATTAGAACAGACATTTGTCATGGTTATTTACGAAAATCTCTCGTTCATTCGAATAAAAAAAACAAAGAAAGAGGAAAGCGAGGATAAAGAAAAGATAGACGATTGATTAATGCAAAGAGAAAAAAAGTTAAAAATAGAAAACAAAGAAAAAAGAAAAAAGGGGAAACAAAGAAACAGAATGGAAAGCAAGAAGAGAAAAAGAAAGGACAAAGAAATACAATAACAGGAAATACCGTATCACGAGAAATAAATGTTAACACCATTTTTCATAATAGCGTTTCAAACCACAGAGAACAGTTAGATGGTTTGAAACACTATTATGAGAAATGGTGTCAACATTTATTTCTCGTGATACGGTATTTCCTATTATTATTATTATTATTATTATTATATATATATATATATATATATATATATATATATATATATATATATATATATCACTAACCGACGGCATGATTTTTTCAAAAAATATAATAATAAGGTACTATTAAAGAACTAACACAATGCAAGAGCCTTCATATCAGGTAATAAAGTTTAATAACTGGCATTAAAGGGAATGTTGCTGCCTTGATATTGGCTCTCTAATAGACTGAGCCGGCGCTGGTTCACTATTGTCTCTCTTTTCATGAGCGTGACAGGAGGGATATATATACAATACTGTGCAAAAGTATTAGGACAAGAACTATTTTATCTTTTATGAGGCATATTGACAGAAAATAAACAATTTAATTAAAGTCATTTTATTTGATTTCCTCAACAAATGATTTAACAAAAAAAAATGCTTGTTGCAAAATAAATTTAATATTTAGTATAATAGCCCTTTGCTTTGATCACAGACTTCAATTTGGCAGGCATCGACATCAGAAGCTTCTTCAGTGTATCTAATGGTATCTCCTGCCAAGCAGCTTGTATTTGTTCCCAAAGTGTGTCTTGCGAAGTAACATTAGATGTATCAATTTGAGAGGGGAGGAATAAGGAAAAAGTCAGTCATATCCAAGGATAATAGAATAATGAGTAGTTTCAAAATAACTTGTTTGATAGAAAATAGGAAAAATTAAATATAACTTCTTTTTAATACATTTCTTTTACACCTAGTTTTAAATAATCAATATTTATCAGGAATTTACTTGGCTTTTCACCCTGTATTTGAATTTCGGTGAGTTTTTTAGGAAAATCACCCCTGTCCTAATACTTTTGCACACTACCGGTAGTGTGCAAAAGTGTTAAGACAGGGATGGTTTTAAACTTTATTTTGATGTCTCATAAAAGATAAAATAGTTCTCGTTCTAATACTTTTGCACAGTACTGTATATATAATTAATATTTACTTCTAGACTATTTACTGATAAAAAGGCATTTTAGGCAAGCAGGTTTTTTGTCGTAAAGTGCTCGATATCGAGATAGATATAGAGCGGTAACAAAATTAATGTGGAGATGTTTGTCACTTAACTGAGCCGAGTCATGCCGACTTCAAAGTTTCGTAAAGGCCTCATTATAACGTCCTCACTCGTCTTTTTTTACCACCTGCAGTTGTGTCCCGGTTTTATTCTTATTTATATGGAACTTGGTGTAATTTAATATATTTGATATGTGAGATGGTTAACTGCTTTTGATTGCGTTTGTTGTTTGACTTCTTTTTAATGTTATTTTATTTGCAGGTGGTTGATTTTCTTTTTATTGCTTTTCATTTTGCAACTGGTTGATTGTTTATTGTTTTTTATTGTGTTAATTTCCTTTTAGCGCGCGTGAATGGGTGTCCAATTAACCATCTGTAGAACTACTTATATAGAAAATATTTCAAATTATATCAAACTCCATATAAATAAAAATAACGTTGCGACCATAACAATAAAGAAAAGGATATTAGTCTGCTTTTATTTATTTATGTTATAGTGGAACATCCTGTCATACCCCATAATGGAATGCTCTAGTCTATAAAGGAAAGCGACGAGGAGCAACCGGGAAGCTTACGTCAGAGGCACTCGCCTGACGATGCTATGACACTGTCAGCCCTTGCCTTCGGGTAGAGGGCGCTCTCTGCTTCCGAGCAGAGAGCAATAACCCAGTCGTGGTTCCGCCGAAGGGTAGAACCACGACTCGGTAAAAATAGACAGACATTTTTTTGGCCCGGCTATATGGCCGGGAATACCCACTATAAAATGACCATGTGTCACATCCGGCCTTGCGTGGGAAGGCTAGTAAATACAGCTTACGTCAGAGGCACTCGCCTGACGATGCTATGACACTGTCAGCCCTTGCCTTCGGGTAGAGGGCGCTCTCTGCTTCCGAGCAGAGAGCAATAACCCAGTCGTGGTTCCGCCGAAGGGTAGAACCACGACTCGGTAAAAATAGACAGACATTTTTTTGGCCCGGCTATATGGCCGGGAATACCCACTATAAAATGACCATGTGTCACATCCGGCCTTGCGTGGGAAGGCTAGTAAATACAGCTTACGTCAGAGGCACTCGCCTGACGACGCTATGACACTGTTAGCTCTCTCTTTCTTCGGGTAGAGGGCGCTCTCTACTTTCGAGCAGAGAGCACGAAACCATTCGTGGTTCCGCCGAAGGGTAGAACCACGACTCGGCAAAAATAGACAGACATTTTTTGGCCCGGCTATATGGCCGGGAATACCCACTATAAAATGACCATGTGTCACATCCGGTCTTGCGTGGGAAGGCTAGTAAATACAGCTTACGTCAGAGGCACTCGCCTGGCGACGCTATGACACTGTCAGTCCTCTGCCTCGGGTAGAGGGCGCTCTCTGCTTCCGAGCAGAGAGCAATAACCCAGTCGTGGTTCCGCCGAAGGGTAGAATCACGACTGGGGAATAATAGCCCGGAAAGCCCAGTTATAAACTGACCATGTGTCATATGTTGCCCTTACTGGGAGGGACAGCTAAATAATGCTTTTACGTCAGAGGCGAAGGCATTCTCTACTTGATAGATTATTCCGCTTCTATTCGTTGATTGCTATTGTGTATCTTATGGTTTATTGTACCTTCGTATAATAATCCCCTTTTATCTATTTTCTGTGTTAAGTATAATTCTTACACTTATCTTTTCACTGATATTCCTTTCCGGAATATATCAATTTATTATGTCTTGATAGTTGCTGATCGAATGGGGGTGTGATGTCTTCCTAAAGAACAATAAACAAGAAACTGCCATTGAAATCGCAAAAACACCAAAACTGAAACGTTTTATAATAGGTAAGAAATCCTTAGCTTTCTAACTCTATTCTATTGAATAAATGTAAGTTAATAGTTGATTAAGGGCATTGACAAAGAAGAATAAATTGAAAAATGAATGTTTTTTTTGTGTAAAATAAATTATTGTTTTCGTACTTACTGATTATTCTATTTGATAGCTATAATTTTTCAATCATTTTACCACAAGCAAGGCAATAAAGCCACTAAGACAAAGGAGTTACTGAGTGTGAAAGAATACGAGAAAATATTTCCATGAATTCTACAGATAGACAGAACAAAACGCTGCCTTGAGGAGACCCTCCCCCATCGGTAAACAAGAAAAGAACGCAACAGGTCTATGCCAAGCTAAGTTAATCCAACTGAATAACAGCTACACAACTCGGCATTGGGTAATGGCTAACGAGCCAGACAGTTTGAACATTAATACTGAATAGTGAATTCGATTCTCACTGGGTACTGCATACTTGGAGATTTGTGCTGAACTAAGATAAGCTTAGTAAATAACTGTAGGCCTCAGTGATAGGTAATGGTTAAGAAGCTAGCCTGAACTCATAAACGATATTACTTTTCACGCAATTCCCGCTTGTGAAATTCCCTTCCGTTTACTTACTTCCCCGACAGCTACAATCGCTAAGAATTGAAATGTAAAGTCAATAGTCTCACTAACCTGCATCCTCTCTCTCTCTCTCTCTCTCTCTCTCTCTCTCTCATGTTCCTTTCGCCGTCCACTCCACTCGCATCAGTATTCTCATCCTTCTCCTACCCACTTCCTGACACTCCCTATAACCTGTCACTCTTTCTCATAAGTTTTTCCTATGTAACCCCTTGCGTAGCAGTGGCAGTAAACTGCCTTGCTATGATTATAAAAAATAAATAAATAAATCAGGATGTGGGTATAACGTGAGGGGTCAATTCTAGATTATAATCAATGTATAAACTGATCCCTTATTTTGTGGCAATGTAAGTTTCTATATATTTATATTCTAGATTTAAGAGCTCTCACTCTCTCTCTCTCTCTCTCTCTCTCTCTCTCGCATGCACCTTTCTCTCTCCACTCCGTTCTCATCAGTATTCTCATCCTTCTCTTACCTACTTCCTGACACTCCCTATAACCTGTCACTCTTTCTCATAATTTTTTTGTATATATCGGCTCGGAACGAGAAACCGGGGAGCCGATTTCAAATTCCAGTTGAATCCATTGTATTCACTTACGCGCAAATACCCTTGGGAAAGGTATTAATCCGTCTATTCCTTCCAGTTATGGGTTAAATAGCAGGACAGATTGGTTTCTATAGCCTTGGTCGGCAACCAGTCTACCGCAGAAAGCAATGGCAACCTACTGCGGGATAATCTTCTGCCCAGTCAGTCATGTCTCTTTCGAGACATGATCGCCCAAGCGTGTATCATGTATGGCACTCAACTGACTGAACCCCTTGCGTAGCAGTGGCAGTAAAATGCCTTGTTTGGGACGATATGATTATAAAAGAATGATAAAGAATATAAACTTCATATCGCTCTGGTTAACACCCATCGAGCTCTCTATATGGATTTATCTATTAATAATTTACGGACTGACAACTATATATATATATATACGCTATTCGAGGGACACTATATATCAAATATTTATTTCCTACCATCAACCTTACATTATTTGATAGCGGAAGTGGATTATTGAAAGAAGTTTAAAGTAGAAACATGCTCACACAAATTCCAGTCGCGCACGGCACTTGGGGACTTGGAATAATTGCTCCTTTACCCAAAACAACCTAAAATAAATTACGCTAGAGTTAAAAAAATTTTTTTAGAAAATAACAATACCAGAATCATAAACATCGTTGAAAATGGCTACAAAAGTGGCTGAAAGTGCTTCAAACGATAAAATTTATGGACAATTTTTATATTCCTAATCTCCAACCAAATGGGAAAATATCAGGATGTTGGAAAAACTTCATAAAAACTTAATTAAAATTAATTAGATACTCCTTGTCGGTCGCATTTGATAGAAGATCTTTGAAAGAAGTAGACTAAGTAGGCGAAGTAGACATTAGCTCTATATGTTATATATCGAGCACTGTTTTAAACTAATGTTTTGGACGTTGTAAAAATTCTTTCTTCGTTCTGTATTCACTGGAATATATATATATATATATATATATATATATGTGTGTGTGTGTGTGTGTGTGTGAAAAGTGTATGTATATAATTATAAATATCAATATATATATATATATATATATATATATATATATATATATGTAATTTGTTATATATATTATATCGTTTACATATTATATATGCGTGGTACTTATTTAAAAGCGCTCAATATAGTGATAGAGCAAACATATTCATATAGATAAGTGTGAGTTTGTAACCCTGTGTTTCACGCTTTTGCGATCGTCAGACAAAATGATTAATTTTTTTTTTTAAATTGGTAATATCCGTGTATTTTTGTGGAAGTGGGGGAAAAAAAATCTGTCGTCACGTCAGACGCAGACATACACATATATACATTTGTACACCCATCAACGCGCGCAAGGACACACACACACACGTACGCGCGTCGGTTTTTTTTTTTTTTAAATTAATCATTTTGTCTGACGATCGCAAAAGCGTGAAACCTAGGATTACAAACTCACACTTATATATATATATATATATATATATATATATATATTAATGTATGCTTACGCAGCAAACCTTTCAAACATCAAACATATGCGTGACTCTTCAGAAATGAATTGAGTCTTTCGGTGACTGGCGTGTGTATTCATTGATAATATACAACACATTAAATTTTCCCTTCTCTGATTCCATGCGACGATGGCTTAGAGAGTAGCGACTCCGACTGATACCAAATCGGTCAAGTTTCAATTGCGGCCAGAAACAAGTGGATGCGTCTAGCCACACTGATGAGCTGTCGTACAGCGAAACAGGCTTGTATGTGGATGACTAATATATACGTTTTGAATTTTGAAAAATTATTTTAATTTATATATATATATAATCGTGTCGCTCCAAACAAGGCATTTTACTGCCACTGTTGTGCAAGGGGTTACATAGGAAGAATGTTAAGAGGGGTGAGAAGTTGCAGGCGGTGACAGGATAGTAGGAGAGGGAAGAGAGTACTGATTAGAGTGGGGTGGATGTAGAAAACCATGAGAGAGTATGCAGTTCAGTGAGATAGGGGATGACTATTGACTTTACATTTAAATTCTTGGATTTTGTAACTGTCAGGAAAGCAAGTATGCGGAAGAGAATTCCACAAGCGGGAAGTGCGAGAAAAGAAGCTGTTGGAGTAGAATTTGCGTTTACAATTTATTGGTTTCACAGTAAAAGTGTGGGACCTAGTTGCTAATCTTGTGGCTCGAGGAAATTTATATAGAGGACACCAGCGAGCTAAATTCATCGGATCAGAAGCCGTGAAAGTATTTGTAGAAGAGACACAGAGAAGCCACACTGCGTCGGTGAGAAAGTGAATGTATCTGAGCTGCCAAGTCGGGATCGATCACATTACAGATTCTCCGTTGGATTCGATCGATGACACCTAAGTGGATAGCAGGAGCACCGAACCAGAACATATATATATATATATATATATATATATGTGTGTGTGTGTGTGTGTGTGTGTGTGTGTGTGTGTGTGTGTGTGTGTGTGTATTTTAACGAAACTTGGTTATAAACAACCGACAATTTGAAATGAATTGTTTGAACATTATTTTTTTCATCGATACTCATATTTAAGTAGATATTCTGTTTTTTAAATAAACAGTATTATATATTTATATCTACTGGACTGGTTATTTACGATAAATTGTTATTACGAAAATGTGTGCCAATGTGTGTCGTAATAACAACTTATCGTAAATAACCAGTCCAGTAGATATAAATATATAATACTGTTTATTTAAAAAACAGAATATCTACTTAAATACGAGTATCGATAAAAAAATGAAAAAAAATTATATATATATATATATTTCATTTTTTTATCGATACTCGTATTTAAGTAGATATTCTGTTTTTTAAACAGATATTCTGTTTATTTAAAAAACAGAATATCTACTTAAATACGAGTATCGATAAAAAAATGAAAAAAAATTATATATATATATATATATATTTCATTTTTTTATCGATACTCGTATTTAAGTAGATATTCTGTTTTTTAAATAAACAGTATTATATTATACATATATATATATATATTCATATCTCACACCTATCTATATGAATATGTCTGCTCTATTACTGATATTGAGCGCTTTTAAATAAGTACCACGCATACATATTTAAACAATATAATATATATAACAAATTGCATATTTATATATATATATATATATTGATATTTATAATTATATACATACACTTTTCACACACTCACACACACACACACACACACACACACATATATATATATATATATATTGATTGATTGATTGATTGATTGATCGATTGATTGATTAAATACTTAGATTTTGGTCATAATAGGGCCAGACTAGTATACATTTGTATTAAAAAGTGTTCGATGCAATTATATTATAGAACTTTTGAATATTTTCCATTCGTTTAAAAATGGAATATATATATATATATATATATATATATATATATATATATATATATATATATATATACGCTATCTCGCCAGTACCAGATGAAGCATTAAAATATTAGGGGCAAGGACTTCTAATTTGTGACGAGGAATTTTCATCTTCTCAAATAATGTTACGACTTTTGCACAATCATATAAGTTAATAGAATTGAGTCAAGAAAAGCAATTCTGCAATCTCTCTCTCCCCCCCTCTCTCTCTCTCTCTCTCTCTCTCTCTCTCTCTCTCTCTCTCTCTCTCTCTTTCTCTTTCTTTTTTTATTTCTTCATGCTTTCAAATCATCTCCGACGCGGTAGGAAAGCTAAAGTTTTGGCCTTTTCCATTCGGCGTAATTTTCACACCTTCGTTCCTTCATCGGCCATTTGCCATTCTTTTTCAGAGACGTACAACCATTATTTATTGACGATGCCAGAAATAATGAACGGAGATTCCGATCTCCTACTGAGGCTCATTAAGGAACATATGAAAGGAAAGAGACTTTTTTGCTCCTTGAGAAGCAGGTGAATATAATTTCTCTCTCTCTCTCTCACTCACTCACTCTTTCTCTCACACACACACACACTCACTCACTCACTAATTCACTATGAATTTATTTATATACCTGGATAGATAGATATAACGCAATTATATATTTTAAATATATGAACGAAATTTTATATATATATATATATATATATATATATATATATATATATATATATATATATATATATATGAACAAAATTACATGTATATACATTTATGGACAAAATTTCGTTCATATATATATAGATAAATATGTAGATAGGGATCGCAGGTTCGAATCCTGCCGAATGACACACATTTTCGTTATTTATATATATATATATATATATATATATATAATCATATCTCCCCAAGCAAGTCATTTTACTGCCACTGTTTTGCAGGTATGAGAAAGAGTGACAGGTTATAGGGGGTGTCAGGAAGTTGGTAAGAGAAGCATGACTATGAACATAAAGCGAGGGATCAGTTTATATATTGATAGTAATGTAGAATTAACCCCCCATTTGATATCCACATTATAATAAGAGGCAAGCAAGGCATTTTACTGCCACTGTTTTGCAGGAGTTACATAGGAGGTAAGTTATGAGAAAGTGTGACATGTTTTAGGGGGTGTCAGGAAGTGGGTAAGAGAAGGATGAGAATACTGATGAGAGTGGAGTGGACGTAGAAAGAAGCATGAGAGAGAGGGTGCAGGTTAGTGAGATAAAAGATGATTATTGACTTTACATTTAAATTCTTGGAGAGTGTAGCGATCGAGTAAGTAAGTGAATGGAAGAGAATTTCACAAGCAGGAAGTGCGAGAAAAGAAGCTGATGGGGTAGAATTTGCGTTTAGAGTTTATTGGTTTTAAAGTAAAAGGGTGGGACCTAGTTGCTAATCTTGTGGCTCGAGTTAATTTATATATATAGGAGGTACCAGTGAACTAGGTTCCTCGGAGCAGAAGACGTGAAAGTATTTGTAGAAGATATATATATATATATATATATATATATATATATATATGCACAAGATTTCGTTCATCTCAGAGGTAAAATCGCCGACTGATGTTAATTCAGTCGCGTTTCAATTCTGGCTAGAAGCAACCGGATGAGCTGTGATACAGAGAAACAGATGTGTCTGCGGATGAATATATATATATATATATATATATATATATATATATGTGTGTGTGTGTGTGTGTGTGTGTGTGTGTGTGTGTGTGTGTGTCCAGGTAAAGAGAAGCAACAGTATTACAATTCCGAGTTCTCTGGCATTTGAACAATATTATGAATATATGAACAAAGCTTAATATATATACAGATATATATGTATATGTATAAATGAAAAATATATGTACATACGTATATGAACGAAGTTATATATATATATATATATATATATATATATATATGGACAGCAATCTTTCATTTAAACATGTTTCGTTAAAAACAACCGACAAGGAGGATTTTATGAATTTTCAATTTAACTTTTTCCATTATTCTTTCTTCTTCTTCTATGTACCTTGTCATTTCAGGACGTAGGCGATCATGGCCTCCCACGTCTCCCTATCCCTGGTAGCTCTTAGCACGCTTTCTCCTGTAACATCTCGCAACCCCCGTTTTGTCATCCACCTGCTCAGGCCCTTCTAATCCGCTGCTTTCCTCTGTCTATTTTTCCCTCTATCTGGCCTGTTGGTATCAGGTTCTCCAAGCCCTCCTTCCTCATTGCATGTCCCAGGATATTTAGTTGTCTTTTCCTGATGTTCAATATTAATTTCCTTTTCGTTTCTATTCTTTCCAACACCTTATCACTGGTCACATGTTCGATCCATAATATCCGAAGCATCCTTCTGTAGAACCACATTTCAGTTACTTCAAGTTCTTTCTCCATCTTTGATGATATTGTCCAGCATTCACTGCCATATTGTTCTTAAATGTTTCCTCAAACATAAAAATTACATTACAGTGAAACATGATATAATAACAACACCGGAAAAATGATATCCTTGAAAATGGCCTTTGAAGAGGCTGAAAGCACCTGGAAGGTCGAAAATTATGAAACATTTTTACACTCCTTATCTCCCGGAAACATATAAGAATACTGGAAAAATTAAACCAAATTTAATAAAATCTTTCTTAATATATAGTGTTGATATTTTTATAGTGTTTGGCGCGAAGATTGTTTTTACGGCAGTTTTACTGATAAAGGGCATTTTTTGGCAAGCATTTTTTATCGCAAAGTCGACGATAGCGGGATGAAGATGGAGCATTGATTGTTTAAGCACAAAGAATCGCAAGTACATGCCGAGATTTCGAAGTTATTTTTCTATTTATTTTCTTAGATTTCTTTTTGGTAAATTTTCGTTTTAACTCCCGACGGCTTTTTATATGTAATTTAATTTGTAATAGCATCCACCAAAGTAAAATTTTGGGGGTCATCATCTCGGTAATTTTTATCCTTCGGTGGCTTTCTAGTTGTGTTTGATGTTGGTAGACGAGATGATTTAGCCTTCACAACCTCCGAATGAATTGTTGGTATTGGATGTAAGGATCAATTCAACTTATTTCTTTTAAAAATAAATTCTTCCTCAAAATGTTTCACACATAAAAATAAAACTTTTTACCGCAATCTTATTTGCAGGATTTACAAATTTTGTCCATTTCCCGGTAAAATTTCGTTTTAAGTCCCGTCACTTTCCCCCTTCAAATTTATCCAAAATAGCATTATCTCTGTGCAAATGTATATGCTGAACTCAAATCAACAATTAGTTATTAAAGAAACTTACCTTTTTATTTATCTAAATGTCCATAAAAAAACGAACTATATTTTGCACTTTTTCTCTCCCGTAAATCTCACGAAGTCATGTAATTAACTGCTAGAATGACGGACTGCGCATTTGAACGAATTTTGGTAGATTTTTGGTCTATTTTTCTTCATTTACTGATACTTCCGGCGATGTACTTCCGTTAATGAAAGTAATGCGCTATTGTATTTCTACGCTTATTACTTTCATTACCGGAAGTACATCGCCGGAAGTTTCAGTAAATGAAAAAAAATCGACCAAAATTCGACAGAAAATTGCTGCCTACATAGAACGTCATTCTGCATTTAATTACATGACTTCGTGAGAGTTACGGGAGAGAAAAATTGCGAGATATAGTTCGATTTTATGAACTTTCAAAGCAAAAAAGGTAGGTTTCTTCAATAACTAGCAGTTGATTTGAGTTCAGCATATACATTTGCACAGAAATATTCCTATTTTGGATAAATTTGAAGGGGGGAAAAGCCGTCAGCACCTAAAACGAACATTTAACTTTTTTTTTTTCTATAATCTTTTTATCTTTTAATCTTTTAATCTTTTAATCCTTAATTATTATTAATTCCAGGTCTCTGGATTATAATTTTATTATGATTACTAGAATAATATAACACTATTACCATTGTTTTTTTGTTTGTTTTTTTTAATCATTTCACCCTGAACAAGGCGTAAATGCCACTGATGTGCAGGGGGCTACATAACTGTAAAAAGATTAATTAGAAAAGAGTGAGGAGTACAAACTGGTTAGAAAGGAGCAATAGAAAGCTGAGAATGCAGGTGCGATGACAGATGCATAGGTGGAGAGAAAGGGAAGGATATACGGGGGTGGGGAGAGAGCTAGAGTCCAATGGTTAGTAGATGACTATTGACTTTGCATTTAAATTTCTGAAGGTTGTAGCCGTCAGGAAAGCAAGAATACGGGAGTGAGTTCCACAGGCGGGAAATGCGAGAGAAGAAGCTGCAGGAAAGAAATAGAAAAACTAACAATCATTTGTCGAGCGTAAATTCAACCCCTAAGCTTTAAATTCCAAACTCCAATATCATGCATCTAAAACGGTCAATGAGCAGCTCGGGTCAATGTTCAACCCTTTCACCAACGAAGACTTTTGGTCAAAGACGTTGCCCAGAGCTGGAATCAAATAAATTAACCCCCTCCCCTTATTCTGTTATTCTATCTTCCCTTCCATCTCTCTTTTCTCTTTCTAGTATTTCTTCTTTTCTTTCCCTTTTTCTATCCCACGTGACTTCATCTGGACAAATTTAAGACATTCGCTGTTGTATGAATTTGTTTTTGAAAAGCTGCTGGGACCGCGAAATACCGTATTACCAATGGATTTGTAAATATCTTTTTGTTTCCTGATTATAAGGTATATATATATATATATATATATATATATATATATATATATATATATATATATATATATTATTTCATTCATTACATTATCTTGTTACGAGCTAATGCTTTCGCAATAAGGAAGTGCGTTGACCATTCAAGATTGCATACGCTATTGAACAAATTTGTCACTGCGTTTCTCGTTTTGGTAGAGAATTAGGTGTCCCTCTGAGTTGGTGTCCATAGAGATATGGTATGAAATCATATTCAAGAATGGTTACTGCTTTTGCTTTGAAAGAATTTCGAAGAAACACCAAAATAAATAAGGAAAATAAACTTGCAAATATTAACTGAAAATTTTAAATATCTTTTGCAGCGTAGCTTCCAAATATATATATCATCCACGGCGTTGCTGGACGAGCTTCAGCCACCCTCACTTTTGGCTGAAACAGAAAATTAGATTTGTCTTCTCGGCCTGAATCTATAACAGCTAGTTTCTATAATTTGTCTAAAATCGTATCGATTTATTTCCGACTAGTGTTTTTAAAAATTTTTGATAATATTTAAAGAAGAATCTGCAATGTTATCGGTTCTGACCTGTAATCTCGTCTTCGTAACGTAGTTTCCGTGTGTCTTTTCTATAAATACTTTCATGATAATGTAGCTTCCCTCTGCCTTTTCTATACTTTCATGATAATTCTTCTGATGGGCTTTCGTCTATGGTACCTAGACTTTATTGTTGGTAGCAAGGTCTCATCAATTTACAGTTGAATTAGCTAGATGTAACCGTAATGTAGCTTCCGTCTGCCTTTTCTATACTTTCATGATAATTCTTCTGATGAGCTTTCGTCTATGGTACCTAGACTTTATTATTGGTAGCAAGGTCTCATCAATTTACAGTTGAATTAGCTAGATGTAACCGTAATGTAGCTTCCCTCTGCCTTTTCTATACATACTTTCATGATAATTGTTTTGATGAGCTTTCATCTATGGTACCTAGACTATGAATATAATCACAGTACTAGAGTCATTTTGGAAGAATCTGCAATGTTATTGGCCCTGACCATGCATTTCGACCTCAGTCACTTTCCTACTGGCGTAACGTAGTTTCCCTGTGTTTTTTCCTATAAATATTTTCATGGTAATTGTTCTAATCAACTTTCCTTTGTGGTACCTTTAGTTTGGAAAAACAATGGACGTCCGTGCGTAAAATAATCTCGTTGGGAAGCCATATTGTTTTTATGTAGACAAAGTGCCGCCAATTCACGGCTACCACGAGATTTGGAGAGATATAAATATGGCTGCTAAGTAGAACTCAAGAGGCGTGTTCTCATGTGTGCGACTAATAAACTACACTCTTTTTGGCATTCTCGTGTGTTAACCCACGCTCTCTTTCGGAAAAAACCTCTTGTTGCCTTCTCAAGTTTGAGACGACTGGTTTACACTTTCTTTGGGAAGAACTCTTGTGCGTTCTTGTGTTTGATTAGTAAAATCAACACTCTTTTTAAGAAGGATTATTTTGCTTTTCGTGTTTGAGACTACTCAACTACAATACCTAGACTTTATTATTGGCGGCAAGGTCTAATCAATTTACAGTTGAAATAGCTAGATGTAACTGGTGCACCTGATATAATATTTAGACATTCTTGATAATATCGAAAGAATTTGCAATGTTAATGGTCCTGCACTGGTGTTTCAGCTTCAGTTAGTTTCCCACCACCGTACCGCAGTTTTCCTGTGTTGTTTCCATAAATACTTTCATGGTAATTGTTCTGATGTACTTTCTTCTATGGTGCCTAAACTTTATGAATTTAAGCGCAGTACAAGATTGGCGGCTAGGTCTAATCATTTTACACTTTAAATGGCCAGATGTAACCTTCTATAAGAATACTTTCGTGGTAATTGTTCTGAGGAACTTTCCTTTATGGTGCCGAGAGTTAATGAATTTAAGTGGAGTACTAGATTGGCGATAAGGTCCCATCATTTTTCAGTTGATATGGCTAGATTCAACCGTAATTTCTATGCTAAGAATTTCTTCCCTCGCACTTTTTACTTGTAGAACTGTCTTCCAGTCAACTTCAATCTTCAAAAATTTAAATGTAATGTAAATCGTTAACTTCTGTCTTTTTAATTCATGATTTTTTTATTGTTCTCTTTCCTTAAAAATGTTCTATTGATTGATTCGTTTTTTGTTTTTGTTTTTTGTTTTTTACTGCTTACCAACCCTTTGTAATTTATTCAAAGCCAGAAAATATTATTATATTGCAATAATTTTCCTTTTGAGGTAGTGTTTTAGTGATATAAGTCTTAGGAGAAGAGGTTGGTTGTTTGTTTGTTTTTGTTTAGTGGCATATCTTCTATAAGTTATTTAATGCCGAAATTTAAATATTTTGTACGCAGTTTCATTTTTTGACGATAATTGTATGTTATACTAATTAGCCCATACTGGAGGAGATAAGAGATGAATTCATATCTTTCCCATTAATCATTACACCACCCACACATCCAAAATTACAGCACCTGGTATTCCTAAGCTGTTACCCATTTAGGTACTGAACAGACTCGACATTGCTTACATTGATCGTACGGCAACGGGTGTTTCAACGCATTGTTGCCGTAAGCTTTTAATAATATTTGATTTTTTTGTCTCTTATTCTCCCTTGCGTTTTAGTGGCTTTATCGCCTTACTTGTGGTAAAATGATTAAAATATCATAAAATTTCATCTGAACTTTCTTCAAGATATTAGCTTTAAAATTTTTAATTTGAGTCTTGTATATTGAAATGATCAATAAATGAAACCCCAAAAATAAGTATTCAAATATACTGAAAAGAATTGTGTATTTAACAACGAAACATAAAATAATTGTCATATTAGATCTTTACGATATGATTCACGGAATATCAGCCTCTATGGGTTAAATAACCCATAGATGCCGAAATATAAATATTTTGAACACAATTTTATAGCTTCAACTAAATGTATTTTAAACGCAATTGCATCCCTTCAACTACAGATAAAATTTATTGTTGATTTTGTTTAGCGGCATATCAATCTCTATTGGTTATTTAATGCCCAAATCGAAATATTTTGAACACAATTTTATAGCTTCAACTAAATGTATTTTAAACACAATTGCATCCCTACAACTACAGATAAAATCTATTGTTGATTTTGTTTAGCGGCATATCAATCTCTATTGGTTATTTAATGCCCAAATCTAAATATTTTGAACACGATTTTATAGCTTCAACTAAATGTATTTTAAACGCAATTGCATCCCTTCAACTACAGATAAAATTTATTGTTGATTCTGTTTAGCGGCATATCAATCTCTGTTGGTTATTTAATACCAAAATCTAAATATTTTGAACACAATTTTATGGCTTTAACTAAATATATTGGTTGGTTGATTTTGTTTAGCGGTATATCAACTTCTGTGTTATTTTATGCCGAAATATAAATATTTTGGACACAATTTTATAGCTTCAACTAAATATATTTTAAACTCAGTTGTATCCCTTCAACTACAAATAATTTGTATTGTTGGTCAATTAGGAATAAAATTCTATTCTTCGTAATTTTTTATGTAAAAATTTATTGCTGGTATTTTTACTATAATATGTATTTTATACTTTCATACGGTTTTGTTTCGAGGAGGAATTTCAGCCTTTGCCCATAGCTGGGGCTCCAATAGATGTTACTACCCTGGATTAGGATGGATCTGGGAACAACAGTAATTAAGTGGTACGCTCAAAGCCTCGGTCACTATGACTTGTGACTTCGTGCTAGCACAACCATTTACGGCACCCAAAAATTGTTCCATCCATCCATCAAGGGCTCCTTCCTGATAAATTGAGTATGGTGAGATTCGAACTCGAGTCTTATGGGAAACCCAAAATCTGACTAATCGGACACGCGCTCATATATTATTATTATTAATGAATCCATAGAAAAAAGGGCCCTCTGATCACAAATAGCAGCAGATATTTTTGCCAATCGCCCGATTCACACTCCTTCCCCATCTTTTGAACAGGAGTAGATGTCTGTCCCTTGTTTCCTGCTTAAAACTGAGTTTCCGGTTTCTTGTAAATTCTTCTCATTCTATTTCATTCCCAGCAGCCTTTGCATCTTAGTGGCACTATCACCTTCCTTACTGTTAAATGATTTTTTTTATTTAAAAAGGAAGCGAGACTTTGAAAAAGGCACCCAGACTTCAATTTTTAGACGTGTCTTCAAAATCCAGTTAAGTCCCCAAACGTTTGGTATATATATATATATATATATATATATATATAGTACTGTGAAAAACTATTAGGACAAGAACTATTTATGAAGCATATTGATAGAAAATAAACAATTTAATTAAAGTAATTTTATTTGATTTACTCAACAAATGATTTAACAAGAAAAAATACTTTTTACAAAATAAATTTAATATTTAGTAAAATAGCTATTTGCTTTAATCACAGGCTTCATTCTGTCAGGCATTGACATCACAAGCTTCCTCAATGTATTTAATGCTATCTTCTGCCAAGCAGCTTTTATTTGTTCCCAAAGCGTGTCTTGCGAAGTAACAGTAGATTTATCAAACTTTTTATCCAAAATATTCAATAGAGTAGTTTCAAAATAACTTGTTTAATAGAAAATGGGAAAAATTAAATATAACTTTTTTTAAATCCATTTCTTTTACACCTAGTCTTAAATTATCAATATTAGCAATTTACTTGGCTCTTTGCCCTGCATTTGAATTTCAGTGAGGTTTTTAGGAAAAGCACCCCCTATCCTAATACTTTTGTACACTACCGGTAGTGTGCAAAAGTTTTAGAAAAGGGTGATTTTAAACTTTATTTTGATGCCTCATAAAAGATAAAATAGTTCTTGTCCTAATACTTTTGCACAGTACTGTATATATATATATATATATATATATATATATATATATATATATATATATTATTTGCATCTGCATTATATACATATATTTATAGATGTAAATACATAGATGTATTTCTACATATATGTAGAGGTAATAAGACAAAGTCGAAAAGAGAAAACGCATTTCGCCCCGCCCACCCACCGTGAGATAGGTAGGCGTCTTCAGCTGAGACTGAAAGTCAAATCTGTGTGGATGAAAAATGCGTATTAATTTTCGAGGAAAGGTTAATAAATGACCTTATCAGATCCAACGGCCAGAATGAATTCTTTTTTCTAATCTTTTTCTTCTTCTTTACTTTTTCTTTTCTTTTTTCTTTTCTTTTCTTGTGTTTTTATCTTTTCTTTTCTTTTTTGTTTTCTCTTTTCTTCTTTTCATTTTTATTTTTCTATTTTCTTTTTTTCTATTCTTTTTTCATTTTCTTTCCTTTTCTTTTTTATTCTTTTTTTCTTTACATTTTCTTTCTTTTTTTCGGTTTCTTGTTTTTCTATTCATTTTTCTTTTTTTCTTTTTTTTTTACTATTCTTTTTTCATTTTCATTTTCTTTTCTTTTTTCTGTTTTTCTGTTTTTCTTTTCCTCGTTCTTTTCTTTTTTCCTTTCCCTTTTCTTTTTCTTTCCATTTCTTTTTATTTTCTTTCCTTTTTCTTTTTTTTCATTTTTTTTCATTTTCTTTTTCATTTTCTTTTCTTTTTCTTTTTCTTTTCTTTTTTCTGTTGTTTTTCTTTTTCATTTTCTTTTTCATTTTCTTTCCTTTTTCTTTTTTGTCTTACTTTTCTTTTTTCTGTTCTTTTTTCTTTTTTGTTTTCTTTTCATGTTCTTTTCTTTTTCTTTTTCTTTTTTCTGTAGTTTTTCTTTTTCATTTTCTTTTTCATTTTCTTTTTTTCTTTTTCTTTTCTTTTTTTCTGTTCTTTTTCTTTTTCATTTTCTTTTCTTTTTCTTTTTCATTTTTTTATTTTTCCTTTTCTTTTTCTTTTCTTTTTCTATTTCTTTTTTTCTCTCCTTTTTCTTTTTTCCTTTTTCTTTGCGTTTTTTTTTCTTTTTCTCTTTCCTGTTTATTTTTTTATTTTTTTCGGATGGAAGCATTTAATATACGCTGGATTTTAAATTAGCGTGTAGTCTTTTGTTTCTATTGGTTCATATAGCACATTAGCTACTATTGATTTTACAGTGGTCGGTGATGTGGTGCCTGTGCTCGATCTGGCGTTTATTGAGAAGAACTGTGAGATAAATCTACTTTCAGTTCAATTCATTTTCTTCTTCTGCTCAGACTGTCATAAATTACGTCAAAATTGTGCTCATGTGCGTTACGGAGAAGTACCTGTATGCTTAAACTGCTATTAGGCAGTATATCTCTGCGGTTTTTAGTTTGGTTGTTTGTTTGTTTTTGTTTTGTTTTTTTGTTTTGTTTTTTTGTTTTGTTTTGTTTTTTTGTTTTTTTGTTTTTTTGTTTTGTTTTTTTTAGATTTCTAGATGTTTCGCCGATGTATATCACTGGACATTTTGTGATATATATTCTATACATTTTTCTGTCCTGTTTAGTTTGGTGTTACCTCTGTATTTTATTGTTTTAGAGTTAGTGCTTTGATTGTTAATGTTATGTTGTTAATGAGTAAAATTATACGCCTAATTTTGTTAGGCTTGTTGGTATTAATATTGCCTGTGGATTTTCCTATTTTTTATGTATTTTGTAGGCTTCATTATACAAGAAGTAATTCAGGTATTGGAGAAGCTTGATAATTCTCTTGATAATAATCACGTATGACATTGTTGCATTCACTTACGCACTAATCACCTTAGAAAAAGTATTACTCCATCCATTTTCTCTCCAGCTATTGGTTGAATAGCAGGACAAATTGGGTTCTGTAGTCTTGGTTGGCAACCAGTTTACCGCAGAATGAAACGGAAATTTACTGTCGAATAAAATCTTCTGCCTAGTCAGCTATTTCTCGAATGAGATCACCCATGATCTATCCAACAAGGGGGTGCACATTTGTACCCTGCCAGAAGACATACTTTTTTTTTATTAAGGTACTCGAATGCACAGTCCGGTAGACATAGATTTAACCTTTTTAAAAGAACATTGATGTCTATTCAAAGCAGGTGTATCCACTAAATGTAAGATTAGAAGCAATAAAAAATATATTATATTTTTTTGTTTAAAAGGTGTGTCAGTGGGAGCACCCTGCTTCATACGGCCGTTCACTGGCGGGACACAGAATCCATTGATTATCTCCTCCAATTAGGGGTTGATCCAGACATTAAAGATTACAAAGGAGCCACGCCCATACACCGTGCCAGAGACAGTGACAGTTTAGCGGTAAGAATTATGATCTTATTCACAATTAAATTACTTAGATGTCACCGCAAGTTCTATTCTGGTAGTTTCTTCTCTCGAACAGCTCACTCGTGAAACAGTGTTTCTATTTCTTGCTTCTTACCTGCCAACGATTTTTTAAAAAATTAAATGCTACGTCAATCGCTATATTTTGGCTTCCCTTTTTTTTAAAGAAATTTCACCTTGTACAAGACACGGGAAAATGCACTCGAGGTAGAGGGTTACATCAAGAGGCAACTTATACGGATGGAATGGGAAAATAACGGTTAACACTAGACTAGAACAGGTTAACATTGTAATGATCAGGGCAACATCTTGGGTGTTTGTTCCACGGAGCAGTGGTTTGCGAGAACAAGCTGTTCGAGTGGAAGTTATTCATCAATGTTAAAATACTGAAGGAAGGTGGGTGCTTCAATGTAAATAGCATGGTGGGTCCAAGCCGTGAAGGTGAGACATGGCAGAACCAAGAAATGTGGTTTGCCCGAGTACTTTTCATGAAAGTATCGACAGAGCAGTGATAGAGAGAGAGAGAGAGAGAGAGATGGAAGATGAAGAGTGAGGG
Source organism: Ascarosepion bandense (assembly GCA_037127315.1). NCBI lineage: Eukaryota > Metazoa > Mollusca > Cephalopoda > Sepiida > Sepiidae > Ascarosepion > Ascarosepion bandense. The sequence goes on along the minus strand of JBBBDQ010000909.1, from coordinate 3,068,458 downwards.
TTCTTTGCTACAATGTCAATAGTATGGTGGCTTATAGCCTGGAATGTTATAACTGGCGGACCAAGAAATGTAGTTTGTCCGAGTACTTTTCATGAAAGTACCGACAGAACAGTGATAGATAGATAGATAGATAGATAGATAGATAGATAGATAGATAGATAGATAGAAACAAGTGAGATAGATAGATAGATAGATAGATAGATAGATAGATAGATAGATATGAAACAAGTGAGATAGATAGATAGATAGATAGATAGATAGATAGATAGATAGATAGATAGATAGATAGAGATTAAAGATTGAAGACTGAGGGTTCTTTGTTACAATGTCCTAGCCGTGAAAGTTAGAGCTGGCGGAACCAAGAAATGTAGTTTGTCCGAGTACTTTTCATGAAAGTACCGACAGAGCAGAGATAGATAGATAGATAGATAGATAGATAGATAGATAGATAGATAGATAGATAGATAGATAGTGTTATGGTGCCCTGTCTACATTGGAATGAACTCTTCCTCCCTTATAAATACTAACATGCGAGACTTCCTGGGGGAAGTTTATGCTAAGTTTATAGAGATCGGGAAATCATCCACTCGGCAATATAGCTTCACAGAGCAATAATTCGTGGGAGGAAGCTGTATAAAGGAAAGTTATCTATCACCGACAGAAAACGAAAGGAATGTGAGTAATTTGCTACAATGTAAATATGCATGGTGGGTCCTAGCCGGGAAGGTTAGACCTGGCGGAAGCAAGGAATGTAGTTCGTCCGAGCGGTTTCCATGGAAGTACCGACGCAGCAGTGAGAGATAGACAGATTCTTCTTTTTCATGTGTCGTGTCCCTTCAGGATGTAGGCGATCATGGACTCCCACTCGGTTCTTCAGCAGAACTTGGAATACACCCTACTAAACCCTAGTCGTCACAGCTGACTTTTTTTTCAAAATGCAGTCCAAGGGAAGAAGACAATTTGGAAAGACAATATGCAATAAAGTTTTGTATTAAATTTGGAAAGAACACCACAGAAACGTATGGAATACTTCAGACTGATTACGGACCCTCCTGCATGGGCCGATCATAGGTTTTTGAGTGACAGAAGAGATTCAAGGAAGACAGAGAGTCTGTGAGGGATGATTAGAGGTGTGGGAGGAGTAGGGAAATCAGAACACCAGAGTTGGTGGGGCAAATTCGATATTTTATGGATAAAGACCGTCGTGTGTCTATAGAGACAATAAGTACATTTAATGTCAGTGTACACACAATCATTCATGAGCAACTGAAGTTGCGGAAGATTTGCGCGAAGTTTGTCCTTAGGGTGCTCAGTGAAGAACAGAAGAAAAGACGCCATAACGACAGCAGAAAGATGGTCGAGCTTATTGATTCGGATCCCGAAGTTCATGAGGTCCTAGTGACCTATGATGTCAGTTGGATCTACTGCATTTTCAAAAAACGTCAGCTGTGACAACCAGAGTTTAGTAGGGTGTGTTCCAAGTCCTGCTGCAGCTTTTCCTTTCACATCAGATGTATAGTAAGAACATATTACAATTTCAAGAGCCTACAATAATTTTAAATGCCTCTAAAAAAAAAAGGCCGGAAATTTATTGAAAGCACTTCGAAAATGTTTATACCAAAAGGAAAATAGAAAAACCAACAGTATTGATTTTTAAAAAAGTAGCTCGTTCTGTCACAAGTGAGAAAATTTAATTCGTACGCGAATTTATTGCGAATTTAACGTTTAACAAAAAAACGTTAAAAGTAGAAATATTCCTAATGAAAAACACGAATAATATCTTTGGTACAGATTGGATAGAAAAATTTAAATTATTGCACTGCTCAATCAGTTCATTCTATCAAAAAGTGAGTTCTACCAACGAAACAGAAGCTCTGAAAAGATAATTAAAGATAAATTCTCGGGGGTATTTTCTGGTGGGCTTGGTAGGTGTAATAAGTTAAAAGCGAAACTCGAGCTGAAGGAAAGCATACAACCAGTCTTCAAAAAGAAAAAATGTACCCTTTGCGTCAATCAAATAAACGACGAGCTTGATAGTCTTGAAAAAATCGGTGTTTTATCCAAACAAACAAATATATACTTTGCCGACAGTATATGTTTTAAAAAGTCAAAAGAGATCCGCATTTGCGCGGATTTTTCTACGGGCTTAAATAATACGCTCAAAGATTATGACTGCCCACTTATGGTGCGGAAAGTGGTTTTTGTGCAGTTTAGCAGTGGTAAGATTTTTCAAAAATATACCTTAGCAACGCATATCTTCAAATTAAGGTCGACGAAAATGTTCAATTTATTTTACCATAAAGACACACAGAGGATTATATAAATATAATTGGTTGCTGTTTGGCATTAAAGTCACTCCAGCTATCTTCCAGCAAGTCATGGAAACGATGTTAAATGGTCTCGACTTCTTGATGATATTTTGATGAGAAATGAAAACAAAAAAACATAAGAAAAATGTTTTTGGAGTGCTTAGAAAATTCAGGATGATGGATTTAGACTCAGGAACAAAAAGTGTGAATTCTTTATGGACAAGATTAAGTAATTGGGACATATTATTGACAAGAAGAACAGGTGACAAGATAGAGAGCGAGCTAGCGCTATTAAGAATATGCCAGCTCCGGAAAATGTCAGCTCTCTACAAAGTTTCCTGGGATTAGCTAGCTATTACAATGTATTTGTGAAAAATATGCATTGTTTGAGAGCGCCGCTAAATTAACTTTTGAAGAAAGAATCAAAATGGGGTCTGAACGTCAGAGCGCCAGGAAGCATTTCAAAAAATAAAAAGTTTCCTAACTTTAGAATTATTTTTGGTACACTTCTTCTTCTTCTTCTTCTTCTTCTTCTTCTTCTTCTTCTTCTATGTGCCCTGTCCTTTCAGGACGTAGGCGATCATGGTTCTCCACGTCTCCCTATCCCTTGTGGAGCCTAATATGTTTGCTCCCGTTACTTCTGTCAACCCCCGTTCCGTCAGCCACCTGATCAGGCCCTGCAGATATGTTATCCGCTGCCTTCCTTTGTCTCTCTTTCCTTCTATTTGGCCTATCAGTATCAGGTTCTCCAGGCTCTCCTTCCTCATTGCGTGTCCTAGGAACTTCAGTTGTCTCTTCCTGATGCTCAGTATCAATTTCCTTTTTGTTGGTACACTACGATTCGAAAAAATTGATCGTAGCAAGTGACGCGAGTGCGTATGGTTTCGGAGATTGTATTACGCATAAATACGATGACGGCTCTATGAAACTGATTGCACATGCATCCAGGACGCTGCTTCCAGCGGAAAAAAATTACTCAGTGATAGAGAAAAAAAAAGTTTAAAGATTCTCTTTGCCCTTAAAATTTCCATAGATTTATTGCCGGGAGAAAATTTACATTACAGATGGATCATAAACCGTTGTTAGCGATTTATGGGTAAAAAAAAAGGATAACCAACTCATACGGTTAACTGATTACATTGATAAAGAACCATTCTTCTATATTATGACTTTAGAATGGAGTTTTGGCGTCGAGTGAGTTAAGTCATCCGGACGAATTGTCCAGACGAATTCCAAGAAATAATGAGCTCTTCGAAGACACAGCAATTGCTGCTCTACAATCGGAGGTAAAGATTTAAAATATTTTGTTCAGTTTTGTGCGGGAACTACCGGTAACATTGGAAGATATGCAAAAGGAAAGCACTAGATGGCAAATTCAATATTGAAATTAAAAATGAATTAAGAGACAAGAATAAAAAAGACTCAGAAGTTTATCCAACATGTTCTCATGTACAGCGAAAGAGTAGTGGTTCCTCTAGCCCTACAAAAAAAAGATCCTGAAAGAATTCCATGCAGGACACCCTGGTATATTTAGTATGAAAAGCATAATGGGAAGCCATGTTTACTGCCATAGAATGAATAGAGATATTGAAACTTTGGTAAATTTGTGCAAAAGCTGTGCTTTGGCGGCTAGGGCATCACCAATTAAGCTTAATCCATGGCCAGAAACTGATCGTCCATGGACACATGTTCATATTGATTTTTTCTGGTCCAATGAATGGATCATACTTTATTATTATAGCAGAGTTTTTCAAAACGGCCAGAGATTTTCATTTGTAAGATTTAAACCACGCAAATAGTAATATGGTTTTTACACGAACTGTTCGCGAGGTTTGAAGTTCAAGACTCTATTGTTTTTGATAATGGCGCGCGATTTTCATCGAGAGAGTTCAAGGAATTTTGCAAGATGTTTGTGTTAAATCAGAATTACAATTTCCTCTTGCCATCCCGGAAGCAACGGCCAGGTAGGGCGTTTAGAGTGTTTTGTGGATATCTTTAAAAGAGCTTTAAAAAAAGCCAGCGGCAGTACAGCAATTTCTGCAGGTGTATGGACTGACACCGAATAAAAACGTGTCTCCAGTAGATATTATGTTTGCGTCGGAGATATGATCAGTTTGTGATAAAAAAATAAAAAAAAAGGATAAAAAAAAGGGGAAAAAATGAGAATACGGGGAAAAAGCTGGAAAGAACTATATATATATATATATATATATATATATATATATATATATATATATAAGGCAAGATGTTTGTGTGTGTGTGTCTGTTTATCTGCCTGTATTTTTTTTAGCCCTTTTATTTTAGTTTTTGCTTCGGGTTTGGCTCTAAGTAGGTATAATTGTAGTTCTTAGTCTCAGCCATGAGACCATTTATTCAGAGGACTTATTTAGCCTTCACAATTCAGTTTATGATGAAAAAAACTTATTTGATATCGATACCAGGAAATCAAAATTTGACTTACATGCATTCATTTTTCTTTCAATCTACGGTTTCGCTTTAACTGGAAACAACTATTGCTTTTCAGTCTTTCGTGCCAACGTCCAAAGAGTGTGAGCTCCAGGACCATGGATTAGTTTTAAAGCTTTCATTACACCCGAGCAATGCCGGGTTATACTGCTAGTAATCAAATAAAACAGAGGCATGAAGTTCAAGAGAACAATTCTTCATATGAGATGGGACCTATGGAGTTTCTCTTTTATACGTTTGACACAGTGAGGATTAAAATCACTACTCAGTTGTAATTGTACAAGGGAGAGAAGCTAGCCAACCAAGTCGAAGCCCCCAGATAATTTTCTAAGCGTAGCTCAAATGTAGCACAAAGCCGAAAGTATGGGGCACACAGTAAGGATAAAACTCACTACTCAGTCATAATTTTCCAAGTGAGACAAGCTTTCTAAACATTATACATCCCTTCACCTCTCAACGCCACTTCATCGACTGTATCAAATGATCTTTTCTTTTCTCTATTCGTTTTAGAAGGCTTAGCGCACCCGTTACATGCGTCCTTAGCCTGTATATGGGCTCCGGGTTTGGAAATCGTATTGACGCCTCAAACTTTCTGCGGCTCTTTGCCGATTTCGTGCTATATAATATATATACACGAAAAAAATCGCAAGATCGCCAAGACCTACCGCGGTTTCGCACAACGGCTCGTCAGGGCAAAGGCAGACCAAGGACTAATCAAATAAATAGACACCTATTAAAGACTAACCCATTTGGGGGAAGGGGTTGTTTGAGGAAAAAAAAAGAAAAAAAATTTAAAAAAATAAATAAATAAAAAAAAATTTTAAAAAAAATATATATTGGGGGGGGGGTCACATTAAGGTCCGATAGTCTAAGCAACGAGGGTTGTTCGAGGGTTTTTTTTTCTTTACTGTGAAGAACCGTATGTATTGTCGGTCCTACGCAGTTTTCTTTTTTTTTTCCCCTCTTTGTCCAAAGCTCTATAGCCGAGGACAATAACGGAGTTAGATTCTGCTGGTTATTCGTGGCCTTTAAAAATTACTTGTGTAACATTTTAAGATTAGAATACGTACAGAGTCGGTTTTATTATTATTATTATTATTATTATATAATATATATATATATATATATATATATATATATATATATATATTGTAATGGTCAAGACAATCCACCACAGACAGAATACCACGACCACAAGGGTTTCTGACAATCATGGCCCACGTCCACATTTCGTAACAATTTCGACTTAATTGAAATAAATCACTGGAGATACATTCCCCTTCCGCTAAGTCTAGACATCTCCTACCCTAGGCGGAAGCAATAAAATCAAATTTATTAAAAAACCAAAAGGAAAAAAAGATTTTTTTAATCTTTAAGAAAAGCAGATCATTATAAGAATCTATTTGAGTTTATTAAAAACATTATTTCAGTTTAATGCAAATATTTTTAGAGTTGTCTGTGCAAATACATGCGCACGTACAGACAGACATACTCGCTGAATTTAAACGCAATTAAAATGGAAATCTGTATTTCTGTCTGACAACAATTTTGGATAAAAGGAAAAGATGAAAAGTCAAAATGTGCGGACTTTTTTATGTCCCCTTAGGCATTGAAACTGGGTGTATTGTCGAATAAGTTTAGTATTTCAAAATGAACAATTTCCATTTAATATTTGATTAACTTTATAACCGTGAAACGGCGGGTAGCGAACAAGTAGCTATATAAATCTATTTCTTTGCGAGGGTAAAAATCTGTGCCTTTTTTTTTTAATCGTATCACCCCGAGCAAGGCGGTAACGCCACTGAGGTGCAGGGGGTTACGTAATAGTGAGAAGATTGGAAAAGAGAAAGCCGGAAACCACATCCTAAACAGGGAACAATGGATGAGCCTCTTAACCTGTTCAATAGACGTGGGTGGTGTGTGAACCGGGCGATAGATAAATCTATCTACTCCAATTGAAAAAAAAAAAACATAGTGAGAAGATTGGAAAAGAGAAAACAGGAAACCACATCCTAAACAGGGAACAAGGGATGAGCCTCTTCACCTGTTCAATAGACGTGAGTGGAGTGTGAACCGGGCGATAGATAGATCTATCTACTCCAATTCTAAACACATTTCTTTTAGACGACACCCACTTCGATCTGCAAATATCTATTCTTGTTTTTTTTTTCTGATGTTTCTCTTTGCAGATCCTGCTCGAGGCCGGTGCCAGCATTGACGCCGAGGACAATGACGGCAACACCCCACTTCACATCAAATGCTACGAGCAAGAAGAAGATTCCTCGAACATTGAAATAATCTCTTTTCTGGTGGAGAGAGGCGCTGACATCGCGAAGCGTAACCAAACGGTAAGAACGAAAAGCGTTGCACTGCAATCGGGTTGCGTTTCTTCGCAATCTGATTGGTTAACTGTCTACTGATCTTTTGTATTGTATTGAAATATTATTGGTTGAGTGGAGGTGCAGTGGATATCGGCTCGTAACGTCGAGTTCGAATTCCAAGTTGAATTCGTTGCATTCACTTACGCGCAAATGCCATTAAGAAAGGTATTAATCCGTCTACGCTCCCTGGGTTAAATAGCAAGACATCTTGCCTTTTATATATATATATATATATATATATATATATTTTAATCATTTCACCCCGAGCAAGGCAGAAACGCCACTGATGTGCAGGGGGTTACATAAATGTAAAAAGATTAATTAGAAAAGAGTGAGGAGTACAAGCTAGTTAGAAAGGAACAATAGAAAGCTGAGAAAGCAGGTGCAATGACAGATACATGGGCGGAGAGAAAGTGAAGATTATACAGGGGAGGGGAGAGCGCTAGAGTCCAGTGATTAGTAGGTGAGTATTAACTTTGCTTTTAAATTTCTGGAGGTCGTAGCCGTCAGGAAAGCAAGAATACGGGAGTGAGTTCCACAGGCGGGAAGTGCGAGAGAGGAAGCTGCAGGGGTAGAATTGTCGTCTGCATTTGGCTAACCTGACTGTGAATGGGTGGGACCCAGTTGCCAGTCTGGTTGCACGGGTAAACACCTGTTGAGGAGGCATCAGTGACTTAAGCTCATCCGAGCAGAAGCCATGAAAGTATTTATAGAAGAGACAGAGGGAGGCCGCATTTCGACGATGGGAAAGTGGCTGCAGTCGAGTCGCCAGATCAGTACCTATCACATTACAGACTCTCCTTTAGAGCTTGTCAAGAACACTGATGAGAACGGCAGGGGCACCTGACCATAAATGGCAGCAGTACTCCATGCACGGACGGATGGTTGACTTGTATATATGCAGGATGGATTCAGGTGGAAAAAACATATATATATATATATATATATATATATACATGCATTATCAAGAATTATTTATTTTTTACTGGGTGTTCTTTCATTTTAATCTCAGATACTTTAATTACACAAGTAGTATTAATAGTCATAATATTATCCGGAATTTTTATAACATGAAGTAATGCTAAGCATAATTCCTCTTTTACTGGGATTTCTTTCATTTTAGTTTCAGTTGTTTTATTTACGCTGGTATGCGTTGTGGTGCGGTGGATATCGGCTCGGAACTATAAATCGGGGTGCCGAGTTCGAATTCCAGTTGAATTCCTTGCATTCACTTACGCACAAAATACCCTTGGGAAAGGTATTAATCCGTCCCTTCCTTCCATTTGTGGGTTAAATAAAAGAACAGATTGGGTTCTATAGCCTTGGATGGCAACCAGTCTACCGCAGAAAGCTATGGCGAGCTACTGCTGAAAAGTCTTCTACCCAGTCAGTCATGTCTGTTTCGAGACATGATCGCCCAAGCGTGTATCACGTATGACACTTAACAGACTGAGAGGGCCAAAAATGCGACACTGTAATTAAATTTCGCTCAATTTTGTTACCACGTTGAAGCACCTAAATGATTTTCTAAACGTAGCTCAAATATGGCACAAGGCCTAAAGTATGAGGCGCCCAGTTTCATTCAGTTTAATGAGATAGAAGCTTGCTAACTATTACACCAATCGAAATGCCGAAATGATTTTCTAAGGAAATCTTAGATGTGGCACAAAGCCGAAAGTATGGGGCACACAGTGAGAATCGAACTGAATACTCAGTCGTAATTTTCCTAGTGAGACAAACTTTCTAACCATTATACAACGTTGAAGCACCCAAAGGTTTTTCTTAGTTCAGATGGTCAAAATAGGGAGCACCCAGTGAGGATCGAGCACACCATTCAGTCGCAATTGATATAGCGAGAGGGGACTTGTTAACCATTATACCACGTCAAAGTGCCTAAATTATTCTCTGAGCGTAGCTTAGATGTGGCATAAGGCCGAAAATATGGGACACCCAGTGAGGATCGAACTCACACCTTTATATTTTGTTCAGTTTTGTGCGGGAACTACCGGTAACATTGGAGGATACGCAAAAAGAAAGCGGTAGATGAGAAATTCAATATTGAAATTAAAAATAAATTAAAAGTCAAGAATAAAAAAAGACTCTGAAGTTTTAATCATTATACCACGTCAAAGTGCCTAAATGATTTAGCTTAGATGTGGCAAAAGGCCGAAAGTACTAGGAACCCAGTGAGGATCTGACTCACCTCAATCGTGATTGCCCTAACGGGACAAGCTTGCTAACCATTGCACCATGTTGTGGTAACAAATTTCGTATGGAATGGCCAAGGAGGCATCCCAAAAGCTAAGTAAATAATTTTAACTTTTGGTCAGAGTTCTGGGGCATGGGAGAGTCAAATAGATAGCCGGCGTCCAGCCGGCAAAGAAGGAAGGAAGGAAGAGAGAAAGTGTGACTGAGACTAGGGAAAGGAAGAGAGAAAAAAAATAAAATAAAGACAAAGAATCCGACACTTAAAGGAATTTCTGCTAAAAACAAAACCAATCCTTCAATTAAAGTTTTAAATTAAGCAACATTTAGGCAAAAAACGAACAAAAATGGCTTACATTTTACAATTGTTTCCGGTTTAGGATGCGGTTTCCGGCTTTCTCTTTTCCAATCTTTTCACTCTTTTCTTTTTTTTTTTTTCTCAATTGGAGTAGATAGACTAAACTATCGCCCGGTTTACACTCCACCCATGTCTATTGAACAGGTGAAGAGGCTCATCCCTTGTTTCCTGTTTAGGATGTAGTTTCCGGCTTTCTCTTTTCCAATCTTTTCACTATTACGTAGCCCCCTGCTCATCAGTGGCGTTACCGCCTTGCTCGGGATGATATGATTAAAAAAAAATGTAGAGTACTGAGAGACAGGAAAATCTCATTGGAAACAAAAGAAAAAAGTATTAGACAGTTACGTGATATCTGGCAGCGAATAGTGGAAAATCTCCTCAACGATGAAAGAAAACAGGGAGTAACCGAAATGAGGCGCTACCGAAGGATACTGAGAATACTATAGCCCGAACATGTGAACAGTTCGAGAGAATGGAAACAATAATGAAACTTATATTTAACACCAGGAAGAGACCGCTGAAGTTTCTGTGACACGTAATGAGGGCTCGGAGAATCTCATACTCCCTGGACGTCTAGAAGAAAAGAAATACAGGCGAAACTGCGCATGGAATACTTGATGGTTTTAAGCTAATAGAGGGCAGAGTAGAGTTTGTGAGAAATACGAAGAAAAAGGCGTTAAAAGCTACAAAGGATGTGGAAGGGCTATGAACGCCTACATCCTGAACCATTGATAATTTCTAACAGAACCCGTAGAATTTCCACGAAAGGATAATTATGATTTCCTAGAAAAATTTTACTTTGTCATACTACAAATGATAGTAACGTCTTCAAACATAAAGGTATTGGATAATAAAATAACGATAACACAGAGTGTAATTTTGTTAAAATATCTATAAAAGTAATGTCCATAGAAGCTACTTTACTGTAATCTTATATTATATTAAGCGGTGTATGCACAGACCATAACCAAAATACTGTACGCTATTTTGTGAGAGATCTTGAAAAAGAAAATCTTTTTTTTTTATTACTGAAAAATCATTGCTCCTGTGTTCCATTGTAAACAGAAAAGACCAACTGAGTAATGGCCAAGGGTGTAGAGGCCAGGAATTTTATTAGGTCGCGGGATACGACAACAAACCTACATATTTTTACTATATTGTACAGTACACACACATATAGACATACACAATTACTGCTACAACCATCAGCTTAAGCTGCTACTGATACAGTAATGCTATAGGCTCTCTCCTCCTACTCTCTCACTCTTTACTACCCTTCCGTTTGATAAAGGTGAGAGAAAGGCTGAGGAGAGTAACGTTTATAAAAAGACAGAGGGGAATTAAAAGCTCGTGTAGAGAGTAAGTGTGTTATCTTTCTTCAGTGACATAACGGACGGAGGAACTAAGTAACTAGTTAACTCACTAACTAAGGATGGAACAAGCAGAATTATTATATGATTATAGGGTTTGTTTATTGTTCGAAATGTCTTGTAATCTTGTTTCAAAATAAGAGGTTTTTTAAACTGATTACACATTTTTTGAAAACGTGTAAGGAGGATGTGCTTTGTGGTACAGTGGATATCGACTCGGAATGAGAAACCGGAGTTCGAATTCCAGTTGAATCCATTGTATTCACTTACGCGCAAATTCCCTTGGGAAAGGTATTAATCCGTCTATTCCTTCCAGTTATGGGTTAAATAGCAGGACAGATTGGGTTCTATAGCCTTGGTCGGCAACCAGTCTACCGCAGAAAGCAATGGCAACCTACTGCGGGATAATCTTCTGCCCAGTCAGTCATGTCACTTTCGAGACATGATCGCCCAAGCGTGTATCACGTATGGCACCTAAACTGACTGACTTGTGTATAATACAACCCCGTTTTTTGTCTTTATTTTTCGTTCAAGATTTATTGTATTATACACAAGAAAATTCAGTAAATGATTTTTCAAACAGACTAAAATAATGTTCTGATTGATTGAATTATATGTTGAGATGAACATAAATGCCGATATAATTATTCAAGGAAAGGAGAGGCTGATGAGAGATTTTAAATATTGAATTTGTTGTAACATTAATGTTATTAAAATTTGGCAGATTTTGTATATTCCCTTTTTTTAAAGAGAAAAATATATAAGACCTTCAATTACGCTGATTCCCAAAGAATAAATATTGTTGACACATTAAATACCTTTTGCAAATAATTATTATTTTTTTTTTTTAGTATGTAGAGGGACTTCGTTAATAATTTCGATCGCGTCCGGCACAAGGACAATAAATGCAAGACTTGCGCTGATCGGCTTTCAAGATTATCTCCGATTCCCCCACAAAATTTATATTAATATGATTCGTTCAACACAAAACAACACAAAACGCATAAAATAAGGAATAAGATAACAATGACGTCAATGTGACCAACAATAAAACATGTATTAACGAAAGTACAAAAAAATATTGGTTGAGAAAGCATGCAATTCAATTGACAATAGATAAGTGAGGGAAGAAAGAAAGAAAGAAGGAAAGAAAGAAGGAAGGAAGGAAGGAAAGAAAGAAGGAAAGAAAGAAGGAAGGAAAGTAAGAAAGAAATTTTACAAGCGCTAAAATGTTTAAAATATTTTAGAAAATATAAAATGAAAAATACAAAAAATAAATAAAATTGAAAGAAAAAAAGAAAATAGAAAAGAAAGAAAGAAAGAAAAAGAAAACAGAAAGAACGAAAAAGAAAGTAGAAAGAAAGAAAATAGAAAAAAGAAAGAAAGAAAAAGAAAGAAAGAAATAAAGAAAGAAAGAAAGAAAGAAAGAAGGAAAGAAAGAAAGAAAGAAATTTTACAAGCGCTAAAATATTTAAAATATTTTAGAAAATATAAAATGAAAAATACAAAAAATAAATAAAATTGAAAGAAAAAAAGAAAATAGAAAAGAAAGAAAGAAAGAATCAACAGGGAGGAAGAGAATAGAGAAAAAGAAAGAAAGAAAGAAAGAAAGAAAGAAAATGAAGGAAGGAAAATATTTTTCTAGGAAAATACATAATGAAAAATGTAACGGAAGAAAAGAAAGATAAAAAGAGAAAAGAAAGAAAGGAAAAAGAAAGAAACAATAAAGGAAAAATGTCAAGAAAGAAATATTGAAAAAACAAAGTAACAATTTTATTTTCAAATAAATGATAGAAATAACAATTTTAGATAGGTTAAAGATGCATTGGAAGAGAGTGTAGCTGACTTCGTTGATAATTTCGATCGCGTCCGGCACAAGGACAACAAATGCAAGACTTGCGCTGATCGGGCTTCAAGATTATCTCCGATTCCCCCACAAAATTTATATTAATATGATTCGTTCAACACAAAACAACTCAAAACGCATAAAATAAGGAATAAGATAACAATGACGTCAATGTGACCAACAATAAAACATGTATTAACGAAAGTACAAAAAAATATTGGTTGAGAAAGCATGCAATTCAATTGACAATAGATTATAGCAGGTTTCTTATCTCATTTATTCTTTTTTCTAGTTGTGGTAGGATTCCGTTCGAGTGAAGGGTAATTGTATACCGTTGCAGGTTAACCTAATTTGGCCTTGTGGTAGATAGCCCACTATAAGTTATAAAATGATTATAAAATCAAGAAAGGCAATTTGAGTAGAAAATAACATTTACATATACACATGTCAATTAATGTTTTTACAAATAAAGTAATACTTGAATATAAAAGTCCAACGGAGGTTAAAATGTTCATGGCAAATAATCAGCTGAAAGAGATAAAAGGCTTAGGAATGTGGAGGCGTCTTGTAGGTAAGGAATGTTCATTTTGAAGTTGCCACTTCTAGGGTCAGTGATTCAGTAAGCTGGTTTGTGAGAAAACAGTCTTTGAAGTAGTCGCTCCTGAGGTAGGTAAGTACTTTTGAGACAGGTGATGATAGGTGAAGGGAGGCGAATGTAGTAGCCGCTCAACTTAAGTCAAGGGGATATTAATTACATTCTTCTCCTTGGTCTCTGCGTTAGTCTCTCTAACGATGCTTTGTGTCTCCGCTTTTTATATCTGCTTTTTGGATCAAAAGCAGCTCGTTTCGAATTTCATACTTGTATTTGATTCCGAGCTTCCCATTGGCTGGTAAATAAACTTCGCGTAGGCTCGCGAAATGGAAATTTGATATTTGATTAATTTTTAGTTTTCAACCGGAACATCTGCGCGGAGCCGGCGGTGCAGCGACGACTTTTGGTCATTTGCTTTTTGGTCGTGAAAGCGCAAACATCTGGTCCATCGCTTTTGCTCGGTATCACCACAATCCCTACCCCGTTCATCTCAGTATATAATTCAATCAATGAGATTTTATTTTAGTGGCTCTGTTCTCCACTCCTCGAGAAGATTATTACGCAGTAACCGTCATCTTCCGACGCGGACCTACACAATATACTACGGCTTCATTTCCAGAGACTTGTACATATGCTTTATACTAACCCGCAATCCTGGACTACTAATCTTCATTCAAGTCTGTATCCTTACGTTAATACACTTATTTTCTATCTCAATTACTGGTCGTTGGTCATTTATTTGTGGGGTCCCCATTCTCGGAATCCACAACAGGTAGGTTTTCGTGTGTGTGTGTGTGTGTGTGTGTGTGTGTGTGTGTGTGTGTGTAAATGAGGCCTAATTGAGCTCCAATATTTGTCAAAGTATTTTATACATCCTTTATATATATATATATATATATGTGTGTGTGTGTGTGTGTGTGTGTGTGTGTGTGTGTGTGTGCGTCGGAAACCGAAAAAATGTTCCGAAATATCGAATATTAAATGCAAAATTCCTTAAATGACTTTTTCTGGTTTTTAACCAAACTTGTTATATAAAGCTTATATAAGTATATATTCATAATCTTCGTAGGGATTACTGCCTGTCCACTGCTGCGCTATGCGTGGACGAATTGACGCCATAGACTACCAACTGAAAGTGGATTCGAAGGGTATCATTGCCAATGCACTAGCTGAAGGACACATGTTGCCGAGTTTAATGTACTTAGCTTTAGCAGGAGGGTTCCTGTCCTGCACACTTTGGTAAGTTCTTTCTTCATCTTTCTATTATATTTTCAATGTTCTTCTTCCTGAAAAAACGTTTCTTTTTGTATTTGGTTTGTTAGCGGAGAAAGTAACAAGAAAGGACTAGAAATAAACTACCCGAAAACTGAATGCATGGTGATCAGTAAAAAGGTCAGCCCAAAATGCCAAATACAGGTCGGAGATACCAGAATCAAGCAGGTACAAAAATTTAAATACCTGGGAAGCGTTATAACAGAAGACGAAAAGTGCAACACAGAGATCCGAAGGCGAATTGGCATGGCGAAGGAAGCATTCCAGAAGTTGAGTAAAGTATTAAGAAACAGGACAATTTCGCTAGAAACAAGGAAGAGAAACTGGATTGCTACGTGCTGTCCGTCCTTCAATATGGCAGTGAATGCTGGACAATATCATCAAAGATGAAGGAAAAACTTGAAGCAACTGAAATGTGGTTCTACAGAAGGATGCTGCGAATATCATGGATCGAGCATGTAAGCGATGATGACGTCTTGGAAATGATGGAAACAAAAAGGAAATTAATACTGAGCATCAGGAAGAGACAGCTGAAGTTCCTGGGACACGCAATGAGGAAGGAGGGCCTGGAGAACCTGATACTAACAGGCCAGATAGAGGGAAAAAGCAACGGATAACATATTTGAAGGACCTAATCAGTTGGATGACAGAACGAAGATTGCACGGTGTAACAGGAGAAGGCGTGCACAGAGCCACCAGGGATAGGGAGACGTGGAAGGCCATGATCGCCTACGTCCTGAAGGGACAGGGCACATGAAAGAAGAAGATATATGCCAACTGTTTATCAGAAATTATAATGTGGATATAAAGTGGGGGATCAAATCCATATTATAATCAATATATAAACTGATCCCTCATTTTGTGGCCAGGCTAGTTTCTATACATTTATATTCTAGATTTATGGACTTGAGCTAGTGGATGACAGAACGAGGGTTGCACGGTGTAACAGGAGAAGGCGTGCTCAGAGTCACCAGGGACAGGGAAACGTGGACAGAAGTAAAAGAATTGTTCAGATTGTTTTATTTTTATTTGATTCGGTTTATCATTTTACATTTTGTGGGTTGTTTAAAGCCAAAAAATTTAGATAGTAATGATTTAGTGATACAAGTGTTAGTAATTAACCCGTATCGGGGAGTGGAGTGGTGGATTCATCCCTAATCAGAATTGAATAGACAAACAATAAATAGTGGATGTAAAGAGGGGGATCAACTTTATATAATGATCAAAATATAAACTGATCATTCACTATGTGGCTAAAGTAGTTTCTGTACTTTATATTCCGGGGTATGTAAGTAAATCTAAAAGACACGTCTGTGTAGATAATTTGTAGTATTTGATTGATTAACTGATTCTATTCTTCGGCTTATCAACCCATTGCAGGTTATTTAAAGCCAGAAAATACTTTTATATAATGGGCATAAAGTGGGGATCAATTTTATATAATAATCCATATATAAGCTGATTCCTCAATTTGGGGCTACCGTAGACTCTGTACATTAAAAGTCCAGGTTATGTAAGTAAATCTAAAAGACATTCCTGTGTAGCTAATTAGTAGTATTTGATTGACTGATTCGTTTTCTACATCTTATCAACCCATTGTAGGTTATTTAAAGAAAGAAAGTAATTTTAAATTGTAAGTTTTTTTTTTGGGGGGGGGGGGGTTGGGGGGGGTTGTGTTTTGTTTTTTTGTTTTTTTGTTTTTTTAGATAATGATGATGATCAGTAAAAAAAAGGAGCCGAAAATGTCAACTACAGGCCGAGGTTACTAAAATCAAGCAGGTAAACACATTTAGATAGCTGGGAAAAAACCTAGCAAAGGACAGAAAGTGCGACACTGATATCCAAAGGTGTATTGGCATGACCAAAGATGCATTCAAAAAGCTAAGCAGAGTATTGAGAAACAGAAAAATTTTCTTGGAAGCAAAGAAGAGAGAACTGGATTGTTATGTAATGTCTGTCCTTCAATACGGTAGCGAATTTTTTTTTAATCATTTCACCCCGAGCAAGGCAGAAATGCCACTGATGAGCGGGGGACTGCATAACTGTAAACAGATTAATTAGAAAAGAGTGAGGAGTACAAACTAGTTAGAAAGGAGCAATAGAAAGCTGAGAATGCAGGTGCGACGACAGATACATAGGTGGAGAGAAAAGGAAGGATATACGGGGGTGGGGAGAAAGCTGGAGTCCAGTGGTTAATAGATGAATATTGACATTGCATTTAAATTTTTGGAGGTTGTAGCCGTCAAGAAAGCAAGAATATGGGAGCGAGTTCCACAGGCGGGAAGTTCGAGAGAAGAAGCTGCAGGAGTAGAATTGTCGTCTGCATTTGGCTAACCTGACTGTGAATGGGTGGGACCCAGATGCCAGTCTGGTTGCACGAGTAAACACCTGTTGAGGAGGCATCAGTGACTTAAGTTCGTCCGAGCAGAAGCCATGAAAGTATTTATAGACCAGACAAAGAGAGGCCACATTTCGACGGTGGGGAAGTGGCTGCAGTCGAGCCGCCAGATCAGTACCTATCACATTACAGACTCTCCTTTGGATCCTGTCGAGAACACTGAGGAGAACGGCAGGGGCGCCTGACCATAAATGGCAGCAGTACTCCATGCACAGACGGATGGTTGACTTGTATATATGCAGGATGGATTCAGGTGGAAAAACATCCTGGATCGACCAACCTTCTTAGCAGTAAATTTAGCTATGGATTCAATATAGTGGTTCCATTTGAGGTTTGAGGAGAGGGTAATGCCAAGGAGGCGTAGTGTGTTGCTCTCGGGGAGAATCGCTTGGTCCAGGCTTATGGGAGGCAGGAGAGGTTGCCTGTGATGGTTGAAAGACAACAGCTTGGTCTTAGACGCATTGAAGTTGACAAGCCACTTCTTGCCCCAATTCACCACAGAGTGTAGATCCCGTTCAAGGTCATCAGCGAGATTATAATTCTGGCCAATCCCATTAAAGATGAAGAAAAGACTTGAAGTAATCGAAATAAAGGTACCATGGACCGAACATGGACCTAACGTTTCTAGAACTTGTAGTGAGGAAGAAAGGCTTGGAGAATCCGATACTCACAGGTCAGATAGAGAGATGGAGAGACAAGGGAAAACAATGCGTTACATACTTGAGGGACTTGAGTAGATTGACTGAGGAGTGGGGTTTGACCGGGTTAACAGCAGAAAGGATGTTAGCAGCTACAAGGGATAGGGAAATGTGGAGGGCCATAATCGCCTACGTCCTGACACGGCACATAGAAGAAGAAAAATCTCGAGACACTGATTTTCTTTGTTTATAACAATCAGTTCCCGAGGGAAATCCTGATCTAGTCATCTCCTATCTCTCTCTCTCTCTCTCTCTCTCTCTCTCTGCCATGCTCCTCTCTCTCTCTCTCTCTCTCTCTCTCTGCCATGCTCCTCTCTCTCTCTGCCATGCTCCTCTCTCTCTCTGTCTCTCTCTCTCTCTCTGCCATGCTCCTCTCTCTCTCTCTCTCTCTCTCTTCATCCACTCTACTTTCATCAGTATTCTAATCCTTCTCTTACCCTCTTTCTCTTACCCACTTCCTGACAACCCCTATAACCTGTCACTCTTTCTCATAACTTTCCTCCTATGTAACCCCCTGCTCAACAGTGGCAGTAAAATGACCTGCTTGGGGCAACACGATTATAAAAAAAAATTTATCTAGTTTATATGGAGTAGGTCAATGAGGTCATTGACATTATTTATTCTAAACTTGGAGGGTTATTTTTCCAAGAATTTTCTTGATCTTTCTCTGTCCCGGGATCCCAAACACGTCTTCAAACTGGAAGACATTTTTTCATTGTTGATAGCAACCAGCAGATCCTGGGCGAATTCTTGCTGTTTTTTTTTTTTGTTTTTTTTGGTTTTGTTTTGTTTTATTTTGTTTTGTTTTTTTGGTTTTTTTTTTGGGGGGGGGGGGGCTTTTTGTTTTGATTTTTTTTTGTTTTGTTTTTTTTTTGCTATTTCTCTCTTTTTTATTTCTTTTTAAAATTTTTTCATTCTATCACAGCAATCCGATTCTGCAGCCAAGTTTCCCATCTGACAATATATATATATATATCAACTTATTTATAAATGGAACTTTGTCAGTGTGTGTGTGTGTGTGTGTGTGTGTGTGTGTGTGTGTGTGTGTCCGTTACCTATAGACTCCGAAACGGCTGAACCGATTTTCTTGAAATTTTAGACAGCTGTACAATAAGCGTCTGCGAGTGTTCTTAGCTAGGTTTTGTGTCGAGGTACTCCCGATAAATATCGAATCGATAATCGAAAAAATCGGGTTATAGAAGTAGTGGTCCGATTTTAATCAAATTTGACACACTCATAAACAAACAAAGACATAAGAAAAGATATTCAGAAGTTTCAATGTTGCAGTTCGCAGAATAGTGCAGAACATTGATAATATATATATATATATATATATATATATATATATATATATATATATATAAGGCAAGATGTTTGTTTGTGTGTCTGTTTATCGGTATGTATGTCCTTGATACAAATCAACAATTTTTATCCGATTCACACAACTTCACACAAACATTCTTTAGGCTGAGTCTGAGCTCCAGGATTATGGATTAGTTTTAAAGCTTTCATTACATCCGAGCAACGCCGGGCTATACTGCTAGTACTAGTACTTTCATTACACCCGGCGTTGCTCGGGTGTAATGAAAGCTTTAAAACTAATCCATGGTCCTGGAGCTCAGACTCTTTGGACGTTGGCAAGAAAGACTAAAAAGCAATAGTTGTTTCCAGTTAAAGCGAAACCGTAGACCGAAAGAAAAATGAATGGATGTAAGTCAAATTTTGATTTCCTGGTATCGATATCAAATAAGTTTTTCGTCGTAAACTGAATTTTGAAGGCTAGATAAGTCCTCTGAGTAAATGGTATCATGGCTGAGACTAAGAACAACAATTATACCTGCTTAGTGCCAAACCCGAGAGCAAAAACTAAAATAAAAGGGCTGAAAAAAATACAGACATACTGGCAGATAAACAGACTCACACACAAACATCTTGCCTTATATATATATATATATATATATATATTATCGATTTTCTGCACTATTTTAAGAACTGCAATCTTGAAACTTCTGAATATCGATTCTTATGTCTTTGTCTATGAGTGTATCAAATTTGATTAAAATCGGACAACTCCTTCTATAACCCGATTTTTTCGATTATCGATTTTCAATATTTATCGGGGGTACCTCGACACAAAACCTAGCTAAGAACACTCGCAGTCGCTTATAGTACAATTGTGTAAATTTTTTAATAAAATTGGTTCAGCAGTTTCGGAGTCTATAGGTAACGGACACACACAGACACACACACACATACACACATACACACACACAAAGTTCCTTTTATAAATAAGTTTGAATAGATAGGAATAATCGTCTAGAGCTTATCAAGTTTTTATTTCTGTGAGTTTCTTAACGTGAACTACGAGGACATTCAATAAATAAGGTGAATTTTTCGGTATACGGACTTCTCCGAGGGTCATTCAATAAATATGGTGAACTTTTCGATATAAGAACTTCTAATACAGATAGAAACTTAATTTTTTTTATTTATTAACGTAGTCTCTCAGCGGTGTCACACACTTTTCCCATCTGTGCACAAGCTTCCGTATTTCCTAAATTTTAACATCTTTGGACTGATGTCTCAGCCAATCGCTCACAGCACTTTTGACTTCATCATCACTTTCAAACTTCGTGCCACTCGTCAACGCTTTCAAGGGACCAAACAGGTGAAAGTCTGAGGGGGCAAGGTCTGGACTGTAAGGGGGATGAGGGAGCAGTTCCCAGCCCAGCTCGTTGATGATTTGTACTGTTTGGGCTGCTGTGTGAGGCCTTCGAGTGGACAATTTTGTATGCTGTCCCAACAGATAGACTCAAAGTCCTTGCAATGTCATCTACTGTCACCCTTCTGCCTGACTAAATGAGGTCATTGACTGATTCGATCACGTCAGAAGACCTCACTCCTGTAGACTTCCCAGGCCTGTCTTCATCTTCAACACTGCTCCGTCCTTCTTTGAACAATTTAGCCCACTTGTAGACATTTTTTAACTGAAACATGTGGCACTATACACAGTTGACATTCTCCTATGAATTTCAACTGGTTTACACCCTTCATCAACCAAACACTTGATAATTGACCTCTTTTCAATTCTGGAGCATGCTTTTTGGTCGGCTATCTTTGTTAATCTCCAAAATTCTCAAAGGTTTTTCAATCTGAAAAAAATTAAATCCCTTTGAAAAAGAAGTAAAGGGAAAAATTTTTTAAAAAAGTATGCTTCTATCTGTATTAGAAGTCCATTGTTTTCTGCGGTAGACTGGTTGCCAGCCAAGGCTATAGAACCCAATCTGTCCTATTATTTAACCCATAACTAGGGGAGAGACGGCTTAATACATTTCCCAAGGGTATTTGTGCGTCAGTGAATGTAAGGAATTCAACCGGAATTCGAACTCTGCACCCCGATTTCCCGTTCCGAGTCGATATCCACTGCACTACAACTCACATCTTCTGACTTTAACTAAGTTAAGACTCTATCATCGCCCAGTTCATACTCTTCCCTCTAATTTTGAACAAGAGTAGAGGCTCATTCCTTGTTTCCTGTTTCTGTCCTCTCCTCAGGTATTGATAGTAGTTCTGTCGCAGGTTTTTTGTATGTGGGTGGATGGTAGCAACATCACTTCATTATGAGGGTACCGGGATGGCAGTTTCCTGGTTGATGCTTCTGGCGTAGTTAGGCGCCAGAACTCTTGCGTAGCGTCTTGAGTGGCTGCTCTGATCAACAGTTGAATAATATCGGGGTTTCTTGTAGTGCCATGTCGCTCGTGGATAGGTGTCCCTACAAATGCCTCCGGTGGGAAACACTGAAGCCATATTATGCTTCAGTCTTCTTACACTTGTTACATTTGAGGGCCGACTGTTACAACTACTCGAGGCTTCTCCTTACCAAAAAATCTCAAATTATGACATCACACAAAGTAAGAATTAAAACTAAACTCGCTAAATAAAAACAAAAATCCCCTAAACCCGTTAACATCTTGTTATAGTGGAACATACTGCCATCCCCAAGAATAGAATGCTCTATTTTATAAAAGATGGTAACGAGCAGTACGAAGATGAAAAAGGTCTTAGACATTTGCCTGACTGATCTATGACACTGTCAGCTCTCTGCCTTTGGGTAGAGGGCGCTCTCTGCTTCCGAGCAGAGAGCACAAACCCAGTCGTGGTTCCGCCGAAGGGTAGAACCAAAACTGGGGAAAAATAGACAGAGATTTTTTGGCCCGGCTATATGGCCGGGAATACCCACTATAAAATAACCATGTGTCACATCTGGCCTTGCGTGGGAAGGCTAGTAAATACAGAAAAGGTCTTAGGCGAAGGTATTCACTATTCGATAGTCGATTCCGCTCCAACCCGTGGTTTGCCTGTATGTGTATTATTGTTAATTGTACCTTAGTACAATAAATCTGTATTTCTTATTCCTGGTGTGGAGTTCCATTCTTCAACTGATCTTTTTATACTGTATTCCTTTTCGGGATATATCACATCTCTTTCTCGAACATCCATGGTATCCATACCAACTTTTGCAGCGTTGAATCCTTCCTCCAAGTAAACTCACCTAACATCTTAGCTCTCTGTGAAACTAATCTTGACACTTATATTCTTTCCTCTAATTTTTATGTCTCTGGTTACCTTTTCCTCTTTAGGAGGGAACTCCAATGTCCATATGCATGGAATTGATGTTTATGTCAGCGAACATCTCCCTCTAGCTAGGGGGATTTCTCTTGAATCTCCAGACCATTTTTACATGTGTCTCCGTCTCTCCCTACTAATCTCGATTAGCTATATTTTCTTTCTCTATCGCTCCCCTTCATTTTCTGACTGTTCCGTACTTTACAGCATTTCGGACAATATAGATAAGGCCTTTTTCTCTCATCCGTTTGCTCATATAGTTGTGTTTGGAGACATTAATGCCCACCAAGCCAAGTGGTTGAAAAACTGTCACAGCTCCTGCTGGTGTCCATAACATAACAGTT
Organism: Ascarosepion bandense; assembly: GCA_037127315.1. Taxonomy (NCBI): domain Eukaryota; kingdom Metazoa; phylum Mollusca; class Cephalopoda; order Sepiida; family Sepiidae; genus Ascarosepion; species Ascarosepion bandense. The sequence continues at coordinate 3,045,593 of JBBBDQ010000909.1, read as the reverse complement.
TTAATTATGCAATCCCTTACGCAAGTAGTGGATTTCCCTACCCGTTTCTCTAATAACCCTAATGAACGTAACTCACTGATAGATCTGTTTTACTTCTATGCCTGACTCTTGCTATCTCATGCAGTATTGTCCTCTTGGCAACTCTCATTATGCTGTGGATTCCGTTGAAATCTCCTTCCAGTTCCACTCCGCATCCCAGGAACCTCCGACCAGCAGAATATTTTACTGCTACTAAAAAGCTGACTGGGAGTCGTTCCGCGATTTCCTGTGTGACGTTTCTTGGAACAAAATTAAAGATTGTGCGTCTTTAACGCACAATCTTCCTGTTGAAGACTGTGCGTCCGAGGTCTCCTCTTCGGTTAAAGTTGGTATCAATGTTTTCATCCCAACCAGGAAGTTACGACTTAAACCCTTATCGTCCCAGGGTTCTTACTTACTTCCTCGGTCGCTATTGCCCTAAGGAATCACTTTTTCCGGCTTTATCAGAGCCACTCGTCTGACCATAATAAACGCCTTTTTACCTCTATTCGTAATGAGTGCCAGAGGATCCTAAATTATACTAAGCTGTTGTTTTCTGAAAAAATGAAGCAGCCTATAGCATCCCGTAAGTTCGGCTCGAAAGACTTCTGGCGGCTTTGTAAAACTATGTTAAACAACAACAAGCCCTTTAATCAATGTTTGAGGTCCTCACATCTTCAGTGGACAAGGCCGAATGCTTTGCTCGAAGATTCTTCACCAACTCAACATTTGACTCGTCTAGGGTATCCGCATCTGACTTCCCATCTAAAACTGAGGCTCAACTGAGTGACCTTCACATTACCCTCTTGCTAGTCTCTAACATAATTTCAAAGCTTGAATCCCCCCCATAAAGCGAGTAGAGATTGCGGAATCATTTTCCTGAAGAAATGTTCCTCTGAACTCTCATCGGTCCTCTCCAAACTCTACAATTACTGCTTCTCTGCTTCTTGCTTTCTTGCTTGCTAGAATTCTTTCTCTGTGGTTCCTGCATTTAAGAACTCTGGGTAACCCTCAGACCCCTCTACTTATCGCCTTATCAGCCTCCTACCGATTTTTGGCCAAGTGTTCGAGGCTATTATCAATGCTGAAGTGGTACAACATCTCACATTCTCCATTAAACATCCTGGTTTCCGTTTCACCAGGTCTACTGCTGATACGCTAACGACCATCACAGAGTATATATACCAGGCTCTCGATAAGAAGGGCGAAGCTAGAGCTGTTACTCTAGATATCTCCAAAGCATTCGACAGAGTCTTCTATGCAAGCTACAGGGCTATGGTATAACTGGACGCTTGTTTGATCTAATCCAGTCGTTCCTTTCAAGTCGCTTAATGAAGGTAGTATTTAATGGGCATGATTCTAGATGCTATCATACGAACGCAGGTGTCCCTAAAGGCTCTATTCTAGGTTCTACGCTTTTTCTGATCTTCATCAACAATCTCCCTGATGTAATCAAATCACAAATCGGCATCTACGCTGACGACACCACCATTTCTCCAGCCTCGTTAAGAAATCCGCTGAGACTGACAAAGCGAACCTCACTGCCGTTCTTGAAAAGGACCTCCAATCTGTGATGGACTGGAGTAAGAAATGGCTCGTGAATTTTATTGCTTCCAAAACAAAGCTGCTATCTTTTAACCTCCATAGACAATCGCTCCTACCCACTATCACCATGGATCAATCTCCCTGAAAGCAAACCACTGCACTTCCTCGAACTAACTCTATCAGCCAACCTCAAGTGGAATGAATACATCGAATTCATAGCTAAATCTGCTGCTAGGAAGGTCGGCTCACTGTGTAGGGCCAAGAAGTTTTCCCGCCTGAATCCATCCTGGACATATATAAATCTACCATCCACCCATGCATTAAATACTGCTGCCATATCTGGTCCAGTGCTCCTGCTATTCACCTAGGGGTCCTTAACAAAATCCAACTGAGAATCTGTAATGTGATCGATCCCGACTTGGCAGCTCGGATACAGTCACTTTCTCACCGGCGCAATGTGGCTTCCCTGTGTCTCTTCTACAAATACTTCCGCGGCTTCTGCTCAAATGAACTTGGCTCCCTGGTGCTCCCTATATATAAGTCTACCATCCGCCCGTGCATTAAATACAGCTGCCATATCTGGTCCGGTGCTCCTGCTATCCATCTTGGGGTCCTTGACAAAATCCAACGGAGAATCTGTAATGTCATCGATCCTGACTTGGCAGCTCAGATACATTCACTTTCTCGCCGGCGCTAAGAAGGTCGGTTGTCTGTGTAGGACCAGGAAGTTTTTCCCGTCTGAATCCATCCTGCACATATATAAATCTACCATCCGCCTGTTCATTAAATACTGCTGTCACATCTGGTCGAGTACCCGTCCTATTCATCTGGCAGTTCTTGACAAAATCCAGTGGAGAATCTGCAATGTAATTGATCCCGACCTGGCAGCTCAACTCCAGTCACTTTCTCACCCACGTAATGTGGCTTACCTCTGTCTCTTTTGCAAATACTTTCACTATTTTTGCTTTGATGAGCTTAGTTCCCTGGTGACCCCTCCGGATAAATTTAGTCGAGCTACTAGACCAGCGACTAGGCCCCACCCTTTTACAACGAAACCGATTAAATCTAACCGTAACTTCTACTCCACAGCTTCTTTTCTCGCACTTTCCGTCTGTGAAATTCCCTTCCATATACTTACTTACCTGTCAGTTACAACCTCCAAGAATCTAAATGCAATGCCAATTGCCATCTCTTAGCTCCTTGACTCGCATCCTTTCCCTGACAACCCTTGTATCATGTTCTTCTCCCTTTCCACTCTACTCTCACGCAGCTCTCTTCACGCCAATGTACCCGTCTTTCTCTTACCCATTCTCCGACACCCTCTGCGACATGTTCTTCTCTCTCTTCGTTCTTCTATTATGTAACCCCATGCACACCAGTGGCAGTACTGAAACGATTATTTAAAAGTAATAGCACTCAGTTCCCGGGTGAAGAGCTGTTTTTTTTTTTTTAATTTTTTTTTTTTTTAAGAGTTTACGTTTGTTTCATTTGTCACTCTGCTCCCATCACGTCTACGATCTGGTAAACATACTTTTCCTTGTTTCTAAAATCCACATCCTGAGTGAGGTCCTGGTATTGTCCACATGGAATTTTGTTATGGTGAAACACACTTATTCCTTAGATAATGGACTCTTCCTCCTATATTAATAAGGGTTAACAGGAAGTTAACTCGAGAAGTTCTTGGGAAGTTCATAGGAGTTCTTAGAAGTTCTAGAGAGTTCTTTAGAGTTTTATTGGAGTTCAGTTGAACTACTAGGCAGATGATATTAGTCAGCAGTTAGCCGAATACTAAGGAGTCAGCTTTCAGTGGAAGATTACCAAGTTCCTAACATTTTGGGTGCGTTAAGTCAATTAGCAACCGACATAGCACGATTATAACCTTCAGTGCGGAAAACTACTCCACAACAACAACGGATACATTTACAAACATTACACAAAAATATCACCTCTAGTTTATTTTTCGTCTATAAACATAAATATAGCATTAAGATTTTTTTTATCATATATGCGATGGATAAATTATCGTCTAAATAATGCAAAAAGGCGTCCATGCTGAGATAGTTCTTAGGAAGTTATTGGGAGTTCTTAGAAGTTCTTTATAGTTCTATTGGAGTTCAGTATAACTACTAGTCAGTTAGCCGAATACTAAGGAGTCAGCTTACAGTGGAAGATTACCAAGTTCCTTATATTTTGGGTACGTTAAGCCGATTAGCAACCGACATAGCCTTAGCATTATAACATTCAGTAAATTGTAATTAAAATGGCGTCATTCCTATAGTTTGCGTTGTCGGGTTAATGCATCGTATCATCCATCATGTCTGCTGTCCTAAACCCTGTAGTCCATGCTGAGATAGTTCTTAGGAAGTTATTGGGAGTTCTTAGACGTTCTTTATAGTTCTATTGGAGTTCAGTATAACTACTAGTCAGTTGATATTAGTCGGCAGTTATCCGAATACTAAGGAGCCAGCTTAAAGTGGAAGATTACCAAGTTCCTTAAATTTTGGGTACGTTAAGCCGATTAGCAACAGACATAGCCTTAGCATTATAACATTCAGTGCGAAAAACTACTCCACAACAAATTTTCAGTTTAATTTTCTTATTTTTCATTTGATTTAATTTGATTTTTATTTTCTTCCTATATTTTCCTTTATATTCTCCTCTGTATGTAATGTCTACAAAATTTTCATTTTTTATAACAGTCTGTTCCAAGACGACCTCTTTCAGTTATCTAGTTTCCAATTTTTTTTCTATCTCCCTGGATGTTTCCACTGTCAAGTCTACCACCTGAATCCTGGAAAACTAACCATCAATTAAAGTTACATCACTACAAACCATGGGTATATCATACCTGATTTTGAAAATATCCAAAAAATATTAAATATTTATTTGAAATATTTTACATGCAGACACTTCAAACTTTGTACTTCGAGTTAACATTAATAGGAACTGAAAAATATATTTAGGTAAGAAAATCAGGTACTGAAAATTGTAATTAAATTGTAATTAAAATGACGTCATTTTCGCTGGGTACCATATACCCATGGTTAGTGTTCTCGGGTTTTATGCTTATTTACTCAGGTCATATCATATTTAGTAATTTAAAGTGAGAATCAGTTTATTACTTAATAACAATAGAAAACTGATCCCCCAATTTATGTTTAATAAGACTCTTGTATTAATGCTAGTTTACCCGAGTTATACCATATATTATATCGTAATTCAATGTGGGAATCAGTTTATTACTTAATAACAATAGAAAACTGATCCCCCAATTTATGTTCAATTAGAATCTTATATTAACTCTGGAACACTAACCATCAATAAAATGATAAAATGCAACCGCAACTTCTACTCCAACAGTTTCTTTTCTCGCACTTCCCGACTGTGGAATTCCCTTCCACATGACTGCTTCTCCGACGGCTACAATCTCCAGGAGTTTAAATGTAAGGTCAATAGACACCTCCTAACACAATAACTTGCTTCCATTCTTTCAAACACTCTTCCCATCCTCCCAACTATCTATCACCCCACTTCTGACATTTCCTATATCTAAACACTCTTTCTATTTACCTTCCCCTATGTAGCCCCAAGCGCAATATTGGCAGTGGAATGCCTTGCTTGGGGTGAAACGATTAAAAAATATATATTAAATATAAATCTTTATTTGAAATATTTTACATGCAGGCACTTCAAACTTTGTCCTTTGAATTAACATTAATAGGAACTGAAAAATATATTATTTAGGTAAGAAAATAAGGTACTGAAAATTGTAATTAAATTGTAATTAAAATGACGTCATTTTCCCTGGGTACAATATTCCCATGTTTTGTGTTCTCGGGTTAATGCATCGTATCATCCATAATATCTGTTGTCCTAAACCCTGTAGTTTCAGGGCCTTTCATTTCTTTTTACCCAAAAACGACATCCCAATCCGATACAAGAAAAAACTTTATAAACTAAATGTCTCCCCTACTTTCTTTCGCTCCGCATTTATAAATAGCTAGACTTGCTGTTTACGATGAACATCAGAGCAGGTATTACATGTCCTTTATACTCAGTACAATCCGAAGATGTTTTTTGCTGTCAGCACAGACTACTCGTAGTATATATATATATATATTTATAACTTCTGTTAACAGGTTATTAGAAAAAGGATTCCGTTTAATGGATGGAGAACCGGAAAAATTACTCTTTGAAATTGTCACCAAATCACTGAAAGCGTAAGTGTCCATCTTTAAATATATTTCTGGAGTTTCCAACCCATTAAACAGAAATCGAGCTATTAATATAAACATTGGCTATATTATATGATTAACAACATTGAAAGAATCAAGAATTAAAAATAAAAACGTAAAAATATGTTTTTTATTCGTATTAGATATGAGCGGAAGTTATCGGCAACAAAAAATTGTTTTTAGCTGGGTAGTTTAGTCTCGAACCAGAGAAATCAAGTTCGAATTCCAGCCGAATTCATTGCATTCACTTACACGCAAATACCCTTGGGAAAGGTATTAATCCGTCTCTTCCTTCCAGTTATGGGTTAAATAGCAGGATGGATTGGGTTCTATAGCCTTGGTCGGCAACCAGTCTACCGCAGAAAGCAATGGCAACCTACTGCGGGATAATCTTCTGCCCAGTCAGTCATGTCTCTTTCGAGACATGATCGCCCAAACGTGTATCACATATGGCACATAACTGACTGGCTGAATATAATAGTTGGAAACATAATTAAAGCTGCTAGTGGGCATAAAGTGGGGGATCGGTTTTCCATTGTTATGAAGTAATAAACTGATCCCCCATTAATTACTAATTAATAATATAATACATCTCTTCTCCTTCCAGCTATGGGTTGAATAGCAGGAGAGATTGGGTTCTGTAGTATTCATTAGCATCCAGTCTACCGCAGAAAGTAATGGCAACCTCCTGCGGGATAATCTTCTGCCCAGTCAGTCATGTCTCTTTCGAGACATGATCGCCCAAGCGTGTATCACGTATGGCACTTAACTGACTGAGTTTTGTCTGTAGTTTTCAATAATAAGCGCAGAGAATTATTACAAATAGCTCCCAGAAAAAAAAAATTGAGTTAACTACTTATGATCGAATCACATCTTCTCGTGAGAGTTGGGATTAAAACAAAGAATACTAAGATAGAATATAACTAGTAATAAAATAATAGGAATAATGAAGAGTCACAGTGTTGAGATAAAAAGCAACGATAATAAGATTTTTTTTTTAATCATTTCACCCCGAGCAAGGCGGAAACGCCACTGATGTGCAGGGGGCTACATAAATGTAAAAAGATTAATTAGAAAAGAGTGAGGAGTACAAACTAGTTAGAAAGGAACAATAGAAAGCTGAGAAAGCAGGTGCGATGACAGATACATAGATGGAGAGAAAGGGAAGGTTATACGGGGGTGGGGAGAGAGCTAGAGTCCAGTGGTTAGTAGATGAGTATTGACTTTGCATTTAAATTTCTGGAGGTTGTAGCCGTCAGGAAAGCAAGAATACCTAAGCGAGTTCCACAAGCGGGAAGTGCGAGAGAAGAAGCTGCAGGAGTAGAATTGTCGTCTGCATTTGGCTAACCTGACTGTGAATGGGTGGGACCCAGATGCCAGTCTGGTTGCACGAGTAAACACCTGTTGAGGAGGCATCAGTGACTTAAGTTCGTCTGAGCAGAAGCAATGAAAGTATTTATAGAACAGACAAAGGGAGGCAACATTTCGACGAAGTGGCTGCAGTCGAGTCGCCAGATCAGTACCTATCACATTACAGACTCTCCTTTGGATCCTGTCAAGAACACTGAGGAGAACGGCAGGGGCACCTGACCATAAATGGCAGCAGTACTCCATGCACGGACGGATGGTTGACTTGTATATATGCAGGATGGATTCAGGTGGAAAAAACATCCTGGATCGACATAGTGACCCAACCTTCTTAGCAGTAGATTTTGCTATGGATTCAATATAATGGTTCCATTTGAGGTCTGAGGACAGGGTAAGTCCGAGGAGGCGTAGTGTATTACTCTCCGGGAGAATCGCTTGGTCCATGCTTATGGGAGGCAGGAGAGGTTGCCTGTAATGGTTGACAGACAACAGCTTGGTCTTAGATGAATTGAAGTTGACAAGCCACTTCTTGCCCCAGTTCACCACAGAGTGTAGATCCCGCTCAAGGTCAGCAGCGAAATTATGTCTGTCCGCCACGACAGGTTTCTTACTGGTGCGGGAGTATATTGTAGTGTCATCTGCGTAGATGCCTACTTGGGACTTGATCACATCTGGGAGGTCGTTGATGAAAATAAGGAAGAGCGTCGGGCTCAGGATAGAGTCCTGTGGGACACCAGCATTCGTGCTGTAGGACGAAGAGGCACGCCCATTCAGAACGACCTTCATTTTGCGGTTATTTAAGAAATATTGGATTAGGTCCAGCAGATGACCGGTAATACCATAATAGCCTCGAATACTTTCCCAAATATCGGTAGAAGACTGATAGGGCGATAGTTGGATGGGTCCGAGGGTTCACCACAATTCTTAAATACAGGAACGACTGAAGGGAACTTCCAGCATGCAGGAAAGCAGGAAGAAGAAAGGCAGTAGTTAAATAGTTTAGAGAGGACCGGGAAAAGTTCAGGAGCACACCTCTTAAGGACTATCACCGGGATTCCATCGTCTCCACACGCCTTATGCGGGTCGAGTTTTGAAATTACTCTGAATACTACTGTCGAGGTAATATATACGTCGTGCAGTTTGGCCTCAGTTCTAATAGGGAAGTCGGGTGGGTGTAATCCATGGATTAAAGCAGGTATTGAGGATTTCCTATTGTTGAGCACTCGTTTACAAATCCTCCAATAGTCCTTGGAGCCGAACTTGCGGTCAGCTATGTGCTGTCGCATTCTCTCAGCAAACAACCGTTTGGCGTCATTTAGGGTTCTCTTGCACTCATTGAGAGCAGATATGAACAGGCGCCTATTGTGATCAGTTGACTGTCTCCGGAATAGACGGAAGTAATGGTTCCTGTGGGCAATGGCGGCTGAGTAGGCCGGTGAGAACCACGCAGAGGAATGAGGTTTTAAGCAATACTTCCTGGTGGGTATGAAGGCATCAATGCCAGCTTTCACCCATGACGAGACCTCAGAGGCACAGTCATCAGCTGATAGGTTGAACACTTTTCCCCAAGGGACGTCGCAGAGGGAAATCGCGAAAAGCATCCCAGTCAGCTTTTTGGTAGAGGTAGGAGGTCCTATAGGTAGGGGGCTCCTGTAGGGAGTGAGATTGGAGAGAAATACTGAGAGAGACGACAGCCTGGTCAGAGTTACCGAGAGGGCAAAGCTGCGAGACTTGACAGGCGTCAGGCGCAGAGGTGAAACATATATCTAGTAGTGAGGAATGACTCGAGGGAGTGCTTGGGAAGCGAGTGAGGAAGTCCATCACTTGCGTAAGGGATTGGGAAATAGCAAAGTTCATGGCGTGAATAGCCGCTGGATCAGTAACGGAGTTTTCAAGCCACTCAGAGTGATGGGCATTGAGGTCTCCAAATACAAATATGTGGGCGAATGGGTGATAGGAAATAGCCTTATTTATGTCGTCAGCAATGCTATCTAGTAGGGAGCAGTCAGGAGAGGAGGGAGAACGGTAAAGAAAGAATAGGTAACTAACCGAACTGAGGAGAGACAGGCGGAGACATATGTATTGGTGGTCAGTAGATTCGAGTGAAGTCATCCTAGCTATAGGGAGGTGTTCTCTGACATAGACACCCAGCCCATGCATGTGGACAGTGGAATCCTTCCTTAAAAGTGGAAGATAACCAGGGATGAAGAGGTCAGAGGAGGGAATAGCTGAGTTGAGGTTAGTTTCGCAGAACGCAAGGATGTCAGGGGATTTTTCATGCAGGAACGCTTCTACACTAGGAAAGTTAGTACGAATGCCCCGGATATTACTGAAGGAAAGGTTAATGGGTTTAGGTGGTTTGGATTTAACTGGTTTAGGGTCATTTCTGATTTGTTTAGTCATGATTCTGTTTGTAGAAAGGGGCCTAGAGTAGAGGATACAGGCGGTCGTTATCCACGATCTGTGCTGGGAGGGAAACTGGCTAGGGCTGCAACAAGGTGTGGACTCGGGGTTGCCCACCGAAAGCGCTTGCAGGGACACCTATCCATGCGCGACATGGCACTACAAGAACCCCGATATTATACAACTGTTGATCAGAGCATCCGCTCTTGACGCTACGCAAGAGTTAGGGTTCCTAACTACCAGTCGGAAGCAGCAACCAGGAAACTGCCAACCCGGTACCCTCACAGTGATGAGCCGTTGCCACCAACCGGCCAGATCGCAGGAAACTCACGGAAGCACCAATACCAAGGTCTGAAGAGAGAAGAGAAAGCCGGAAACCACATCTTAAAAAGGAAACAAGGGGCAAGCTTCTACTCCAGTTCAATAGACGTGGGAGGAGTATGGACCGGGCGATAGTGTGATCTATCTACTATTTAAAAAAAAAGAAAAGAAAAAAGAAAAAAAAAGAGAATGGAAAAAGAAAAACACAAAAGACAAACTTCCAAAAGTGGAGAGTTAACTAAGTTTTAACTTTAAGTCCAAATGAAGCAGGAACGCCAAAAAGTGAGGGGAAAAAAAAACGAAAAATACAGATTTAAGACATAAATCGTAACATACCTCACAGTTTAACACAGGAAATTTGAATTAAGAAAGTTTCACACTTCAATTCTAGCTTTTCCCAAAAATTAGCATCGAGTTAAGCTGCTTGGTAAATTTGAATTCAAAGAACAGACCATAGCGGGGAGGGGCAGCAAGTGGCTGCTGATACCTTGGCCAGGATAGCTTCACATAACAGAATAAATAAATAAATAAAAATCCCAATAATGAAGAGTGTATAGAGCCAAAGTGTGGACATAAAAAGCAACGATAATAAGATAGAATATAACTAGTAATAAAATAATAGTAATAATGAAGAGTGTATAGAGCCAAAGTGTTGAAATAAAAAGCAACGATAATAAGATAGAATATAACTATGAATAAAATACTAGTACAAATGAAGAGTGTATAGAGCCAGAGGGTTGAGATAAAAAGCAACAATATTATGGAAGAAAATTTTAAAAAAATAATAATAATGAACAGTATATATAGACCACCGTTGGAATAAAAAGCGACGATAATGAGATGGATAGAAATAGGAATAACAAAATAGTAATAATGAAGAGTATATAGAGCCAGACTGTTGGGAAAAAAAGCAACAATAATAAGATGGAATAAAACTAATTATAAAATAATAGTAAAAATTAAGAGTGTATAGAGCAAGAGTGTAGGGATAAATAGCAACAATAATAAAATTGAATAAAACAAAAAGTAAAATAGTAAAAATGAAGATTGTATAGAGCCAGAGTGTTGAGATAAAAACCAATAATATTAAGATGGAATAAAACAAATAATAAAAAAAATAGTAATAATGAAGAGTGTATAGAGCCAGAGTGTAGGGATAAATAGCAACAATAATAAAATGGAATAAAACAAATAATAAAATAATAGTAATAATGAAGAGTGTATAGAGCCAGAATGTTCAGATAAAAAGCCTCAAGAATAAGATAGAATAAACCAAATAATAAAATAATAGTAATAATGAAGAATGTATAGAGCCAGAGTGTTGAAATAAAAAGCAACAATGATGAGATGAATTAAACAAATAATAAAATAATAGTAATAATGAAGAGTGTATAGAGCCAGAGTATTGGGAAAAATAGCAACAATAATAAAATGGAATAAAACAAATAATAAAATAATACTAATAATGAAGAGTGTATAGAGCCAGAGTGTTGAGATAAAAAACATCAATAATAACATGGAATAAAACAAATAATAAAATAATAGTAATAATGAAGAGTGTATAGAGCCAGAGTGTTGAGATAAAAAGCATCAATAATAAGATGGAATAAAACAAATAACAAAATAATAGTAATAATGAAGAGTGTATAGAGCCAGAATGTTGAGATAAAAAGCATCAATAATAAGATGGAATAAAACAAACAATGAAATAATAGTAATAATGAAGAGTGTATAGAGCCAGAGTGTTGGGATAAAAAGCAAAAATAATAAGATGAAATAAAACCAATAATAAAATAATTGTAATAATGAAGAGTGTATAGAACCAGAGAGTTGAGATAAAAAGCAACAATAATAAAATGGAATAAAACAAATAATAAAATAATACTAATAATGAAGAGTGTATAGAGCCAGAGTGTTGGGATAAATGCAACGATAATAAACTGCAATAAAAAATGGAAGAATATCCCTCGAAGTCCATGTATTAAACTACACAAAAGAACTGATTCTTTTGTTCATCTGAAGAATTCAACTTTAATTTCGATTGACCGACTTGATTTTCATATTATTTCCATCTTTTTAGTGCTTCCCAATATTTATCTAATGCTGGAGCCAAAATCGTCTACTTGTGGTGTAATGGATTTTGAACTTGGTGAGACGAGTTCAAATTCTAGTCAAATTCGCTGATGCACAAATACCATTGGGAAAATTATCTTCTCGCTCCTGTTATGGATTGAATAGCAAGAAAGGTTGTGTTCTCTAACCTTGGTTGACAACCAGTCTCCCGTAGAAAGTAATGGCTACCTACTGCGGGAAAATCTTCTGTCTATCAGTCGTGTCTCAAAACAGACATGATCGCCCAAGTTTATGACAATTAACTGGCTGACTGACTACTTACTTAAGAGTGTTGCCTGCAACGGTGATCAGGCCGACTTGGCCATTGCCACTATCACAAAATATGCATGAAAATACCTACCTACGAAATTGTTTCAAAAGATTCATTGCGTCGAGTAATTTTTGTGATTGATTTCACTCATGATTCTCCAGTAATGTCCACTGATTGTTACTTTCGTCTCTGCAATCGAAGTAGCCATCTTTGGCAGGCCATCACAGAAGATGCAGTTAATCATATTCTACCAACTGATATTTTTCAATATTTCTGGCATCATAATTCCTGGCAAGATTTTTTTTCAAAGCGTGAGTCCAAACAATCACATTTGTTGTCGAATCTCCAGCTTTTCTCGCTAGCCACAGCAAACGATGAAATTACAACTTCGACTTGTACCCTATCGGCTGGGGCGTCTGAATACGCTGAGTGCGCCTCCACAGAGGGTTAACTCCCACCTCAATGAGACGTCCTAGGTATGACAATAAACTACATCTGGGTCCTGGGTTTGACGAAAAACGGCATCCATCAGCAAGGCCTCTTATTGGGAAGTTTATGGAACCACCCCTCAATTGCTGTTGTTCTCAGATCCACTCTGACCTAGTATGGTAGCACCTGTTTGGGCCCTATCTATGGATAAATAGTTTGAACCCCTCAAACTGGGTCAAAAAATTCTATAAGTATAAAATTAGATTTTTATAGTAAAAATTCCAGCAATACATTTTTGAGAAAATATTAGCAACAATACATTTTAGAAGGGAAAAATGTTACCAGTAATATATTTATGAAGAAAAATATTACCAACAATACATTTTCGAAAGGAAAAACATTACTAGCGATATATTTTAGAAAGAAACAAATATTACCAGCAATATATATTTTTAAGTAAAAAACTATGCCCAGCAATATATTTATGAAGAAAAATATTACCAATAATACATTTTTGAAAAAAGATATTAGCAGCAATATATTTTTGAAGAAGAAAATACATACCAGTTATACATCTGAATCAACAAAATCTTTTTACAAACATATGTCAATGAAACCTGATCTACAAACTGATTTCTTAAAAAGAATACATATTCTATTTCATATGATCTTACCCGAAAAATCAAACATCCTGTTGGCATTAAATAACCCATTGAGGTGTTGATATGCCGTAAAACAAAATAAATCCAAACCCTGATCTACAAACTGATTTCTTACAAAGAATACATATTCTATTCATACAAATCTATTGTAAAAATCTTATCGGCATTAAATGACCCATTGAGGTGTTGATATGCCGTAAAACAAAATAAATCCAAACCCTGATCTACAAACTGATTTCTTACAAAGAATACATATTCTATTCATACGAATCTATGGTAAAAATCTTATCGGCATTAAATGACCCATTGAGGTGTTGATATGCCGTAAAACAAAATAAATCCAAACCCTGATCTACAAACTGATTTCTTACAAAGAATACATATTCTATTCATACGAATCTATTGTAAAAATCTTATCGGCATTAAATGACCCATTGAGGTTGATATGCCGTAAAACAAAATAAACCCAAAACCTCATCTACAAACAGATTTCTTACAAAGAATACATATTCTACTCATAAGAATCTATCGTAAAAATCGTGTCGGCATGAAATGACCCATTGAGGTTGATATGTCGTAAAACAAAATAAGCCCAAAACCTGATTTCTGATCATATTCGGTTGGGTCGCCTATCGAAGAAGTCTGTTATTTATTTAGACCCGAAACTTCTAATGACATGGGAGTAACAACACTGACGACGCACCTAGAATCGGCACTTTAAGGTGTATTTTAATAATAATGAAACTCTTTATAAATTCAAAACCGGTTACACACATAAAACCAAATATGACATTCATATGAAACTCTTTATAAACTCAACACCAAAACACACATAAAACCAAATATGACATTCATATAAAACTCTTTATAAATTCAACATCGAAGCACACATAAAACCAAATATGACATTCATATAAAACTCTTTATAAATTCAACATCGAAGCACACATAAAACCAAATATGACTTTCATATAAAATTCTTTATAAATTCAAAACCGGTTACACACATAAAACCAAATATGACATTCATATGAAACTCTTTATAAATTCAAAACCGGTTACACACATAAAACCAAATATGACATTGATATGAAACTCTTTATAAACTCAACACCAAAACACACATAAAACCAAATATGACATTCATATGAAACTCTTTATAAATTCAAAACCAGTTACACACATAAAACCAAATATGACATTCATATGAAACTCTTTATAAATTCAAAACCAGTTACACACATAAAACCAAATATGACATTCATATGAAACTCTATAAATTCAAAACCAGTTACACACATAAAACCAAATATGACATTCATATAAAACTCTTTATAAATTCAACATCGAAGCACACATAAAACCAAATATGACTTTCATATAAAATTCTTTATAAATTCAGCACCAAAACACACATAAAATGATTAACTATCAGCAAAACTAGAATATGTAATTTAATTGAGCCAACAACGGCAATAAAAATGATAAAACCTGGCTTTTATTAATTCATTATTACAACCACATCAAAACCATACCGGTCACACCAACGTACGATTATAGGATTTTTTTTTATAAATTAAGGAAAAATGTTTCTTCGTTTATAGCATTTTGTATAGCGTGAAAACGTGTACGAATGTAGGTCTTTCGTAAAAAAGAAACATTAAGTTAATATTCATACGTAATAATTTCTTCATTCGTTCCAGGTCCAATACAGACGATATTCTTTCATTTCTTTTCAATTATGGAGTCGATGTAAATTGCCATTTCGAGGATAATAATACGTTCGTATTCTTCAGGATTTTTCTTAATCTATACATTTTTTAAAGACTTTTTCAAGCGTTATTTATTTCTAACAATGAATACTGCCATCTTAATTCCATTTACTTTATTTCTACTTGTAGTATTAGTAATAATATTATCTGGAAATTCTATTAGATAACTAGCACTATAGCCCGGCGTTGCTCGGGTGTAATGAAAGCTTTAAAACTAATCCATGAACCTAGAGCTCAGACTCTTTGGACGTTGGCACGAAAAACGTAGGTTGTTAAGACTACAATTATATCTACTCAGAGCAAAACCCGAAGCAAAAACCAAAATACAAGGGGTTGAAAACCTGATTTTAATCAAACCCGATAGATTATAGAGGTATCGATTTCCAATATCGGAGTCAAATAAGACATCCACGGATAAACTAATCTAAGTAAGTCCATGGAAATTTATCGTACCCATCGGGAGTAAAATTGGAGAAAATGAACCGTGTTGACGGCTGAAAATTGATTTTTGATCAGATTCGATAGAATATCGGGGATATCGGGGAAAATGAGTCGTCTGAGACGATCTTCTAATGAGACTAAAAATTATAATTTTACCAAGTTAGAGCTAATATTGCAGTAAAAACCATGATAACCAATACTTTCACGGCTTCTGCTCCGATGAACTTAGATCACTGGTGCCCCCTAAATACGAATTTGAACGAGATACTAGATTAGCAACTAAATCCCACCCTTTTACAGTGAAACCAATAAAAT
This sequence comes from Ascarosepion bandense, assembly GCA_037127315.1. NCBI lineage: Eukaryota > Metazoa > Mollusca > Cephalopoda > Sepiida > Sepiidae > Ascarosepion > Ascarosepion bandense. The sequence goes on along the minus strand of JBBBDQ010000909.1, from coordinate 3,029,701 downwards.
GCAACCGTAACTTCTACTCCAACAGTTTCTTTCCTCGCACTTCCCGACTGTGGAATTCTCTTCCACACGATTGCTTCCCCGACGGCTACAATCTCCAGGAGTTTAAATGTAAGGTCAATAGACACCTCCTAACACACTAACCTGCTCCCATTCTATCAAACACTCTTCCCATCTGCCTAACCCTTATCCTCGCTATCCTTACTCATCTGTCACCTTCCTCCTGACATTCCCTATGTCTAACCACTCCTTCTCTTTACCTTCCCCTATGTAGACCCATGCGCAATAGTGGCAGTGGAATGCCTTGCTTGGGGTGAGATGATTAAAAAAAAATAAAATAAAATAATAAATAAATAAAAGGGCTGAATCTTGACCAGACCTGATCGGATATCGGAGTGTCGATTTCCGATATCGAGGGATAGAGAAAATCGGAACAATAAGTAGCCCATGACCTGACCAGAAGCCTCAAGTATATTTATGTGGAGTTTGATGAGAATCAGATAACAATTGTGGATTTGTATAAAGAACATACAGACAGACACACACACACACACAAACATCTTGCCTTTTATAAATATAGGTGCATTATCATGAATTATTCATTTTTTACTGGGATTTCTTTCATTTTAATATTTTTAATAAATGTAAAAAGATTAATTAGAAAAGAGTGAGGAGTACAAGCTAGTTAGAAAGGAACAATAGAAAGCTGAGAAAGCAGGTGCAATGACAGATACATAGGTGGAGAGAAAGGGAAGGTTATACGGGGGTGGGGAGAGAGCTAGAGTCCAGTGGTTAGTAGATGAGTGTTGACATTGCATTTAAATTTCTGGAGGTTGTAGCCGTCAGGAAAGCAAGAATATGAGAGCGAGTTCCACAGGCGGGAAGTGCGAGAGAAGAAGCTGCAGGAGTAGAATTGTCGTCTGCATTTGGCTAACCTGACTGTGAATGGGTGGGACCCAGTTGCCAGTCTGGTTGCACGAGTAAACACCTGTTGAGGAGGCACCAGACACTTAAGTTCGTCCGAGCAGAAGCCATGAAAGTATTTATAAAACAGACAAAGGGAGTCCACATTTCGACCATGGGGAAGTGGCTGCAGCCGAGCCGCCAGATCAGTACCTATCACATTACAGACTCTCCTTTGGAGCCTGTCGAGAACACTGAGGAGAACGGCAGGGGCACCTGACCATAAATGGCAGCAGTACTCCATGTACGGACGGATTTTTGACTTGTATATATGCAGGATGGATTCAGGCGGAAAAAACATCCTGGATCGGCATAGTGACCCAACCTTCTTAGCAGTAGATTTAGCTATGGAATCAATATAGTGGTTCCATTTGAGGTCTGAGGAGAGGGTAAGGCCGAGGAGGCGTAGTGTGTTGCTCTCAGGCAGAATCGCTTGGTCCATGCTTATGGGAGACAGGAGAGGTTGCCTGTAATGGTTGACAGACAACAGCTTAGTCTTAGACGCATTGAAGTTGACAAGCCACTTCTTGCCCCAATTCACCAGAGTGTAGATCCCATTCAAGGTCAGCAGCGAGATTATGTCTGTCCGCCACGACATGTTTCTTACTGGTGCGGGAGTATATTGTGGTGTCGTCTGCGTAGATGCCTACTTAGGAACTGATCTCATCTGGGAGGTCGTTGATGAAAATAAGGAAGAGCGTCGGGCCCAGGATAGAGCCCTGTGGGACACCAGCATTCGTGCTGTAGGATGAAGAGGCATGCCCATTCAAAACAACCTTCATTTTGCGGTTATTTAAAAAAGATTGGATTAGGTCAAGCAGGCGACCGGTGATACCGTAACCCCGTAGCTTGCATAGGAGACCAGACTGCCAAACCCTGTCAAAAGCCTTGGAAATGTCCAGAGCAACCGCGCGAGCCCCGTCAGACTCATCAAGGGCCTGGAGCATGTACTCTGTTGTGGTTGTTAGCAAGTCGGCCGTGGACCTGGCAAAGCGGAAGCCATATTGCCTGTCAGAGAAGAGTTTGTGAGCAGTGAGATGATGAACTATTTCAGCATTGATTATGGCCTCGAATACATTCTCGAATATCGGTAGAAGACTGATAGGGCGATAGTTGGATGGGTCCGAGGGTTCACCACAATTATTAAATACAGGAACGACTGAAGAGAACTTCCAGCATGCAGGAAAGCAGGAAGCAGAAAGGCAGTAGTTAAACAGTTTAGAGAGGACAGGGGAAAGTTCAGAAGCACACCTCTTAAGGACTATCACCGGGATTCCATCGTCTCCACTCGCCTTATGGGGGTCGAGTTTTGAGATTACTCTGGATCCTACTGTCGAGGTAATATATACGTCGTGCAGTTTGGCCTCAGTTCTAATAGGGAAGTCGGGTGGGTGTAATCCATGGATTAAAGGAGGTATTGAGGATTTCCTATTGTTGAGCACTCGTTTACAAATCCTCCAATAGTCCTTGGAGCCGAACTTGCGGTCAGCTATGTGCTGTCGCATTCTCTCAGCAAACAACCGTTTGGCGTCATTTAGGGTTCTCTTGCACGCATTGAGAGCAGATATGAACAGGCGCCTAATGCTTTAATTACACAAGTAGTATTAGTAGTAGCAATATTATCCGGAATTTTTATAACATGAAGCTATGCTAAGCATTATTCATTTTTACTGGGATTTCTTTCATTTTTATTTCAGTTGTTTTATTTACGCTGATATGCGTTGTGGTGCGGTGGATATCGGCTCGGAACGATAAATCGGGGTACCGATTTCGAATTCCAGTTGAATTCCTTGCATTCACTTACGCACAAATACCCTTGGGTAAGGTATTAATCCGTCTCTTCCTTCCAGTTATGGGTTAAATAATAGGACAGATTGGGTTCTATAGCCTTGGTTGGCAACCAGTCTACCGCAGAAAGCAATGGCAATCTACTGCGGGATAATCTTCTGCCCAGTCAGTCATGTCTCTTTCGAGACATGATCACCCAACGCGTGTATCACGCATGGCATTTAACAGACTGACTAAATGTGATAGTTGGAAACATACTTAAAGCTGATACTGAGCATAAAGTGGGGGGATCTGTTTTCTATTGTTATGAAGTAATAAACTGACCACCCACTATTTACTACTTAACAATATAATCTACTACATATTTTCTCCGATTAGTTATGGGCAAAACAATGGCAATCTACTGCGGTATAATCTTCTGCCCAGTCAGTCTTGTCTCTTTCGAGACATGATCGCCCAAAGCGTGTATCACGTATGGCACTTAACTGACTGATTGTCAAGCATTATTCATTTTTGACTATGATTGCTTTCATCTTAATTTCAGTTGATTTATTTCCAATTATAGTATTTATTAGTGGTAGTTACATTATCAGGATTTTTATAAGATGAAGCACTGTCAACTATTATTTATAGTATAATATTTTCCCAGCTTCTGTTAATACTTTCATGGTTTTTGCTCCGATTAACTTAGCTCACTGGTGCCCCCTATATATGAATTAACTCGAGCCACAAGATTAGCAACTAGGTCCCACTCTTTTACTGTGAAACCAATAAAATATAAACGCAAATTCAACTCCAGCCGTTTCTTGTCTCGTGCTTCCCGCCTGTGGAATTCCCTTCCCTTTACTTGCTTCCCCGACAGCTACAATCTCTAAGCATTTAAATGTAAAGTCAAAAAATAAAAAATATTCTATACTGTTATAATGTAGATATAAAGTGGAGGATCAATTCTACATTACAATCAAAATATAAACTGATCCCTCACTTTATGGCCACATTCATACTTAACTGACTGATTGTCAAGCATTATTCATTTTTGACTAGGATTGCTTTCATCTTAATTTCAGTTGATTTATTTCCAATTGTAGTATTTATTAGTGGTAGTTACATTATCAGGATTTTTATAGGATAAAGCATTGTCAACCATTATTCAGAGTTACGGACGTATAATACTTTCCCAGCTTCTATTAATACTTTCCCGGCTTCTGTTAATACTTTCCCGGCTTCTGTTAATACTTTCCCGGCTTCTATTAATATTTTCCCGGCTTCTGTTAATACTTTCCCGGCTTCTATTAATACTTTCCCGGCTTCTATTAATACTTTCCCGGCTTCTATTAATACTTTCCCGGCTTCTGTTAATACTTTCCCGGCTTCTATTAATACTTTCCCGGCTTCTATTAATACTTTCCCGGCTTCTGTTAATACTTTCCCGGCTTCTGTTATTACTTTCCCGGCTTCTATTAATACTTTCCCGGCTTCTGTTAATACTTTCCCGGCTTCTGTTAATACTTTCCCGGCTTCTGTTAATACTTTCCCAGCTTCTGTTAATACTTTCCCAGTTTCTGTTAATACTTTCCCGGCTTCTGTTATTACTTTCCCGGCTTCTGTTAATACTTTCCCGGTTTCTATTAATACTTTCCCGGCTTCTGTTAATACTTTCCCAGTTTCTATTAATACTTTCCCGGCTTCTGTTAATACTTTCCCGGTTTCTATTAATACTTTCCCGGCTTCTGTTAATACTTTCCCGGCTTCTGTTAATACTTTCCCGGCTTCTGTTATTACTTTCCCGGCTTCTGTTATTCCTTTCCCGGCTTCTGATAATACTTTCCCGGTTTCTATTAATACTTTCCCGGCTTCTGTTAATACTTTCCCAGTTTCTATTAATACTTTCCCGGCTTCTGTTAATACTTTCCCGGCTTCTGTTAATACTTTCCCGTCTTCTGTTAATACTTTCCCGGCTTCTGTTAATACTTTCCCGGCTTCTGTTAATACTTTCCCGGCTTTTTGCTACAATGAACTTAGCTCACTTGTGACTCTATATATGAATTTACTCGAGCTACAAGATCAGCAACTAGGTCCCATCGTTTTACTGTGAAACCAATAAATTGTAAACACAAATTCTACTCCATCAGCTTCTTTTCTCGCACTTTCTGCCTGTGGAATTCCCTTCCATTTACTTGCTTTCCCGACAGCTACAATCTCCAAGAATTTAAATGTAAAGTCAATAGTCATCTCCTATCTCACTAACCTTCATCCTCTCTCTCATGCTCCTTTCTCCGTCCACTCCACTCTCATCAGTATTCGTCCTTCTCTTACCCACTTCCTGACACCCCCTATAAGCAGTCACTCTTTCTCATAACTTTCCTCCTATGTAACCCCTTGCAAAACAGTGGCAGTAAAATGCTTTGCTTGGGGAGATATGATTATATTAAAAAAAGGTTGAACTATGATTCTCATATGATAATCGAATTTAAGCAACGTTGAGCCTGGTCAGTACTTAGATGGGTGACCGTTGGGAATACCAGGTGCTTTAAGTTTGAATGTGCGTTTGTTTAATGGATAATGGTTCGGAATTGCAACTCTGAGAGCCAAGTTCTAATTCCTGTCGGGTTTGTTATATTTACTTCTTCGCAAATACCCTTGGGAAATATATCAATCGATATCTTCTCCTCTATCTGTGGGTTAAATAGTAGGACTTTACTAGGAAATCATGATTATCTAACAAATACCTTACAAACTAGAAATATTTTCCGGCTTTAATTAACCTTTAAAGGGTTGATAAGCCAAAAAATAAAACCAATCTACATTCATTAATTTTATTCTGTTGTTTTTATTTATTTTTTAATTTTCAGTCAGTCAGTTATGTGTCATCCAAATCTAAACTTATTTATAAATGGAACTTTGTTTGTGAGTGTGTGTGTGTGTGTGTGTGTGTGTGTGTGTGTGTGTGTGTGTGTGTGTGTCCGGTACCTACAGACACCGAAATGGCTGAACCGATTTTCTTGAAAATTTACACAGTTGTACTATAAGCGTCTGCGAGTGTTCTTAGCTAGGTTTTGTGTCGAGCTACCCACGATAAATAACGAAAATCGATATTCGAAAAAATCGGGTTATAGAAGGAGTGATCCGATTTTAATCAAATTTGATACACTTATAGAGAGACATAAGAAGCGATATTCAGAAGTTTCAAGGCTGCAGTTCTTACAGTAGTGCAGAAAATCGATAATATATATATATATATATATATATATATATATATATATATATATATATATATAAGGCAAGATATTTGTGTGTGTGTCTATTTATCTGCCAGTATGTCTGTATTTTTTCAGCCCTTTTATTTTAGTTTTTGCTTTAGGTTTGGCTCTAAGTAGGTATAATTGTAGTTCTTAGTCTCAGACATGATACCATTTACTCAGAGGATTTATTTAGCTTTCAAAATTCAGTTTACGACGAAAAAATCTTATTTGATATCGATACCAAGAAATCAAAATTTGACTTACATCTATTCATTTTTCTTTCGGTCTACGGTTTCGCTTTAACTGGAAACAACTATTGCTTTTTAGTCTTTCGTGCCAACGTCCAAAGAGTCTAAGTTCCAGGACCATGGATTAGTTTTAAAGCTTTCATTACACCCGAGCAACGCCGGGCTATACTGCTAGTACGTAATATACAGGGGTGTGCACTACAATCCGGAAAAACATATACTGAAAGAAAAATTTGTTTATTCAGAATGACAAGTATATACAGGACAAATTGCTTTATAACATTGTTGTCTGATCTCTCCTTTACCATATTATTCAATCCAATTCCCTTTCAGCTTCAATCACAACCTCCACACGAGGCCGAAACCTACAGGCGTTGGTCACCTTCTCCCTGGAAAAGTTGGCCACGGCCTTGATGATGGCAGTCCTCAGGGAGTCGACATTATTTTGTGCACGTTTGTTGGACTGTCTCTCCAGTACGACCCATAGGTAATAGTCGCAAGGATTCAGGTCCGGGCTACTAGGAGGCCAGAACTCCTTTGACCAGAATATGTCCAAATTCTTGTCACACCAAGCCGGGACCAAATTGGATGCATGAGCGGGAGCTCCGTCAAGTTGGAAGAACCATGACTTCCCTGCAGCTATCTGAGAAATCCATGGAGTCACAACATTCTTCATGACATCCAAGTAGACCTCCTTCATCGATAAGGACCTGAAGCTGCTCCATGAAGTCCTTGTTCCTCTTGTGAACCTCGGATTGGTCCTGTGTTTTTCTCTGAGAAGTCAAGGAGTCATCACCAGCCTCACCAGACTCTTTGAAGGTCTTGGTGATGTCTTACACAGTCGATTTGGGGAAATGAAAAACTCAACAATCTCTTTGGGCGTGCGGCCACGACGTAGGGCCACAATAATTGCTGTACGGCGCTTGAGTTCACTGGACATTTTGCATAATTTGTTCTTAATTCAACAGATTGTTGTCACACAAATCTGAAACAAGAAAGAAATGATATATTTAATATGGTTGTAATTTTATGCCAAGTTAAAGTTAGTCCGAATTGTAGCGCACACCCTGTATGTATGGCTGATACTGACCTCATTGCGTTCTAGTACTTACTATGCATGTCTACTTCAATTAATGACTGACTCGGTAGTCAGCCATTTTGGTGACTTGCAGCCTGTTTCAGCGTTCCAACTTTATATGCAAATCATTGCTAAAGTGTTAAATATGGTGAAGTGGTGACAGAAAATTAGAACATTGATTATTTTAGGAATATGTAATTTGAGAACAACAATAATACAGAACAAACATCTTCAATATGTACAATCAATATTGTATATAATTGCCATTTTTATTAACAAGAGAAAAAAAACTTTGGTCCGTTGAAGATGTCAAACTTTCGATTTCATCTGATACAATTTCTTTGGCAGCAGTCAGAATGGCATTCCAGAGGTCATTCTTGGAGGTGTACTGCCTTCCTCCGGAGTAAATCTTCCTTTTCAAGGTGCTCCACAGATTTTCGATGGGATTTAAATCTGGAGAACAGGCTGGCCATTGCATTATTTTCCCATGTCTGGCAAAAACGCTCTCCAAATATTCAGTGGTTATCCTTGCAGCATGAGATGGTGCATTATCATGCATGAATACCATCTTTTTCCGGAATGACAAATTCTTATTCTTGTGCCAGGATTCAAGGTGTTCCTTAATGAAGTCAATGTCCTACCAGCTCATTACCAATGATTGCAGCCCAAAACATCACACCACCACCTCCTTGTTGATACCTGATCTAGTGGAGAATTGGATCCTCATTACAGTATCATTCTTTCCTCCACTCATCGGGTTTATCTAGGGTCGCTCGACACTCATCGGTGAACAAAACAGTTTGAAAATTGACCTTCATGTGATTTCTTACCTACTTCGTCCTCTTTTTCTTGTGGATATCCTTTAATGGAGGGCGAATCTCTGGCTTTCCACATTTTGCAACCGTCCTCAGGATACGGCATCGACTTGATTTTGGCACATCAGGAACGCCAGCATTTTCAAAAACTTTTTTGCTAGTTTCAAGAGGGTAACGGTGGACTTCTCTCTTGATCCTACAACACAGGTGCTTTCTTATGAATTTTCCCTTTGTCAGAACGTCTGTTGCAAAGTTCAGGGTAAGTAACAAATTTTTTAATTGTACGATGATTACGGGCCAATTCTTTGGCTATTTCTAAGGTAGAAATCTTATGACAAACCCTTTGGACAATTTTAGACTTCTCAGCTTGACTCAAAGCACCTTTACGTCCCATCTTGCATATAAAGTTGGCACACTGAAACAGGCTGCAAGTCACCAAAATGGCTGCCATTTGTTTACTATTGCACAGATTAGCTTAGAATTTTAGATCTGCACATGTGTTAGTGTTGCCATATATCGTGCCAGGTTTCACTAATTTTTATTACAAACTGTTGGAGTTAGAACAAAAAATCGATTTGCATATAATTCTGGCACGAAGTGTACATCATTGACTCAAATCTTATGTTTTGTTTTGTTTTTGTTGTTGATTTTTGTTTGTTAGTTTTTTTTTTTGTTGTTTCTTTTTTTTGTTGTTTCTTTTTTTTTGTTTTTTTGTTTTGTTTTTTTTTGTTTGTTTGTTTGTTTTTTCGTTTTTCTCATTACGATGTTTCTTTTTCTAGTGCTCTACATTACGTTTGTTCCTTGGGATCTTCCGAATTCGCATTGAAAGGCCTCTTAGGACAAGGCGCAAGTTTGGAAATTTTAAACGAAGCGTCAATGTCTCCTTTGATGATAGCCGTTAAAGCTAACAACCTGAAGACTGCTGCGATCCTGGTTCAAGCCGGAGGTGATATGATGGCGGAAAACGAGAAGGGTATATCGATATATTTTAGTGTTTCACTGCTAGCTTTACAAGAGGTAGGAATGGATTACCGTCTTGCTACAGGGCCTCGTGTCTACTTACTTGAGGGAAGGGGATGTCTAAAAAGCAGCTGAAGAAAGATGAGGTTAGTCAAATTAATGATGTATCAACCACTGTTGAGTTTAATGACGAATATAAGTCTCACAGGACAAAAATCACAATGAATTATTTATTAGTTGCCGTTTGCGCTTCAATCAAAAGATAGAGAAGGGGTCTATTATATACTCACTCAAGATGATAACACTAGAGTTTTTAAAAATGAAGACAGCTTCGACTTTGCACTATAGCTAAAAAGATTGATATAAAATCAGTTAAAACTAGAGTCGAAAAGGTTGACATAGGTCCGGTTCATACTAGAGTTAATAAAACAGACATAGATATAGTTTATACTAGAGTCAATAAAACAGACATAGGTTTCGGTTTAAATTAGAGTCAATAAAACAGATATAAGTCGGGTTTATACTAGAGTCAATAAAACAGATATAGGTCCGATTTATACTAAAGTCAATATAACAGACATAGGTTTCGGTTTAAATTAGAGTCAATAAAACAGATATAAGTCGGGTTTATACTAGAGTCAATAAAACAGATATAGGTCCGATTTATACTAAAGTCAATATAACAGACATAGGTTTCGGTTTAAATTAGAGTCAATAAAACAGATATAGGTCGGGTTTATACGAGAGTCAATAAAACAGACATAGGTTCTTTTCATACTAAAGTCAAGAAAACATATATAGGTTCAGTTTACTCTAGATTTAATAAAACAGATATAGGTCGGGTTTATACTAGAGTCAATAAAGAGAAATAGATTCGTTTTATACTAGAATAAAAATGGTAGTGATAATCAAGTTTAGACCTAACTCAAAAAACAGTACACATAGGTTCGATTTACGCTATAGTAAAAAAACAGGCAGACATTGATCTGGTTCACATTAGAGTTCTTAAAAAAGGTAGACATACGACCGGTTTAAACTAACATTAAAAAGATAGACATATGTTCGCTTCATACAAGAATCAAAAATGGAGATATTCAAGTCAAAAATTAACACATAGATCCGGTTTACACTAGAGTTAGAAAAAATAGACATAGGCCCAAAGAGGTGGACATAGATCCTGCTCACAGGAGTGTCTAAAAACGTACACACTCTTCTGGTTTATATTAGTTTTGGAAATAAAAGATTTACATAGGTTCGGTTTAAACTAATGTCAAAAACGTGGGTATAGGTCTGATTTACACTAGAGTAAAAAGGTAGACAAAGTCCAGTTTACACTAAATTCTAAAAGATAGACATACGTTCTATTTACACCAGAGACTAAAAGGTAGACACAGTCCCGGTTTACAGTTATATCAGAAATTATACATAGGTCTTATTTAAGCTTGAATCATAAAGATCTGCACACCTTGTTGCATAGAGTGCAAATGAAATCCGGCTAGACGTCGTATTGAGGAATTCTGTTGTCTTTATAGCGACTAGTGTGACTAATCGAACCAGCGTTTAAAATGAAGAACGTTCTCATCTCATCCTTCATCGTTAGTTGAAAATCTATTGACAATCCCGATCCACACATGACGAGATCAAGCATTGTTATATTCAGATCTCTCCTATCCGTTCCCGAGCCTCTGACAACTGTGTGCGGGTACGTCAGTTTCCTTGATACGATACTTCCAGTCACGTAACTTTTAATCTGGTTTATTGTTGCAATTGTTCTACTTGATTAATAATAATTTTTGTTAATCTTTGATTATTTCTTATAAAATCTACGGTACGAACGAATCTTCTATCTGTCACATAACTTTTATTCTAGTCTATTGTTGTAATTGTTCTATATTATTATTAGTTATTGTTGTTAATCTCTTATTGTGCCTAATAAGATCTACGGTAGGAACTAATCTTCTATCGTCACATAACTTTTATTCTAGTCTATTGTTGTAATTGTTCTATATTATTATTAGTTATTGTTGTTAATCTCTTATTGTGCCTAATAAGATCTACGGTAGGAACTAATCTTCTATCGTCACATAACTTTTATTCTAGTCTATTGTTGTAATTGTTCTATATTATTATTAGTTATTGTTGTTAATCTCTTATTGTGCCTAATAAGATCTACGGTAGGAACTAATCTTCTATCGTCACATAACTTTTATTCTAGTCTATTGTTGTAATTGTTCTATATTATTATTAGTTATTGTTGTTAATCTCTTATTGTGCCTAATAAGATCTACGGTAGGAACGAATCTTCTATCCGTCATATAACTTTTATTCTAGTCTATTGTTGTAATTGTTCTATATTATTATTATTAGGAACGAATGCCTTGTTCAGACTATGGAATTCGTGATGAAATTACGATAGCTAAAAAAATGAACCCTGCCGATGTAAATTCCAGTCTAATTTTTTTCAGGCCAGTCTACTTTAGATATTGTCCAAGATCCTTTTGAATGGATTAAATCAGATCACTTGCCGGAAACAATCAAGGAAATTGTTAGAGGTGAGTTTTTAAGTCCTTTCCATACTGGATATCTTACATTACTGACCTGGTTCCAGATATTGCAGAGTATTCTTAACATCAATTAATTATAGATTTTCTGATGAAGTCTGCACTCTTTTTTCATATTTAAGAAACACCGTTTTATCTGTCACAGAAAGGGTACCCCAAGTAGATACTAAGTAGACCAATATGTGTGGATAGAATTTATTATCGAACAGAAAGAATCACCGCTTTTCACTTCAGACTTGTTTAATCCCACGCTTTTTCTGGTCTTCATCAATGATCTTCCTGGTGTAAAGAGGCATCCATGCAAATGATACCACCATTTACTCCCGTCTCAATAAGAAATACAGTATAACCCTGATATAGGAGAGTTGTCGGGACCGGATAAAAATTCTCTTATATCCTGGTTTGGTCTATTTTATATACGTTACCACGGGCTCGAATTTGGGACCAGAAAAAATCTTTCTTATATTCGGGATTCTCTTATATCCGAGTCTATTATATCCGGGTTATACTATGCTAAAGTTTGACAAATTAAACCTGGCTGCTGCCGTTCAAAAAGACTTCCAATATGTGATTTAATGGGGTAAGAAATGACTCGTCAATTATAATGCCTCGAAAACAAAGTTGCCCTTCTCTAACCCCAATGGAGACTCTTTCCTGCCTACCATCAGAATTGATGACGCTAGTCTCCTACAGGGCAAAACATTGCGTCTTCTTGGCCTCACTCTATCAAACGATCTCAAATTGAATGTCTACATTGAATCCATAGCTACATCTACTGCCGGGAACGTTAGTTCATTGAGTTGGACCAGGAAGTTTTTCTCATCAGAATTCATTTTGGACATTTATATTTGTATCCGAAAATACTAATTATTCAAATATATATGGATAGAATTTATTATCAGACAGAAGACTCACCGCTTTTAGCTTCAGACTTTTTTAATTCCACGCTTTTTCTTGTCTTCATCAATGACCGTTATGACGTAATCAGTTCCTAAGGAGTCATCTATGCAGATGACACCCCCAAACATTATGTTTGCTTATTTTAAATAAAATTCGTTCATACTCACGGACAATCTTTCGCGTATCACAATCAAAAAAAGAAGAAAACTCAACACATATTTAAACGTTTAATTGTGCACCGTCCTGTTGGAAACACAAATCTTCGACACCCATAGCATTCAATTCAGACCTTTAAAAGTTGGTTATCTTTGCACGGTATTGCTCGCCTGTCACCGTAACAGAATTCCCGGCATCATTTTCAAGAAAAAGAAAAAGGCCCAATGATTCCGTTAGCAAAAAAATACACAGCAAACAGTGACCTTTTGTGGATACAGCGGCTTTTCAACAATCTGCCTTGGATTTTCATCAGCCCAAATGCGACAATTCTGCTTATTAACGAATCCATCAAGATGAACATGATCCAATAGTGAAATCAATTAAATTTCACCAATAACACGGTTTTATTTCCTTCTAACTCCGATCCGTCTTGATGAAACACCCTACCGTGCACCCATAGCTTAGAGGTAGAATCGCCAACTGACGCCAAATCGGTCGGGTTTCAATCCTGGGTTAAAAGCAATCGTATGACTAACCGTACTGATGAGCTTTGATACAGCGAAACAGATCTGTCTGCGGATGGCTATATATATATATATATATATATATATATATATATATATATAATTACAAACTCGTAAAAACGGAGAATATAATCAAGAAAATTTATCTTATTAATTTTATTTCACATCTACCGCCGACACAGTTTGTTTGAATTTACGAACAGTCATTCAGTCAGTTAAGTGCCATACGTGATACACGCTTTGGGTGATCATGTCTCGAAAGAGACATGACTGACTGGGCATAACATTATCCCGCAGTAGGTTGCCATTGCTTTCTCCGGTAGACTGGTTGCCAACCAAGGCTTATAGAAACCAGTATGTCCTGTTAGTTAACCCATAACTGGATGAAAGAGACGGATTAATAACTTTTTCAAGGGTATTTGTGCGTAAGTGAATGCAAGGAATTCAACTGGTATTCGAACTCGGTAACCCAATTTGTCATTCCGAGTCGATATTCACTGCACTGCAACGCACATCCACGACTGATCTGTTTTGCCGTATCACAGCATCCGATTGCTTCTAGCCAGGATTGAAACCCGACCAAACTGACATCAGTCCGCGATTCTAAGCTATGTCGAACAATCTTTCTAATTATACTCTCGGTTGGTTGATTATGTTGATTAAATACAACGTCAATTGCCATCTTCTATCTCCTTGACTCCCAACCTTCTCTTACTCTTTCTTTGACATCACATGTACCCTGTTATTTCTCTGAAACCCTCTGCGTATCAGTGGTGGTCTTGCTTTGCTTGGGGTGAAAAGATAATTTTTTTTTAAATGTCCCGCTTACTTTTAATCGCGAAGTGCCCGAAATGAATTTATGTTTGAACGTCTATTTTCGTAATAGGCTTCGATAACGTTAACACGTTGTTCAATTGTTAATCTTTACATGGTTGAAATTGCCAAAGACTGAAAGAAATAGCAAAAAAAAAAGAAAAAAAAGAAAAAAGAAAAAGAAAAAAAGAAAAAAGAAAAAAAAAAGAAAAAAAAAGGAAAAAGAAAAAAAAGCTGATCGTTTTACACAAAAGAATGAGGTGAAAACTCTTTTCTTTAAACACAAGAGCGAGTATAACAAGTAAACTGATGCCAAGTTTTATGGATTTAAGTTCCCAAAAACATCACCAGGCGACGAACAATCATTTGACTTCGAGAAAGATCTATTCTTGGTAAAAGACAAAATTAAATTCGCTAAAACTGCCATTGGTCTACAGCAAAAAATGCAAAAGGACATTTCAATGATAAAAAAATCAGATAAAATAATTCCTCTTCTTCTAAGTGCCGTGTCCCTTCAGAATGTAGGTGATCATGACCCTCCACATCTCCCTATATCTTGTAACTTTTAATACCCCTTTTCCTTAACCCCCGCTCCATATCTATCTGCTCAAGTATGCTCAAGTATTAAGTATGTTATACGTGTTGTTTTCATATGTTCCCTCTATTCTTTTTTTCTTCATTGTTGTTGGCTTGAGGGCACAGATCTTACTTTTGAGATTACCCCAAAAAAAGAAATCTAAAGGCGTCAAATCAATCGTTGTGGCCAATTGACATCATTGTTTCGAGTGATGATGCGACCTGGGAACTTCTATTGTTTGAACGTCTATTTTCGTAATAGGATTCGATAACGTTAACACGTTGTTCAATTGTTAATCTTTCCATGGTAGAAATTTACAAAGAATGAAGTGGTTAAATCTGAAAGAAAAAAAAATTAGTAGACGCTTCAGCTTCAATCGGTTCACGTTATTAGAACACCCTTCATATACACTCCTGATCAAAAATTTAAGACCACTTAAAAATCTTTAAAAAGAATTTTTTTTTTTACAGATAGATTTTAAACTCCTACCACTTAAGGTTACCAATACTACAATCTAAAAGGTTATAGAAACAAAAAGCTACATTCCAAACATTTTATTTAGAAATTTACATATTTATAAAATGAGGTGATTTACGCATGATCAAAATTATAAGACCAGGGGTAAAAATTGTTAGATCTATGGTAATTCCAATGTTTTTAGTTCAGTTAGAGATTAGCAATCACTGTGTAAAGGAGTTACCATGCCTAAAGCAAGCAAACTTACCAAAGTTGAGCGTTCTCGAATTCTAGAATTCCATAAGCAAGGTTTGTTACAGCGGGCGATCGCAGCTAAGGTAAATCGCAGTAAAACTGATTTGCAACTTTCTAAAGAACAGTGAGAATTATGGAAAAGCAAAATCCTCTGGTAGGCCCCCAAAAAATTATCCTGCATTGAGTAAGAGAATAAGACGGGTTGTTATAAAAGAGGGGGGGGGGACTTTCTTCTAGTCAAATTAAGGCAGTCACAGATGTTGATTGCAGTCACGTAACCATCAGACGACACTTACGACAAAATGGCATGGTAAATAAAAAGCGTAAACAAATTCCTCGGCTGCTTCCACGTCACAAAGTGGACCGCTTAAAGTTTGGTTGTGAATACCAAACACGGGACGTTAAGAAGTGGAAGAAAGTCCTGTTTCCTGATGAGAAAAAATTCAATCTCGATGGTCCTGATGGCTTCCAACGATATTGGCATAACAAAAACATGCCTCCTGAAATTTTCTCCACACGTCATAGTGGTGGAGGGTCCCTAATGGTATGGAATGCCTTTTCTTACAGAGGGACGATGTAGCTGCAGGTGGTGCAGGGTTGTCAAACAACGGCTGGTTATGTTAGCTTGCTACAAAAAGCATCATTGATGATGGAGGGCCATCGTTTGTGTGTAGACGAATGGTTATTCCAACAGGATAATGCAGCAATCCACGCTGCAAGACGAACCATGACCTTTCTACAAGAAAATGGGGTCTATCTCTTGGGACATCCTGAATGTTCACCAGTCTTGAACCCAATTGAAAATGTTTGAGGATGGATGACAAGAGATGTTTATCGAAATGGCAAACAATATTCAACAAAAAATGAACTTCGTGAAGCCATCTTCAGAAGCTGGAGCAACATCCCTCGCACCTTAATAGAAACGCTTATGTCTAGCATGCCCGACAGAATTTTTGAAGTCATCAAAAGCAGTGGAGGTAGAACTCATTATTAAATTTGGTTGTTGAACGTTTACATACACTTTTCATACACGTTTTGTACAATTTCGTAGAATTGTGGTCACTGGTCTTATAATTTTGATCATGTGTAAATCGCCTCATTTTATAAAAATGTAAATTTCTAAATAAAATGTTTGGAATATAGCTTTTTGTTTCCATAACCTTTTAGATTGTAGTATTGGTAACCTTAAGTGGGAGGAGTTTAAAATCTAAAATATTTCTTTTTAAAGATTTTTAAGTGGTCTTAAAATTTTCATCAGGAGTGTATAGGGTGGTCCAAAAGTAGGTGGACAGTGACCCAAAAGTAAGTAGACAATATTTATTTTGAAATTAATTTTTTTTTAATCATTTCACCCCGAGCAAGGCGGAAATGCCACTGATGTGCAGGGGGTTACATAAATGTAAAAAGATTAATTAGAAAAGAGTGAGGAGTACAAACTAGTTAGAAAGGAACAATAGAAAGCAGGTGCGATGACAGATACATAGGTGGAGAGAAAGGGAAGGTTATACAGGGGTGGGGAGAGAGCTAGAGTCCAGTGGTTAGTAGATGAGTATTCACTTTGCATTTAAATTTCTGGAGGTTGTAGCCGTCAGGAAAGCAAGAATACGGGAGCGAGTTCCACAAGCGGGAAGTGCGAGAGAGGAAGCTGCAGGAGTAGAATTGTCGTCTGCATTTGGCTAACCTGACTGTGAATGGGTGGGACCCAGTTGCCAGTCTGGTTGCACGAGTAAACACCTGTTGAGGAGGCATCAGTGACTTAAGCTCATCCGAGCAGAAGCCATGAAAGTATTTATAGAAGAGACAAAGGGAGGCCACATTTCGACGATGGTCAAGTGGCTGCAGTCGAGTCGCCAGATCAGTACCTATCACATTACAGACTCTCCTTTGGAGCTTGTCAAGAACACTGAGGAGAACGGCAGGGGCACCTGACCATAAATGGCAGCAGTACTCCATGCACGGACGGATGGTTGACTTGTATATATGCAGGATGGATTCAAGTGGAAAAAACATCCTGGATCGACATAGTGACCCAACCTTCTTAGCAGTAGATACAATCATATTTACTAATACAATTATAATAAACCCAAACACAGATCTATTCCAACTACTGTCCAACGACTTTTGATCCACCCTATATATATATATATATATATATATATATATATATATGATAAAATTTAATTTTAACGTATGCTATATTTATGGGTAAAAGCAACTGGTGTTTACGTGGGCGGGTATATATTAACAAGTTAATGTACTTAATTCAAACAAATTTTGGCTTTTTAAAATAAAATAATATAAAAAAATAAATAATATAAAAGATAACAAAAATAAATAATATGAAAGAATTTTGTAAAAAATAAAAAACAATAATATAAAAATATAAAAAATAATAATAAATAATATAAAATAATTTTGTAAAAAATAAAAAATAATAATATAAAAATATAATAAATAATAATAAATAATATAAAAGAATTTTGCAAAAAATAATAATATAAAAAAATAAAAAATAATAATAAATAATATAAAAAGAATTTTGCAAAAAATAAAAAATAATAATATAAAAATATAAAAAATAATAATATAAAAATATAAAAAATAATAATAAATAATATAAAAGAATTTTGCAAAAAATAAAAAATAATAATATAAAAATATAAAAAATAATAATATAAAAATATAAAAAATAATAATATAAAAATATAAAAAATAATAATATAAAAATATAAAAAATAATAATAAATAATATAAAAAGAATTTTGCAAAAAATAAAAAATAATAATATAAAAATATAAAAAATAATAATATAAAAATATAAAAAATAATAATATAAAAATATAAAAAATAATAATATAAAAATATAAAAAATAATAATAAATAATATAAAAGAATTTTGCAAAAAATAAAAAATAATAATATAAAAATATAAAAAATAATAATAAATAATATAAAAGAATTTTGCAAAAAATAAAAAATAATATAAAAATATAAAAAATAATAATAAATAATATAAAAGTATTTCGCAAAAAATAAAAAATAATAAGATAAAAATATAATAATAATAAATAATATAAAAGAATTTTGCAAAAAATAAAAAATAATAATATAAAAATATAAAAAATACTAATAAATAATATAAAAGAATTTTTCAAAAAATAAAAAATAATAATATAAAAATATAAAAAATAATAATATAAAAATATAAAAAATAATAAATAATATAAAAGAATTTTGTAATTAATCTTTCCAATGATTGATAAAATTTCATATCTCTTAAAATATACAATATTGAAAAAGTCCAAAAGTTTATATCAGAAAGTTCTCGTGATGAACGTCTTAACCTTAAGCATATTATATTAATTTTCTGTGCGCCGCTTAGATGTGGCACAAGGCCGAAAATATGGGGTACCCAGTGAAGATCGAACTCACTACTCAACTGTAATAGTTTCTAGCGAGATAAACTTGCTAACCATTATACCACGTCGAGATGCCAAAAAAGCAGAAAGTATGGGGTACCCAGTGAGGATCGAATTCACTACTCAGTGGTAATAGGTTCTATCAAGACGAGCTTGCTAACCATTACACCACCTCGAGGTGCCCAAAAGGCCGAAAGTATGGGGTACCCAGTGAGGCTAGGACTCACTAATCAGTTGTAATAAGATCTAGCGAGACAAGCTTGCTACATTGATGTGCCCAAACAAGGCTTTGGTGAGAAAGAAAACATAAAAGAAACATATACTTCGCATCAGAAAGAGACAGCTGAACTTCCTGGGACACGCAATGAGGAAAGAGGGATTGGAGAACCTGATACTCACAGGGCAGATAGAGAGACAGGGTAAACACTTCGTGACACTCTTGATGGGCTTAAGCAAATGGACGGCAGAGCAGAGTTTGAAAAAAATACCAAAACAAAAAGAATAGCTACAAGGAATAGGAAGATGTGGAGGGCCATGATCAATTACGTCCTGAAGGTGCACATAAAAGAAGATTATCATGACTATTGCCTCAGACCTACATTGGCTTGATAGTTTACATGGACTTTTCCTGCTCCAAGCTGTTTACAGTGGTCTATCTCTTGCTACCCTAGGGCAGGTTGATTTTTCACTTTTCTGCCACACACACACACACACACACAAACTTCCCAAACTATTTTATAGATAAACAGATTTCTAAATTATTCAACAGTAAAACTGAACATACAAAAAAATAATAATATACTTCTTCTTCTATATGAATTGTCCTTTCAGGACGTAAGCGATTATGGCCTTCCACATCTCCCTCTCCTTGGTAGCGCTTAGCATGCTTTCTCCTGTTACACCATGCAACCCCCGTTCTGCTCTCTACCTGCTCAGGCACGGTTTTCCCCTGTCTCCCCTTCCCTCTATCTGGCCTGTTAGTATCATGTTCTCCAAGCCCTCCTTCCCCATTGCATGTCCCAGGAACTTTAGCTGTCTCACCTGGTGCTAAGTATTAATTTCCTTTTCGTTTCCATCCTTTCCAAAACCTCATCATTGCTCAAATGCTCGATCCATGATATCCGCAGCATCCTTCTATAAAACCACATTTCAGTTGCTTCAAGTTTTTCCTTCATCTTCGATTATACTGACCAGCATTCGCTGCTATATTGAAGAACTGGCATCACATAGCAATCCAGTACTCTCCTTTTTTCTTGTCTCTTAATACTCTACTCAACTTCTGGAATGCTTCTTTCGCCATGCCAATTCGCCTTCGGATCTCTGTGTCGCACTCTCCGTCTTCTATCAGAACACTTCCCAGGTATTTAAATTTTTGTACCTGCTTGATTTTAGTATCCCCACTTGTATTTTCTGTAAAAATTAAATACATGTTATTTATAAGGAGGACAATTTTTTCTTTAGACTCATTATTAAATATACACAACTCCAGTAGACCATAACAAAAGGAGTAATTTATAACGGCCAACAATAAAAAGCAATAAGCAAGGTCTAAACTACAGAGGACCAATAATATTTATGTATCTAAATACCAATAAGGAAAAACAAATTCACGAATTGTAATAATACAGCACATTCTACCACATGCATCTCAAGAAAAATGTCTTAACATCTATCACTTTAGAGCCCTACCAAGGCTATTTTAAACACTCACGAAGACATATCAAACTTTCGGAAAATACGTCCATTGTAGTCTTATCTACATTCAAAATATGGTTAAAATATTGGAAGTTATAAAAATAATAAGTTTTGTCTATTTATTTTGTTTATTTATGTAAATTATTTTCATATCGTCTGATAAGCTTAATAGCACTATTGTTGAAAGAAGAAAGAAAATCACAATATTGATACATGTTTTTTTAAATTTAATCCTTTCTGAGCTTTCGGCTTACATCAGCCATTATCAAAGATGACAATTATTGAGTGTTATTAAACAGTTCGCGGACAAACGATAGTAGTAGTCGTCTATTTTTTTTTTTTTTTGCATGGAAGATTTTCAAAGCAATGGCGAACACGTGTGTGTGTGTGTGTGTGTGTGTGTGTGTGCGCCCGTGCTGGAAGCATTTGTCTATATTATTTAATAAAAACATGCATATATATATATATATATATATATATATATATATATATATATATATATCATATATATATATATATATATATATATATATATATATATATATATATATATATATATATATATATATATAATATATCATATATATATATATATATATATATATATCATATATATATATATATATCATATATCATATATATATATATATATATATATATATATATATATATATATATATATATATATATATATATATATATATATATATATATATATATATATATATATATATATAAGATAGGAAATAGGAAACGTTTATGAATCTAATATGTTTTAATTAAAGCTTCATTAGAGAATGTGTATTATTTTTATCTGGGCTCACATGAGTTCACCAAATATTGTTTACGGGGTAAATGCACTAGGTGACATTAAAATGAATCCCTTCTATTTTTGCAACGAACGTGGTGATTTCCGCAACAATGTTTTTCTTATTTGATGTTATACGCCTTTTCAAGTTATTTTTCGTTTTCGTTTTTTGTTTTTGTTTGTTTTTTGTTTGTGTTTTGTTTTGTGTGTGTACTGTATCAATTGAAACCGCATTATTAAATCTGCATTCACTTCTCACTTGTCTGGCTGTTAATTTTGCATTGCCTACCGAGACTCTAACAGTCTTTCTTTCATCTCTCTTGTGGTCTCAGTTTTACTTTGCACTTTCAGCAAAAGCAAATATCTTTTGACTGTGTTTTCTCAGCCGCCTGCCTCTCAGGCGTTGTCCCCTTCCTGATCAAAGTCACAAACTTAATCTTAATTTCAGCAGAAACCGGAGACACGATTTTAATGTAAAATCAAGATAATGTTCAATTAGAATGAGTTGTCAATGCACATTACCTTTCTTTAATAAAGGTGGAACACTCTGCTTGGTTTGAAATAAAGAAAGAAAGAAAGAAAGAAAGAAAGAAAGAAAGAAAGAAAGAAAAATTAGAAAAAGGGAAGGAAGATTAGAAAAGAAAGAAAGAAAGAAAGAAAGAAAGAAAGAAAGAAAGAAAGAAAAAGAAAAAGGAAAAGGGAAGGAAGATTAGAAAAGAAAGAAAGAAAGAAAGAAAGAAAAATTAGAAAAAGGGAAGGAAGATTAGAAAAGAAAGAAAGAAAGAAAGAAAGAAAGAAAGAAAGAAAGAAAGAAAAATTAGAAAAAGGGAAGGAAGATTAGAAAAGAAAGAAAGAAAGAAAGAAAGAAAAATTAGAAAAAGGGAAGGAAGATTAGAAAAGAAAGAAAGAAAGAAAGAAAGAAAAAAAAATTAGAAAAAGGGAAGGAAGATTAGAAAAGAAAGAAAGAAAGAAAGAAAGAAAGAAAAATTAGAAAAAGGGAAGGAAGATTAGAAAAGAAAGAAAGAAAGAAAGAAAAATTAGAAAAAGGGAAGGAAGATTAGAAAAGAAAGAAAGAAAGAAAGAAAGAAAGAAAGAAAAATTAGAAAAAGGGAAGGAAGATTAGAAAAGAAAGAAAGAAAGAAAGAAAGAAAGAAAAATTAGAAAAAGGGAAGGAAGATTAGAAAAGAAAGAAAGAAAGAAAGAAAGAAAGAAAAATTAGAAAAAGGGAAGGAAGATTAGAAAAGAAAGAAAGAAAGAAAGAAAAATTAGAAAAAGGGAAGGAAGATTAGAAAAGAAAGAAAGAAAGAAAGAAATAAAGAAAGAAAAATTAGAAAAAGGGAAGGAAGATTAGAAAAGAAAGAAAGAAAGAAAGAAAGAAAAATTAGAAAAAGGGAAGGAAGATTAGAAAAGAAAGAAAGAAAGAAAGAAAGAAAGAAAGAAAGAAAAATTAGAAAAAGGGAAGGAAGATTAGAAAAGAAAGAAAGAAAGAAAGAAAGAAAAATTAGAAAAAGGGAAGGAAGATTAGAAAAGAAAGAAAGAAAGAAAGAAAGAAAGAAAGAAAAATTAGAAAAAGGGAAGGAAGATTAGAAAAGAAAGAAAGAAAGAAAGAAAGAAAAATTAGAAAAAGGGAAGGAAGATTAGAAAAGAAAGAAAGAAAGAAAGAAAAATTAGAAAAAGGGAAGGAAGATTAGAAAAGAAAGAAAGAAAGAAAGTGGCAAAAAATGAAAGAAAGAAAGTGGCAAAAAATGAAAGAAAGAAAATAATGGCAAAAAAGAAAGAAAGAAAAAAGATGGTGGCAAAAAAAAAAAGGAAGAAAGATTGGTAAAAAAGCAGAAAGAAAGATTGGAAATATTACAGAAAGAAAAATTGCAAGAAAGAAAAAAGGTGGCGGCAAATAAGAAAGATAGAAAAATTGGCAAAAAAGAAAGAAAGAAAGAAAGAAAGAAAGAAAGATTAGAAATATTGAAGAATGAAAGATAACGGTAAAAAGGAAGGGAAGAAAAAATATTGGAGATATTTAAGAAAAAAGGAGGCAAAATAGAAAGAAAGATGGCGGCAAAACGGAAAGAAAAAAGATAGGTGATTTTCTAAGCAAAGAAGGACAGGAAGTTGTGGAGAACCATGATCGCCAACGTCATGAAGGGACGCGGCACTTAGAAGAAAGTGAAAGTGCTTCAGTAAATGGACGGCAGAACAAAGTTAAGGAGAGATAAGAAAAAGCCAAAATTTATTAAGAGCTAAGAAGGAGAGGAAATTGTGGAGAGCTATGCTCACCAACCTCTTGAAAAGATATGCTATTATAAAGAAAAAGAAGAAGTAGAAGAGAATGAGTCCCTGGTAAATAAGTGCAAATCCTCATCGTTATTCGGCTTCGCGGGCGAAAATTTGGGTGCGGTTTCCATATCCTCCGTAAATAGAGGCTTTTCGTTTAATTTTCCTTTTCGGAGACAGATAGGCGCGCTGGCTTCGGAGGTCTTCTGCTCATTATTGCCGTAACAGATCATAAATTCGGTCTTATGATCTGAACCCGGATTTGAGGAAACAGAACAGCGCGTAAACTATTAGGTTTTCGGTTTAATTGTAAATGGTTACAATCGATTCTATTTTACTTAACGTAGAAGACTACAAGACGCGTTCGCATTTTGTGGAGTGATAACGGAAACGAATATTTATTTTCGGTTTATGAAAGTTAAAGGTTTCGTTTTTTAGTAGTGGATTTATGGTTCTTGTTCTTCTGCATGTGCCGTGCACAAAACGTAGGTGACCACAATTCCCTCTATTTTGTAGCCCTTAATAAATTTTGTCCTTTTGTTATCTCTCCTAAACTTTGTTCTACATTTCTTTAACTCAAGCTCTTTCTCCTTTCTCTATACGCTGTGACCCCTCAGATAGTAGGCGATTATGGCTTTGTATATACTTTCGCTCAAATACCCTTGGGTAAAGGTATTAATCCGTCTCTTCCTTTCAGTTATGGGTTAAATAGCAGGACAGACTGGGTTCTATAGACTTGGTCGGCAACCAGTCTACCGCAGAAAGCAATGGCAACCTACTGCGAGATAACCTTCTGCCCAGTCAGTCATGTCTCTTTCGAGACATGATCGCCCAAGCGTGTATCACGTATGGCACTTAACTAACTGACTGACTTTGTAACTCTTGATAATATTTTGTAAGTGTCTGTCTTTGTTACCCTTAAATATTTTTGTCAGTGTCTGTTTTTTTAACTCTTAATAAATTTTTATCATTGCCTGTCGTTTGTAACTTTAAATAAATTTTCCTCGGTGCCTGTCGTTTGCAACTTTAAATAAATTTTCCTCGGTGCCTGTCGTTTGCAACTTTAAATAAATTTTCCTCGGTGCCTGTCGTTTGCAACTTTAAATAAATTTTCCTCGGTGCCTGTCGTTTGCAACTTTAAATAAATTTTCCTCGGTGCCTGTCGTTTGTAACTTTAAATAAATTTTCTTCGGTGCCTGTCGTTTGCAACTTTAAATAAATTTTCCTCGGTGCCTGTCGTTTGTAACTTTAAATAAATTTTCCTCGGTGCCTGTCGTTTGCAACTTTAAATAAATTTTCCTCGGTGCCTGTCGTTTGTAACTTTAAATAAATTTTCTTCGGTGCCTGTCGTTTGCAACTTTAAATAAATTTTCCTCGGTGCCTGTCGTTTGCAACTTTAAATAAATTTTCCTCGGTGCCTGTCGTTTGCAACTTTAAATAAATTTTCCTCGGTGCCTGTCGTTTGTAACTTTAAATAAATTTTCCTCGGTGCCTGTCGTTTGTAACTTTAAATAAATTTTCCTCGGTGCCTGTCGTTTGTAACTTTAAATAAATTTTCCTCGGTGCCTGTCGTTTGTAACTTTAAATAAATTTTCCTCTGTGCCTGTCGTTTGTAACTTTAAATAAATTTTCCTCGGTGCCTGTCGTTTGCAACTTTAAATAAATTTTCCTCTGTGCCTGTCGTTTGTAACTTTAAATAAATTTTCCTCGGTGCCAGTTGTTTGTAACTTTAAATAAATTTTCCTCTGTGCCTGTCGTTTGTAACTTTAAATAAATTTTCTTCGGTGCCTGTCGTTTGTAACTTTAAATAAATTTTCCTCGGTGCCAGTTGTTTGTAACTTTAAATAAATTTTCCTCTGTGCCTGTCGTTTGTAACTTTAAATAAATTTTCTTCGGTGCCTGTCGTTTGCAACTTTAAATAAATTTTCCTCGGTGCCTGTCGTTTGCAACTTTAAATAAATTTTCCTCGGTGCCTGTCGTTTGTAACTTTAAATAAATTTTCCTCGGTGCCTGTCGTTTGTAACTTTAAATAAATTTTCCTCGGTGCCTGTCGTTTGTAACTTTAAATAAATTTTCCTCGGTGCCTTTACTTTGTAACACTAAATAAAAATTTTTGTCAGTGCCTGTCCTGTGTAACTCTTTATCAGTGCCTGTCATTTGTAAATCATAATAAATATTTTCAGTGCCAGTTTTTTGTATCTCCTAATAAACTTTCCTCAGTGCCTGTTCTTTGTAATTCTAAATAGATTTTTGTCAGTGACTCTCCTTTGTACCTCTTAATAATTCTTTTGTAAATCATAATAATTTTTTTCAGTGCATGTTCTTTGTAACTCTAAATAAATTTTCCTCAGTGCCTGTCTTTTGTAACACTTAATAAATTTTTGTCAGTGTCTGTTCTTGAATAAGTTGCATGTTTTTTATTTGTTTTGTTTTTTATTATTGTATTCTACTTAATTTGATTTTATTTATAACCATTTTGTGGGTTATTTTTAAAGCCGAAACCTATTTTGGATTAAATCGCTCAAAATCAGTTA
Source organism: Ascarosepion bandense (assembly GCA_037127315.1). Classification (NCBI taxonomy): domain Eukaryota; kingdom Metazoa; phylum Mollusca; class Cephalopoda; order Sepiida; family Sepiidae; genus Ascarosepion; species Ascarosepion bandense. The sequence continues at coordinate 3,003,641 of JBBBDQ010000909.1, read as the reverse complement.
TTTAGTTACGAAAGAGACATGACTGACTGGGCAGAAGATTATCCCGCAGTAGGTTGCCATTGCTTTCTGCGGTAGACTGGCTGCCGACCAAGGCTATAGAACCCGATCTGTCCTGTTATTTAACCCATAACTGGAAGGATTAGACGGATTAATACCTTTCCCAAGGGTATTTGCGCGTAAGTGAATACAATGGATTCAACTGGAATTCGAACTCGGCTCCTCGGTTTCTCGTTCCGAGCCGATATCCACTGTACCACAAAATGTAGACAAAGCATAAATTAACATTGTTTCACGCTTAAAACGTATGCTAGTAATATTTTACTCTTTATTTTCCTTTTGGTGTGAAAAATTTGCTAATCTTCTACTTGACCATGTCGCTATCCCCACTGAATTCAGTTGCTCTTCTAATTTCTCTGCAGCACGTTATTGGCAAGAAGCGCGGACCTTTATTCACAAAATGACATCGAAAGTGCGACCGGAAATGCCAGCTTCACGGAACAAGGCCCTACTTATGGGTGAGTCCACCAAGTATTCCAAGCTGCACGGAACTCACTCGACCGATCACCGGCCACCCAACATATTCATTACTTCGGAATATGCCATGCCAGTTCTGGATCTAACTCAAAAAACGAAAAATATTCCACATGTATGATTCTTGAAAAAAAATATTTTGAACATTTTTAAAAACTTGTTTTGATTCATTTTGTTTACCCACTCATTGTAAATTATCTAAGTTATATATATATCTATATATATATATATGTGTGGGGGTATATATATATATATATATATATATATATATATATATATATATATATATATATATGTGTGTGTGTGTGTGTGTGTGTAAGTCAATTGAACTAGTGAGCCAACAAACCTACCAAGGTTTCACCTAAACGGATCTTCAGGGAAGGTTGGCTCTGCTTACGTACTGAGCGCTTTTTTGTTATTGATTACTCGTCTCGTTTTTTTCTTTGAGCTACGTACTGGCCCGGTCCAAATGCTTTGCCTGATGTTCATGTGCTTAACTCTTTCTTTTTTTGCAACCATTTTTTCCGTCCGCGGAAGGTTTTTCGAAACAAGTATAGTGATAAGTTTGCATTTATATATATATATATATATATATATATATATATATATATGTGTGTGTGTGTGTGTGTGTGTGTGTATGTGTGTGTATGTGAGTGTGTGTGTATATGTTTATGTATATATATATGTTTATATATATATTTATGTGTGTCTATATATATATATATATATATATATATATATATATATATATATATATATATATATATATATATATATATATATATGTGTTTATATATATATATATATATATATATATATATATATATATATATATATATATATATATATATATATATATATATATATATATATGTTTATATATATATATATATATATATATATATGAATTGTTTGAAGATTATTTTTTATCGATACTCGTATTTAAGTTCAAATTGTCGGTTGCTTATAACCAAGTATCGTTAAAATTCGTTGATTTCCGTAACATGTTTACATTTGTTGACATTACGATACATTTCAGAGCAGATATGTTTGTTTACGATGGATCGAAAATTGTGTTATATAGGCCTGATAAAAACTTGGAGGCTATTCGTGGTCGAGAGGTCTAAGACGTTACCAGATCAAATGGTAGCTTCCCCTATCTAGATATGGGTCGCAGATTCGAATCCTGCCGAATGGCATACATTTTCGTAATAAAAATTTATCGTAAATAATCAGGCCGGTAGATATAAATAAATAGTGTTGTTATATAACAGAATATCTACTTAAATACGAGTATCGATAAAAAATAATGTTCAAACAATTCATTTCCAATTGTCGGTTGCTTATAACCAAGTTTCGTACAAATATATATATATATATATTTTTAATCACATCACCCCAAGCAAGGCGGTAAGGCTACTGGTGTGCAGGGGGCTACGTAAGAGTGAATAGATTGGAAGAGAGAAAGCCGGAAATTACATCCTAAACAGGGAACAAGGGATGAGCCTCTACACCTGTTCAATAGACGTGGGTGGAGTGTGAACCGGGTGATAGTTCAGTCTATCTACTCCAATTGAAAAAAAATTAACAAAAGAGAAAAGTGAAAAGATTGTAAAAGAGAAAGCCGGAAACCACATCCTAAACAGGGAACATGGGATGAGCCTCTACACCTGTTCACGGATTGTTTAACGTTACTATATATATATATATATATATATATATATATATATATATATGCATATCCGTTGTTCCAGGAGAGGCGACTTAATTCAAAAGACAACTGACTTAAGTCGAATTTACTTGTGCACGAATTTACTTGTCACTAAGCTAAACCACAAATAACCATCCCCAGTTCAGATAATATATATGTCTGTTTATATATATATATATATATATATATATATATATATATATATATATATAAACTTATTTGTTGGCACATTATTTTTAGTCGATATTCGTATTTGGGTAGATATTCTGTTTTTAATCAAATATATTCATTTCTACCAGCTTGATTATTTACAATAAATTTTGAACGAAAATATGTCATTCGGCAGAATTCGAACCTGCGACACATATCAACATAGAAGCCATCAATTGATCTGGCGCGTCTAGGGACCAAACGTTAACAGATGTCATTAACATTCATTTAATAACATCTGTCAATGTTACAGTTCATTTGTGACATCTTTCAATTATAATACGCGAAACATTATCCGCGAGTATGAACGGATTTTATTAAAAATGAACAGACACAATGTTTGCAATTTATTTTTTCTGACATTTTTAAAAGATAATTTGCTGTCTAAATACACAGATTTAAAAGTATATATATATATATATATATGTATATATATATATATATATATACATATACATATATATATATATATATATATATATATATATATATATATATATATATATATACATACATATACATATATATATATATATATATATATATATATATATATATATATATATATATATATATACATATACATATATATATATATATATATATATATATATATACATATACATATATATATATATCTATGTATATATATATATATACATATACATATATATATATATATATGTGTGTGTGTGTGTGTGTGTGTGTGTGTGTGTGTGTGTGTGTGTGTGTGTGTGTATGTATATGTATATATATATATTTATATCGATGTATATATATATATATATATATCTATGTATATGTATATATATATATTTATATCGATGTGTGTGTGTGTGTGTGTGTGTGTGTATATGTATATATATATATATTTATATCGATGTATATGTATATATATATATTTATATATATATATATATATATATATATATATATATATATATATATATATATATATATATATATATATATATATATATATATATATATATATTTATATATATATATATATATATATATATATATATATATATATATATATATATATATATATATATATATATATATATATATATATACATATATACATATATATATATCGATATATATATATATATATATATATATATATATATATATATATATATGTATATGTATATATTTATATATATATATATATATATATATATATATATACATATCGATGTATATATATATATATATATATATATATATATATGTATATATATATATATATTTATATATATACATATCTATGTATATATATATATATACATATACATAGATATATATATATAAATATATATATATATATATATATATATATATACATATACATAGATATATATATATATAAATATATATATATATATATATATATATATATATACATATACATAGATATATATATATATATATATATATATATATATATATATATATATATATATAGATATATGTCTGTGTGTGTGTGTGTGGATGTGTGTATATATATGATGTGATAACTTCACGAGTTTGCATGAGTGTTTCGGAATTATTTTAAATATAATAATAAATAATAAATAATTCCGAAACGCTCATGCAAACTCGTGAAGTTATACACATTATAGTTTCCCACTTATGCCCTCAAATTTCTAAAATAATCAGCCCATGAATTAGAAGAGAAAGAACATATATATATATATATATATATATATATATATATATATGTATGTATGTATGTATGTATATACATATATGTCTGTGTGTGTGTATATGTGTGTGTATGAATGCGTGTGTATATATATGTGTGTGTGTGTGTGTGTGTGTGTGTGTGTGTGTGTGTGTGTGTGTGGCTATGTATAACACGAACCCTAGCTGAGTCCAGATAACCTTCTTGACCTTTGGTCCTTTCCACGGTGTATTTGTTAATCTCGGATCGTCCAAAGCAGGATCGCTTGTTATCACCCGACTAGGTCAGCACAGACAAGCGAAGGGACTGTATATAATGAAAAACCAGACTGTCACGCCACTGTGTAGATTGATGGACATTTATCTATATCGAATAGATAAAGAATCATAAGCAAGTCAAAGCTAAGTGACGCAAAAAAAAAAAAAAGAAAAATCATTCGGCATGTATTTCAGTAGAACGCTAATATTTGAGATCGATTATTTCCATGGGACGATAGGGTGTTCCATTTGCACATCGCCGAATTTGTACGGACCGTCTCTTGCAATATCTCTGGTGGCTGGTTATTTCAGTTTGACCGCATCGATTCATCGCTGGTCCCCGTCTCACCGAATTTCGATTTCCACCCCAGTTTTATTAAAAAGGCACAAAACCGGGGTTAGGTCAGTCAGTCAGTTAAGTGCCATACATGAAACACCCTTAGGCGATCATGTCTCGAAAGAGACATGACTGACTGGGCAGAAGATTATCCCGCAGTAGGTTGCCATTGCTTTCTGCGGGAGACTGGTTGCCAGCCAAGGCTATAGAACCCAATCTGTTATTTAACCCATAACTGGAGGGAAGAGACGGACTATTACCTTTCCCAAGGGTATTTGCGCGTAAGTGAATGCAAAGAATTCAACTGGAATTCGAACTCGGCTCCCCGATTTTTCGTTCCAAGCCGATATCCACTGCACCACAACGCACATCCGCTTGACTGAAGTTTGGTACGGATTTTTATTTTCTCCCTCCCTGTGTACGTTTTAGCATCTCGAAATATAAGTAATATCATTTAACCATTTTGATTTCCAATGGAAGGGGAGATAACTTAACTTTTTGTTATTATCTGCCTGTTTCTACCGGCCGCCCTGGTATTTAGTAAACAGAAAATTCTGAAGGCCGAATTTTAACCAAGGGTCACAAATCATCAAAACCCATTGACAATATTTTGACACTTAGGTAACTAGCTTAGATAAATTTGCTTACTTCTCGAGGCAAAACTCGAGACAAAAGATATTCTGAACTCATTTAATCTGAATGTGTATTTCCCACTATTTTATCATTTCAGTTATTTTTCCCGAGAAAAATAATTGTATTCTTTAATTTTTAGAGAAATCTTTTCTCATCTTTAAAATCACTTAAAATTAAAACCAGCCAGATGAAAAAAAAAGATTACCTGTGTTTCTATTTTATATGTTGCAATGTTCAGCCAACCCTAACGGATAGAAAGTTAACTTTCCCTTTTCTACCAGTTATGCTCTCACCTCTATAACCCCCACCCACAGAATAAAAATGTTCTGGGTCATGCAGCTTCACTTTTTTTTCTGAATACTCTGATAAAATTGAAGCATTCGTAATTTGCAGTCTGAAGAGTTGAGTAACTTTTGCACTGAAGGTTATAATCGTGGTTTGTTGGTTGCTAATCGACTTAACGTACCCAAAATGTTAGGAACTTGGTAATCTTCCACTGAAAGCTGACTCCTTAGTATTCGGCTAACTGCCGACTAATATCAACTGCCTAGTAGTTCTACTGAACTCTTATAGAACTCTAAAGAACTCCTATAAACTTCCAGAGAACTTCCTGTTAACTCTTATTAATATTGGAGGGAGAGTCCATTATCTGAGGAATAGGTGTGTTTCCCCATAACAGTAACAAAAAACTTACCCGTCGACATACATTATAGTTTATAATCGCCTGATGATGCGTTGGGTTTTCCTTTGATGTATACGACCGGCCATACTTATTAGGCCACCCCAGTTTTTTTTTTTAAAGAAATGATGTATTTCATACTATTTTTCGTATTTATTGCCAAACGGGTAATTCTAAATGAAAATAAAATGGCTTTTTTGTTATTACTTTGCAAAATTTTACAAGGCAAGAAAGGAAAGATGAACTCATTCGGATCGCCCTAAATTTTCTATTTCTTCATTCTTTCATTGATGAAATTGCAATATAGGTAATTATTAAATATTTATAAATTCCTTTAATGCATATGTCATTTTGCAGAATTAACAAAAGAACCATTCTATTTTCATTTACAATTAATCATTTGGCAATAAGTACTAAAAAATAGTATGAAATACATCATTTTTTTTAAACTGTGGGGTTACCTAATAATTATGGCCGCCATGTGTATATCCGTGGATTTGCGTTGTTGTACAGTGGATATCGGAACGAGAAACCGGGGAGCCGAGTTCGAATTCCAGTTGAATCCACTGCATTCACTTCCGCGCAAATACCCTTGGGAAAGGTATTAATCCGTCTCTTCCTTCCAGTTATGGGTTAAATAGCAGGACAGATTGGGTTCTGTAGCATTGGTTAGCAACCAGTCTACCGCAGAAAGCAATGGCAACCTACTGCGGGATAATCTTCTGCCCAGTCAGTCATGTCTCTTTCGAGACATGATCGCCCAAGCGTGTATCACGTATGGCACTTAACTGAGTGTATATCCTATTACTCTCAATAATACAGAGTGAAATCTCTTTAAGGATCTCTTTAATATTTTATATTAAAAAGAAGTATTTAGATTATCTTCTCCACTTACGGATTTGATTTAATTACCTATATAATTTTTCAAAGATCACGATTTTATTATTACCACCACAACTAACGACCTCAGCAATCAAATCACCCCCAAAGAATTGTAGCGCTTAGGAAATTAAAAATTTTTCTTCTTCACTTTTACAAAATTCACAATGTGTGAAATCCTAGTTTTTTCCCAAACAGAAAAAGGATTGAATATGTGCTTACAGAAAAATTTCGCGAATAGATATTTTTTTTTTAATTATATCACCCCGAGCAAGGCGGTAATGCCACTGATGTGCAGGGGGTTACATAAGAGTGAAGAGATTGGAAAAGAGAAAACCGGAAACCGCATCCTAAACAGAAAACAAGGGATGAGCTTCTTCACCTGTTCAATTGATTTTCTGACCAATGGAAGCGATTTGCAAGACTGAAAAGAGTTGGCGATCCAGTGCGAAAAATATGACTATAAAGGTTTTGATCAGATCAGCGCCAGTCAGTCACATGGAAGCAGGAGAGCCGACAAGCTAAAATAACAAGGCAGAAATTTCAAGTCGACCCGGACATAAGGTCGCGCTGCACATCGTTCTTTTTCTCCTTCTTTCACGTGTGCCGATTCCAAAGAAACGCTCATGCGTACATACCCACGTACGCATAAACCCTTTCCAACAAATTGCTACAACGAACATTTCTACAAATCCTGATACTCTTAACTTTCTCATAGAACTAATAAACTACGGCTTATCCTTGTTATTCTATCCATTTAATAAATTTCTTTTTTAACATTCAAAACGTATATTTTTATTCCACACAAATTCACACATTCCAACCTTCTGCGGCCAACCAACCTTCTGAAAATAGCCTTCTAATAATTCTGGATAAAACTTGTAAGCAGTAGGAAGTTCGGTTATGTATGACACAAGGCCGAATCAATAAACATTAGCCATCTCTCTATGGCAACAGAATCACCAACAACCCACACAAATCTATCCAATTTCGTTTAACCCTAACCCTAACCCTAACCCATACCTTTCTCGAGGGTATTTGTGCGTAAGTGAATGCAAGGAATTCAACTGGAATTCGAACTCGGCACCCCGACCTCTTGTTCCGAGTCGATATCCACTGCATCACAACGCACATCCTAACCCAAGGGTATTTTTATGCTCATAAACAAACACACACACACACACATATATATATATACATACACATATACAAACAAACACACATACAAACACGCACATATATATACATCCATGCACATGTACACACACACATATATAATCATATACAGACACACACGCACATATATATATATGCATAAACACACCCACAAATATATATACATGTATGGACACACACGCATATACACACAAAAACATATACATAAATACATATATATATGTATATATATGCATACACACACGTATATATGAATATACACAAACACACACGCACACATATATATGCACACAGAAATATCCTCACACATATGGACATATATATATATATACACAGACGAATATGTACATACACACACATATATATATACATACACGCACGCACATATATACACGCGCGCACGTAAACATACACGCATATGTACATATATATATACACATGCAGACATACATATATACATACACACTCAGACACATACGCATACGCAAACATATATGCACACAGGCTTATATATATATATATATATATATATGTAAGCCTGTGTGCATATATATATATAGTGTATCGAGGCAGCAGATAATTTTCTAAACATATATCGTTAAATATAACAGACAATGAATGTCTATTATGTTAAATCATGAACCGTTCTAAATATCGTAATTTGGGTTTAATTTCAGGTGGAAATAAAGACAGAACTTGCCCTACATTTAGATATTTTTATTATACTGGTTCTAAGATTTAATATATATATATATATATATAAACTTATTTATAAATGTGACTTTGTGTGTGTGTGTGTGTGTGTGTGTGTGTGTGTGTGTGTGTCCATTACCTATAGTCTCCGAAACGGCTGAACAGATTTTCTTGAAAATTTACACAGTTGTATTATAAGCGTCTGCGAGAGTTCTTAGCTAGGTTTTGTGTCGAGGTATCCCCGATAAATAACAAAAATCGATAATCGAAAAAATCGGGTTATAGAAGGAGTGGTCCGATTTTAATCAAATTTGATACACTCATAGACAAAGACATAAGAAATGATATTCAGAAGTTTCAAGGTTGCAGTTCTTACAATAGTGCAGAAAATCGATAATATATATATATATATATATATATATATATATATATATATATATAAGGCAAGATGTTTGTGTGTGTGTGCCTGTTTATCTGCCTGTATGTCTGTATTTTTTCAGCCCTTTTATTTTAGTTTTTGCTTCGGGTTTGGCTCTAAGTAGGTATAATTGTAGTTCTTAGTCTCAGCCATGGTACCATTTACTCAGAAGGACTTATTTAGCCTTCAAAATTCAGTTTAACGACGAAAAATTATTTGGTGTCGATACCAGGAAATCAAAATTTGACTTGCAACCATTCATTTTTCTTTCAGTCTACGGTTTCGCTTTAACTGGAAACAACTATTGCATTTTTGTCTTTCGTGCCAACGTCCAAAGAGTCTGAGCTCCAGTACCATGGATTAGTTTTAAGGCTTTCATTACACCCGAGCAACGCCGGGTTATACAGCTAGTATACATATATAATGATACCATTGATAAAACCGTTATTAGTCTGATAAAAATCACTTCCAGGATCGAAATATATTACCTAAGAATTTTTTTTTCTCATTCGTGTTCACACAAAGCATCAGATCCACACATTTTGTTTTTTTTTAAGTAGACCCCCCCCTTCTAAACAGGTGTGAATTAAAAAGAAGTTAAAGAAGACACATTTTTGACTTGCATAATTGGGCTTACAAAACGGCTATTCCTCGGCTATTTTCTTAAAAGGAATCCTGTGTACGAAGTGTCGATTATTACGATTCAATTATGGAACGGGAATCTAGATTTATTCTTATGCGATAAACAAGAAAAGCTAAAATATTCAGTGTAATGTCAAGAAAATCATTTCCTTTCACAAATATTGAAAATCAATCTATTAACAAAAACCGCCAGTCATTTTTAATTAAATATTCATTACTTTCAGCTTCCAATCTTCGCTTTTCAACTTACATACAAGAGGATTTCTTTTTCTCATCTTTAACAAAAGCATTTTATTAACAAACAACAGAGTAATGAAAGCAACCAAAAAGATGAGATTATGTTCATTCTTTTGTCTTCTTTTTTTTTTTAGGGGGCCGACTATACCCGATGCTGAGAGCTGAAAATTAACAAAATGTTACTCTGTTGAGTAATTTATAATATCGGGACTTGGGTTCACTGCATCTTTCATTACAAAAGAGGTTTACGGCCATTGGAAGTGAATTATTGTAAATGAAAGTAGAATGGTTCTTTTGTTAATACTGCACAATATCATGTGCATCAAATGAATTTATAAATATTTAATAATTACCTATATTGCATTTTCATCAAAATAACCTCCTTTTGCCTTCACAACGACTGCACACACACTGGACATTCTTGCCAAAAGTCTTTTAAAATAATCCTCCGACAACTCACTCCAGGTATCGTTTAGACACCAAACTAAATCCCGAACATTACTCGGCTGTTTCTTCTTGCTTCTCCCGTCCAACTCATCCCTTGTATCCCGTTCAATTGGTGAGAGGGTCTGGTAACTGAGGTGGCCAACACATAACTTTTAACACTCCAGCAGTTTCTTTTAATTTTAAATAATTTTGGCACAATTTAGAAGTATTTTTTGGGTCGTTATTCTGCTGGAGGATGAACTTTTGACCCACAATACGCAATCCAGATGGAATTGCATATCTTTTTTCTTTTTTTTTTTTTTTTTATCGTATCACCCCGAGCAAGGCGGTAATGCCACTGATGTGCAGGGGGCTACGTAATAGTGAAAAGATTGGAAAAGATAAAGCCGGAAACCACATCCTAAAGAGGGAACAAGGGATGAGCCTCTTAACCTGTTCAATAGACATGGGTGGAGTGTGAACTGGGCAATAGATAGATCTATCTACTCCAATTGAAAAAAAAAAAAAAAGTGAGAAGATTGGAAAAGAGAAAGCTGGAAACCACATCCTAAACAGGGAACAAGGGATGAGCCTCTACACCTGTTCAATAGACGTGGGCGGAGTGTGAACCGGGCGATAGTTCTCTGTAAGATTGAATGATACTGTTCTTTCTTCATGGTCCCCTTTACTTCAACCAAATCCTGAACTCGTGCCCACAAAACAGCCTCAATCCATGCAGGATCCACGACAATGCTTCATCGATGACCGTACACACTCATCTTTCACACGTTCCTCCAACCCTCCTCCACACGTACACCCTCCATTTACTCCCAAAAAGTTGGAACTTAGACTCATCAGTCCACAACACTTTTGACCACTGTCCAGTTTTTGTGTTCTCTTCCCCATACTAGTCTCTTCTTCTTATTGGCTGGCCGAAGCAAAGGCTTCCTGGTTGGCTGGTAAAATCTTGCAAAGTAATAACAAAAGAACCATTCTATTTTCATTTAGAATTATCCACTTGCAATAAATAATAAAAATAGTATGAAATACATCATTTATTTAAAAAGAAGATGGGATGGCCTAATAATTATGGCCGGTAGGGTATATATATATATATATATATATAGCAGACCTACAGGGTGCGATGGGTAAATTGTCGCTCTTTGCCTTGTAAAATTTTGCAAAGTAATAATAACAAAAGAACTATTCTCTTTTCATTTAGAATTGTCCACTTGGCAATAAATAATAAAAATAGTATGAAATACAGTCAGTCAGTTAAGTGCCATACGTGATACACGCTTGGGCGATCATGTCTCAAAAGAGACATGACTGACTGGGCAGAAGATTATCCCGCAGTAGGTTGCCATTGCTTTCTGCTGTAGACTGGTTGCCGACCAAGGCTATAGAACACAATCTGTCCTGCTATTTAACCCATAACTGGAAGGAAGAGACGGATTAATACCTCTCCCAAGGGTATTTGCGCGTAAGTGAATACAATGGATTCAACTGGAATTTGAACTCGGCTCCCCGGTTTCTCGTTCCGAGCCGATATCCACTGTACCACATCATTCCTTTAAAAAAAACTGGAGTTGCCTAATAATTATGGCCGGTAGTGTAAATAGAACCAACAATTGGCATATTGTTGCCAAATCTGGGCAGGAGTCTCGCAATCCTTATTTTCCAGTCTTGACTAAGTTCAAACAGATTTACGCAGCCTTGTGGGTCATGAATTGTTTTACATCCAGACGAAATGTTGCTAGTCTCTTGCTATGTCATAGCAAATGTTCAAACGAACGAAGAGTTCAACCAACTCAGACCGTCACAGCGAGGAATTGCCACGCCACACCACGCCACACCACGCCACACCACAAGAGTCGGCTCGTCATCATTCCCTTCCTATTCCATTGGTAAGAAGTTAAGTCATTTTGTTCCTCGTTGTAGAAAAATCCCAAGAGGATACTTCCCTGATCACTACAATTTTAATATCCTCACATTTAAAGTCAGCCATTATTTATTCTTTCATGTCCTCATAATATGCGCCGATTCTTCTTCTATGTACCTTGTCCTTTCAGGACGTAGGCGATTATGGCGTTCCACGTCTCCCTATCCCTGATAGCACGCTTTCTCCTATTATACCACGCAACATCCTTTCTGTCATCCACCTGCTCAGGCCAGTCAAGTACGTTACACGCTGTTTTAACCATGTGTCTCGCCTTTCCTCTATCTAGCCTGTTAGTATCAGATTCTTCAAGCCTTCCTTCCTCCTTGCATGTCCCAGGAACATCAGCTGTCTCTTCCTGATGCTCAGTATTAATTTCCTTTTCATTTCCATCCTTTCCAAAACCTCATCATTGTTCACATGCTCGATCCATAATATTCGCAGCATCCTTCTGTAGAACCACATTTCAGTTGCTTCAAGTTTTCCCTTCATCTTCGATAATATTGTCCAGCATTCACTGACATATTGAAGAACTTTTTTTTTAATCATTTCACCCCCGAGCAAGGCGGAAACGCCACTGATGTGCAGGGGGTTACATAAATGTAACAAGATTAATTAGAAAAGAGTGAGGAGTACAAACTAGTTAGAAAGGAACAATAGAAAGCTGAGAAAGCAGGTGCGATGACAGATACATAGGTGGAGAAAGGGAAGGTTATACAGGGGAGGGGTGAGAGCTAGAGGCCAGTGGTTAATAGATGAGTATTGACTTTGCATTTAAATTTCTGGGGGTTGTAGTCGTCAGGAAAGCAAGAATACGGGAGTGAGTTCCACAGACGGGAAGTGCGAGAGAAGAAGCTGCAGGAGTAGAATTGTCGTCTGCATTTGGCTAACTTGACTGTGAATGGGTGGGACCCAGTTGCCAGTCTGGTTGCACGAGTAAACACCTGTTGAGGAGGCATCAGTGACTTAAGCTCATCCGAGCAGAAGCCATGAAAGTATTTGTAGAAGAGACAAAGGGAGGCCACATTTCGATGATGGTAAAGTGGCTGCAGTCGAGTCGCCAGATCAGTACCTATCACATTACAGACTCTCCTTTGGAGCTTGTCAAGAACACTGAGGAGAACGGCAGGGGCACCTGACCATAAATGGCAGCAGTACTCCATGCACGGACGGATGGTTGACTTGTATATATGCAGGATGGATTCAGGTGGAAAAAACATCCTGGATCGACATAGTGACCCAATCTTCTTAGCAGTAGCTGACATCACATAGCAATCCTGCCCTCGCTTAAAACATCTAAAGTGACTACTGCGCCATTATTAGGTTAGCAATAGTATTAAAAAAAAGAACTAACATCCTTATCTGTAAGATAATGTGTCGAAAGAAGTCCTTGGTAGATTCAAAATGTCGATTAGCCAAAGATTATTTTTAATCATTTTAACCAGCAAGGCACCAATGATGTGCAGGGGACTACATAAGAGACTTTAGTCAGGAGGAGAATGCTACAGAGGGTGAAAGAGAAAGGGGAAGACAAGGATGTGAAGACAGTTGCGAAGGAAGAGAGAAAAGAAAAATGAACAAGATACACGGGGTGATGTGGAAAGGGGTGGAGTTAAGTGGATAAGAGATAGGAATTGACTTTGCATTTAAATTCCTGGAGGTTGTAGCCGTCAGGAAAGCAAGTTTAGTTGTTTGTTTTACCAGCATATCTACCCTTTTGGGTTATTTAATGTTGAAGAATTTGTTTGGTTTTTGTTTACTGCTTGTTGATCTTTTGTGTGCATTACTGTCAAGTATAATTAGAGGTGTTGTGATTTGATGTGTGATGGTTTTATGCTATCTTCTTTTGCAACTGTATTTTGGGTCACTGTGTCGGGCCAGGAAGTTTTTTCCGCCTGAATCCATCTTGCACGTATACAAATCAACCATCCGACCGTACTGTTGTCATATCTGGTCAACTCAGTGTTCTCGACAGGCTCCAAAAGAGAATCTGCAATGTGTTTGGTCCCGACCCGGCAACACGACCCCAACCGCTTTCTCATCAGCTTTCACTCTGACAAGGAATAAATAAGACAAGTCAAGTTCATGACACAAGTCGCTAACTACAGTACGTTGTGTATATCCAAAACACTGTAACTAAAGGCTTAAAACACAAAGTCAAGCTTCTTAAACCTGGCCAAGTGAACAGGAGGAATGATAGGTTGAACTGCACCGAACCCCACTAAACTATTCACAATGACCATCACAGACAATCTCACCTGCCGCCCCACCACCCCATAAGCATGGACCAAGCGAATCTCCCTGAAAGTGATATACTGTGCCTCCTCGGCTTTACCCTATCTTCCGACCTCCAGTGGAACCATTACATTGAGTCAATAGCTAAATCCACTGCTAGGAAGGTTGGGTCACTGTGTCGGGCCAGGATGTTTTTTTTTTTGCCTGAATCCATCTTGCACATATACAAATCAACCATTCGTCCGTGCATAGAATACTGCTGTCATATCTGGTCAGGCGCCCTTGCTGTTCATCTCAATTTTCTCGACAGGCTCCAAAAGAGAATCTTTAATTTTGTTGCTTTTAGAAATTCTAAAAGGTCATTTGGGTCAGCTTTGTTGAAGATGTTTTTCAGATTGTTTTCTTGATAGTATCTTAAAAGCAAGCACATGGAAGAGAGTTCCACAGGTGGGAAGCGCGAGAAAAGAAGCTGCTGGAGTAGAATTGTCGCCTGCATTTGGTTGATCTAACTGTAAAAGGTGTGATATGTTGTTATCAGTCTGGTTGCCCGAGTAAATTCTTGTGGAGTGGGTACCAGTGACCTGGGGAGCCACATCACGCCGGTGAGAAAGTGACTGGAGTCGTGCTGCCAGGTCGGGACCAATCACATTACAGACTCTCCTTTGGAGCCTGTCGAGAAAACTGAGATGAACAGCAGGGGCGCCTGACCAGATATGACAACAGTATTCCATGCACGGTCGGATGGTTGATTTGTATATGTGAAAAATAGATTCAGGCGGAAAAACCTTCCTAGCATTGGATTTAGCTATTGATTCAATGTAATGATTTCACTTGAGGTCGGAAGATAGGTTAAGGCCGAAGAGGCGCAGTGCATTGCTTTCAGAGAGACTTGCTGGGTCCATGTTTATGGGTGGCAGGAGAGGTTGCCTGTAATGGGTGACAGATAGGAGTTTCGTTTTAGAAGCATTGAAATTTACGAATCACATCTTACCCCAGTCCACCACTGAGTGGAGGTCCTTCTCATGATCAGCAGCGACGTTATGTTTGTCCATCGACGCAGATGACACCACCATTTACTCCCGCATCAGTAAGAAATCTGGCGAGGCAGACAATATTCAACTGGGCGAACTTTTCAAATATTTTCAATACACAAAGAATCTTATTTTCTTTTTCAATTGGAGTAGATAGACTAAACTATCGCCCGGTTCACACTCCACCCACGTCTATTGAACAGGTGAAGAGGCTCATCCCTTGTTTCCTGTTTAGGATGCAGTTTCCGGTTTTCTCTTTTCCACTCTTTTTTTTATTTTTTTTTTCAATTGGAGTAGATTGACTAAACTATCGCCCGGTTCACACTCCACCCATGTCTATTGAACAGGTGAAGAGGCTCATCCCTTGTTTCCTGTTTAGGATGCGGTTTTCGGTTTTCTCTTTTCCACTCTTTTTTTAAATTGGAGTAGATAGACTAAACTATCGCCCGGTTCACACTCCACCCACATCTATTGAACAGGTGAAAGGCTCATCCCTTGTTCCCTGTTTAGGATGTGGTTACCGGCTTTCTCTTTTACATTCTTTTTACTCATACGTAGCCCCCTGCACATCAGTGGGAGGCGAGCCTGTTCCATGCTAATGGGAGGGAGGTGAGGTTGTCTGTGGTGGTTAATTGACAGCAGCTTCGTTTGGAAGAATTGAATTTTACGAGCCATTTCTTACCCCATTCCACCACGGATTGGAGGTCCTTCTCAAGCTCGACAGCGAGGTTCGCCTTGTCACCAACACCAGATTTTTGATCGAGGCGAGAGTAAACTGTGGTATCATCGGCGTACATGCCTACTTGTGGTCTTATGGCATCGGGGAGATCATTGATATAGATTAGAAAGAGCGTAGGACCTAGGATAGAGCCTTGAGGGACACCCGCGTTTGTAGGGTAGTTCTTGGAGGCATGTCCGTTTAATACCACCTTCAGTGTGTGGTAAGAGAGGAATGACCGGATTAAGTCCAACAAATCCAGTTATGCCATAGCTTCGCAGTTTCCGTAGAAGGCCGGCATGCCATACTCTGTCGAATGCTTTAGAGATATCCAAGGCGACGGTTCGAGCTTCACCATTCTTGTCGAGAGCCTGGTATATATATACTCGGTGATGGTCGTTAGCATATCAGCAGTAGACCTGGTGAAGCGGAAGCCATACTGTTTGTCCGAGAGGAGCCCGTGGGCTGTGAGATGCTGAACGACCTCGGCATTGATAATGGCTTCGAACCTTTTGCCGAAGATCGGAAGAAGGCTGGTGGGGCGGTAATTTGCAGGAAAGCAGGAGGAAGATAGGCAGAGGTTGTAGAGCTTAGAAAGGATAGAATTCTTCATAACTATGATTGGGATTTCATCCCCACCACTCGTTTTGTGAGGGCCCAGTTTTGAGATTATGCTAGAAATCAGCGAGTGTGTGATGTGGACGTCATTCAATTGGGCCTCATTTCTAGATGGGAAATTGGGTGTAGGGATTCCAGACGAATCCAGACTCGAATTGGTCGAGAATCTACGGGCAAAGCATTCAGCCTTGTCCGCTGAGAAGGTGAGGACCTCAAACTCGTTTATTAGTGGGGATATTGAGGACTTACTATTGTTAAGCACGCGTTTACAGAGGCGCCAGTAGTCTTTGGTACCGAACTTAGAGGATGAGCTAAGAGCTGAGTCGAAAAAGCGCCTGTTTTGGTCCGACGCGTGGCTACAATAAAGCCGGAAGAAGTGATTCCGGTGGGCAATGGCGGCCGAGCAAGCGGGCGAGAACCAGAGAGACGAATGGGATTTAAGCTGAAATTTCCTGGCAGGGATGAAAGCATCGATGCCAGCCTTAACCCAGGAGACCTCTGATGCACATTCTTCGATGGGAAGACTAAAAACGTTGTTCCAAGGGACGTCGCAGAGGAAGTGACGGAACGAATCCCAGTCTGCTCTTTGATAGCAGTAGGATATTCTGTTTGTCTTGGTTTCTTGGGTAGGGGCGGAGTGGAACGAGATGGTGACAGAAACTACGGCGTGGTCAGAATTTCCGAGAGGGCAGAGCTGTCTGGTGGTGCAAGAATTTGGGGTGGAAGTGAAGCAGAGGTCTAGTAGCGAGTCCCTTCCGTTAGGGCTATTGGAGAAACGCGTGAGGAAGTCCACCACTTGCGTAAGGGATTGGGAGATTGAAAAATTAAAGGTGTGGATACCAGCAGGGTCGGTTACAAAGTTTTCGAGCCACTTAGTGTGGTGGGCATTAAAGTCGCCAAACACGAAAATATGGACAGATGGGTGCGAAGAAATGGCCTTGTCGATATTGTCAGAGATGCTGTCAAGTACCGAACAGTCAGAGGAGGAGGGGGTGCGGTAGAGGAAGAAGAGATAGCTAACAGAGCTTAGAAGTGAGAGACAGAAGCACATGAAAGGCTGGTCCAGGGATTCGACAGATGTTACTCTAGCTAGGGGGAGGTGTTCACTGACATATACACCAAGCCCATGCATATGGACGTTGGAGTCCTTCCTGAAGAGGGGAAGGTAACCAGGAACATAGAACTTGACAGTAATACACACAAAAGATCAACAAGCAGTAAACAAAAACCAAACAAATTCTTCAACATTAAATGACCCAAAAGGGTAGATATGCTGGTAAAACAAACAACTAAACTAAACTTGCTTTCCTGATGGCTACAGCCTCCAGGAATTTAAATGCAAAGTCAATTCCCATCTCTTATCCACTTAACTCCACCCCTTTCCACATGACCCCGTGTATCTTGTTCATTTTTATTTCCTCTCTTCCTTCGCAATTGTCTTCACTCCTGTGTTCACATCCTTGTCTTCCCCTTTCTCTTTCACCCTCTGTAGCATTCTCCTCCTGCCTAAAACTTTAAGTCTCTTATGTAGCCCCCTGCACATCATTGGTGCCTTGCTGGTTAAAATGATTAAAAATAATCTTTGGCTAATCGACATTTTGAATCTACCAAGGACTTCTTTCAACACATTATCTTACAGATAAGGATGTTAGTTCTTTTTTTAATACTATTGCTAACCTAATAAAGGCGCAGTAGTCACTTTAGATGTTTTAAGCGAGGGCAGGATTGCTATGTGATGTCAGTTCTTCAATATGGCAGTGAATGCTGGACAATATTATCGAAGATGAAGGGAAAATTTGAAGCAACTGAAATGTGATTCTACAGAAGGATGCTGCAAATATTATGGATCGAGCATGTGAGCTATGATGAGGTTTTGGAAAGGATGGAAATGAAAAGGAAATTAATGAGGGGATAGACGGGTCAAGGTTAGTTTCACGGTCAATATGCCAAAAAGGTGGGGTTTTAAGGTATTTTTTTTTTAATGTTAAGTTATATGGAGAAGGTTGATTTAGTCAGATTTTAATGAAAAGTTTGTTTTTATTCTTTTATTTTAGAAAACTGAAAATGTCTTCTAGTTTTGTATTCAAAAATGTATTGTTGTTAATATTTTTCCTTCAAAAATGTATATTTTTATGTTTATATTTCTATAAAAGTGTATTTTTATACTTTCATTGTATTTTGATAACAGTTTAGGGGTTAAGTATTTGCCCATATCTGGGAGCCTAACTGATGCTACCACTCTGGGTCAGGGTGGACCTGAGAACAACAGCAATTAAGAGGTGGTTCCATGCCCCTCACAACCTCCCAATCAGAGGCCTTGCTGCCGGATGCAGTTTACCGTCATGCTCATGAGCATGTTTTTGTCTCTGTAGTTACATTCATTATTAGTGATATTATATAGAGAACGTGATAGTATTTTTACATAATATATAAATAGAACTCAACACTGCATGATGATTGCTTAAGGAATAAAACCAACACTCACTTTCTGTGTTCATGCACTTAATTATTTCGAATTGAGGAATACAAACCTTATTTCACAATCAATGCCACAAACCAAGATGAGGTTAATAGTTAATCAAAATAAATGACAGTGTGAATAATTTTCTTTAATAACAAACAGAGCTTGGAAGGCACTCAATTTATTTATGAAAACATTAAAAAAAATTTTTTTCAAGAAAACATCTCAATATAATGGAGCCAGTGCTTGCTATTTCTTTTTTTATCATTCAACTTTGACACAAGAAGCCAGGCTCTACAGCAGAATATGCATATCTTAATGTATCCAAGAAAATTCACCAAAAATGGAATAGCAGTCATTTCTTGAATGTTAGAAAATGAACAAAAAATAAATACAGTTAAATCATTCAAAAGCAATTTCATTAAAAATAATTAAAAAAAAAAATTAAATTTAAAAAAAAAAAAAAAGGAAAAAAAAAGGAATACTGTCAGAAACACACTGGCTAAAACCTTTTTAAAGAGTCTCTACTCTCGACCCCCTACTCATTTAACAACCAGGCTCCATTCCAATGACCACATAATTAAGTTATTAATTTTTTTTTTTTTATGATTTCACCTAAAGCAAGGCAATAAAGCCACTAATATACAAGGGAGATACTGAGTTTTGGAGAGGACAAGAAATTAAGAAACCAGTAGATAACAATTTACATTACATATAAACTTTTTTTAGGTCAAAATTGATTGGGAAGCAAGACAACAGAAGAGAATTCCACAAGCAAAAAGTGCAAGAGAAGAAACTCTTAACATAGAACTTACAGTAGCATCTAACCATTTCAACTGTAAAATGATGAGACCTTGCCACCAATTTCATCAGAATAATTATTGTGAAAGTATTTATAGCAAAGGCAGAAGAAGCTACATTACGGTTACATCTAGCCATTCAACTGTAAATTAATGAGACCTTGCTACTACTAATAATGTCTAGATCCTATAGAGGAAGTCTATGGCTATATCATGTTGAATACACCGGTTCCCGTCCGATCACCGGAGTTAAGCAACATCGAGCCTGGTCAGTATTTAAATGGGTAACCATTTGGGAATAGCAGGTGCTGTAAACGAAAGGACCAAGAATGGTCCACCGGTCCTCCAGTTTTAGGGGTTGAGTGTAGAGGTTAACAACCCTGCCCTGTAAAAAACAGTTTGTTACAAAAACAGCAACAAAAAGTTGCTGCTGGATGCAGTTTACCGTCATGCCCAGGACCATTCTACAGGAATAAATTTCTCACTTTCTATTACCAAAGACAAAAGAGTTCATCTATATCTGTGATGCCATGCTTTGGCTCCCACTATGTACGAAAGTGAAAAAAAAAAAAAAAAAAAAAAGTGACCTCTATTTTAACAAACCATAGATGTAAATATTCAATTATAGAATAGGATCTCATACGAGAGGAGATAACTTACAGCAAAATCATCTATGCTATGCAGGCAGCAAACTGGTCCACAATATTTACAGAATATTATTGGCATGTCATATTTATATGTATGGTATGTATGTATGTATATATGATATATTAATGTATGTTATACATGGTATGTACATATGTCATATCTATATATGGTAGGCATGTCATATCTATATATGGTAGGCATGTCATATCTATATATGGTATGTATGTAAATTACATATCTATATATGTAAATTGTATCTCTATCCAAGTTAGATATCTATACATATATGTATGAATAAAATAAGTAAATAATATATATATATATGATTACATATATATATATGTATATATATATATACATATATGTATGAATAAAATAAGTAAATAACAGGCAGGAAAAAGTGTCTTTAACATGTTTCACTTTAACAAGCTTCTTCAGAGATTTTTTAAAGACGAATGATTTAAATAACTTTTTTTTTTAAATTTTAAAAACTCAGACAGTATGTTGATTGCGGTTAGATGTCATTCGTCAGATACTCATCACTTGTAATAAAGCAACGGAAGAATGTTTTAAATGTAGAGGAAAAACATGTCTGTTTAAATGCATGTGCCACATTTAATGGAAGCAATAAATGTTTATTTTAAATCTAAGTATACGTATGTGGAAATAATGCACGTGTCAAGCGTATTTGAACTATAGATGAGTTAAGTGTGTTTATATGTTGGTAGGGTTAGTACGAAATACATTTCTCTTTAAAATTGTAATGTATACACGTGTCAAGCAAGGGAACAATGTTTCTTTTAAATAAAATGAGGGAATCATGCATGAATGTATGTTTACAAGAGAATCGTGTGTGAATGTGTGCATTTATGAGTCAGTAAATTTAAGTGTATATGTTATATATTTATGTATGTATGTCAAAGTGTTACTCACACCAGCCGAGGAGGTTTAAGATAAATGATGACGAACGACAGCTACAATCTCCAGGAGTTTAAATGTAAGGTCAATAGACACCTCCTATCACACTAACTTGCATCTATTCTCCCAACATTCTCACCATCTACCCAACCCTCATTCTCGGTATCCGTACCTGTCTATCACCCTCCTTCTGACATTTCCTGTATCTAACCATCCTTTCTCACCACTTTCCTCTCTATGTAACCCCCTGCACAATAGTGGCAGTGGAATGCCTTGCTCGGGGTGAAACAATTATAAAAAAAAAAAAATATATCCATCCGTGAGTCACTAACAAAATCTTGTATTTACGTGACAAAAGGAGAGAACTGATTGGAAGAAGTGCTTAGCTTTATCACACCAGTTTTCTTGCTGCTGCTACAGTGTAAACATAGCCACTCTACTGGCAGTGTATGCCAAAGAGGAAAAAAAAACAAAAAACAATCAGATTTATCTGGTTAGAAGGTGTGTCAAGGCTGAAATTAATTGGAGATTTAATACAATAAGATACGATGACATGGCACTACTGCATAGAGGATCAGGAAGTTCAAAAGTGGATGGTCATGAGTGACATACAAAGAAGCAGAGCGTCCGTCAACTTCTCCCATTGAAAGGCAGTAATAGCAAACTGGCAGGGTGTTGATGAGGTAGCCTGTTTTCTGCAGATTCCGAACACTGCTCTTTGTGCCACCTTGTTGCACACTGCTAGCGGATCCGTCATGTTTGCCAAGTATAAGCATGCACAAGCAGAAAACAGTGTGACAATGTTATTGCAAAAGTGCAGATAATTTTTCACTTAGCCTCATCAACACAAAAATAAAATCCCCCTTAAACAATCAAGACATGAAGAGAATTTAACACCACCTCAAAACAAAATCTGCTGGCAAATGGCTAAAGAAGTGGCTGAAAGCATTTTGGACAATGGATAACATGGATGCTTTTTGCATTCCCTTAACTCAACCAAATGGAAAATGTAAGAATGCTAAAAACACTAAATAAAAGATTAATAAAAATTAAAATGTATTCTATTTAATGAAAATTCTTAAAAGAAAGGTTGTCATATATATATATATATATATATATATATATATATATACATACATACATACATACATGTATGTATGTATGTATATTGTAATAGTTGTTACAATGGTTTATAAAAGCATAGTCTCACTATACAAAAATGTTCATGTTTCGGAGCAGAACTGCTCCTCTTCGAGTGATATGTGGAACTGAAAATAAATGGTGGAAACGATTTATTTTTGAGAATGTGACATGTAAGTGGTGGTCGTAGGAAATGGAATTTGGTGTGTCTAAACTAGTTCATCAGCAGTTTGTAACCCTAGACATACACATTTGGGTTGGGAGAGGGGGCAAGATGGCTTAGATCTGGACAGGTCACTTTTTAATTCTGTCTGGGTAAATTAAATAGTGGGACCTTAGACATTTTTTTTTTTTAATGGGGAGACAATTTTTATTTGACTACTACGTATGAGTCCATGGGGTAGGAAGTTTACGTCAGAATGTGGGTTGAATGATTGTAGTATTTTTAGTTATATTGTGTTTAGAGTAACATTTTAGTATTGTATGGGTTTTTTTTGGGTTTTTTTTTTTTATCAATATTCATTTTTTAATTTGGTGGATGAAACATACTTATGAATTAAATTTTGAAGAAGATTATTTTGTCTGAGTAAGTGGGACCGCATAATACTTAAAATAGATAAATAATTTTTAACTAAGTTGAATTTTTTTTTTTTATTAGAGCACAAGTTATAACTGAGACCTTTTGATTAATTAAATTTTAACGAAATACAATTCTGGGTAAAAGCAATCGATTGTTTAACTGTACTGATGAGCAGTGATACAGCGAAACAGATCTGCCTGCAGAGGACTATATATATATTCCAATAGTGTCCACATATTTAAGAGGATAGAAACACCTTATTCCAGTATAAGGTTAAGTACACAATATATATATATATATATATATATATATATATATATATATATATATATATGATATGATATGATATGATATGATATGATATGATACTAGCAGTATAGCCTCGCGTTGCTCGGGTGGAATGAAAGCTTTAAAACTAATCCATGGTCCAGACTCAGACTCAGCCTAGAGAATATTTGTGTGAAGTTTGGTGAGAATCGGATAAAAATTGTGGATTTGTATGAAGGACATACAGACAGATAAACAGACACACAAACATCTTGCCATATATATATATTATATATATATATATATTATTGATTTTCTGCACTATTGTAAGAACTGCAACCTTGAAACTTCTGAATATCGTTTCTTATGTCTTTGTCTCTGAGTATACCAAATTTGATTAAAATCAAACCACTCCTTCTATAACCCGATTTCTCGATTTTTGATATTTATCGGGGGTACCTCAACACAAAACCTAGCTAAGAACGCTCGCAGACGCTTATAGTACAACTGTGCAAATTTTCAAGAAAATCAGTTCAGCCATTTCAGAGTCTATAGGTAACAGACACACACACACACACAAAGTTTCATTTATAAATAAGTTTAGATATATATATATATATATATATTTGAAGTAGTACAAACTAATGGGTTGGCAATCCACTGTTTTTAGTGATTTAATTTATTAAGAGTGCTCAATATTTAGTAGAGCATTATATATAGTAATATTTTTATTACAAGTTTATAATAATAAATATTAGGAATATTTATATATAGCTTAGAAAACAACACAATTTTTTTACCAAATCCAGACAATTAAGGTGTGGTGATTTTCTGTTAACCAACAGAAAATCAGGTCATGATGTATTGGAGAAATTTGATTGCAAGAGTAATGGGGGATAGAGACTTAAAATGACTTCAGACCCAGACATTTTCCATGCCAGTGATGAAGTGAATTGAGTGATACATATGTTGCAATTTTGCAAGTCTGAAGAATGATTATGTAATTTTTCAGACTTGCAAAACACAAACACACATATATATATATATGAGAAAAATTAAGGCAGACAAGTTATTTCATGGTGAATTATAAGTATGGGCCTATTTCAGGCAAACCATCATCAGCTTCTGTCTTTGTAAAATAAAGACAGAAGCTGATGATGGTTTGCCTGAAATAGGCCCATACTTATAATTTTATTTTATTTTATAATTTTACAAAGGATTTTACATTCCTATAAAATCCTTTGTAAAATAAAGACAGAAGCTGATGATGGTTCACCTGAAATAGGACCATACTTCCTATTCAATAACTTGTCTGCCTTAATTTTTCTTATATTTGCTCTTTATGTATTTATATGCATATATGTTTAGAGCTCTCTTAGAGAGTTATCCTACCAATGTATGTACAGGATACTCCTTTGGATTCTTCTATACCCACACTGCATGTTGATATATATATATATATATATATATATATATATATGTGTGTGTGTGTGTTGTAATCCTAAAAGGAGGTTGGGAATAATAGTATATCAACAAGTACAAAACATGTACGTTTTGAGAAGTAGATACATTGCTAGTCAGTAAAATCACTCTCCTCTATTCCAGTAGTGTGCACATATTTAAGAGGATAAAAATACCTTATTCCAGTATAAAGTTCACAATATATATATATATATATATATATATATATATATATATATATATACATAATCTGGTGCATCTTAGATCTCTCGACCACAAATGACCAACAGTCTAAACAAAGTTAAATCAAGATCTGACGTAATTGCTTGAGATGTACTCTCAAGTATAATTTCAATTCTGACCTTAGTTGTAAAAAAGGTAACAAATTGTTTTTAAATATCCATAAAAATCATTTTTATCACCAATTACAAACCATTGTCTGATAATGTATAATTCAAAATATTGAAACATGAAAGCTTTTGTGTGGTGATATAAAACGTTTTCATTATAATCACTTGTTATATATATATATATATATATATATATATATATATATATATATATATAAAATACTATGAACTTTTTTTTAAAAAGTGCTTTTATAACCACTTCTCATCCCTCAATAACAAGGACAAACAAAATATGACATCACTTTCTAAATATTTTTAGAAGTTAAAAAACGAAAATAAAACACCTAAAGTTAAATGTAAAATCCTCAAACAGGCTAAAACATCTAAATCAGTAAAGAAACCATGTTTCCTTTGTCTACAAGAAAAAAATGGAAATCATTGAATACATGAAGAGCGACATATTGCTAAACCAGAGGCATGAAACCACAGTAAATTCCAAACACACAACAGAACTAACCTTACAATCATGCTAAAACTACTAAATCTAAAGTTCAGATTTCTAGAAATGATAAACCTTTACATTAATCTTAGTCCCAAGATATTCACTTCTAACTGTATAATCTCTCCTTGTCTATTTTTACCTCTTAATTTTTAAATAAATCAATTTTTAATTTACTTCTCCATTTCATTATCCAAGCACTAATGAATTTATATTTTCGTTGTATTTCTATCCTCAGATCTGTGCTTTTTAAATAATTGCTATGTTTGTGTATGTGATTTCCCCATTTTTTATATAAAAAATGCCAAAGGTTTTCATTTATACTATGTAACAATGAATGTATCTATTTGCAATTCACTTCCGACCAAATGTTTGAAATTTATTTTATGTTTCTCTTGTCGTCTCGCTCCACACACTCCCTTCATACATTTTCTCACTTGTTCGTCGTCTTGCAGCCATTGGCTGAGATAGAACTCACTACACCCCTCCAGTATTCCCTGTGCATTTGGAACCCTGGTGCAGTTTTGTAGCGAAATTCATAATCTTGTCAAATAGCTGAATACTTGATGCTTCGCCGGGGCTACCAAGGGGTGTTTTTATTGTGACACCAACACTGGATGGGTTGCCTCCAGGCTCCATCCTGTTATTTAGCCCATAACTGGAGAGAAGGGACGGATTATCGATTTCTCTTTCCAAGCCGATATCCACTGCACCACAACACACATCCGTCACTGAACGCTTACAGCACCCATCTAAGTACTGACCAGGCTCAACGTTGCTTAACTTCAGTGATCAAATGAGAACTGGTGTATTCAACGTGATATGCCATCAGCCCAGACGTCACATGAGCCTTATGTGTGTCATCATTTATCCATCACACCCAATGGTGCATATGGCAGCAACTCTGTAACAAACTTTTTACGGGGCAGGGTTGTTAACCCTGCACCCAACGCCCAAACCTGGAAGACCGGTGGACCATTCTTGGTCCTTACATTTACAGCACCTGGTATTTCCAAATGGTCACCCATTTAAGTACTGACCAGGCTCGATGTTACTTAACTTCGGTGATCGGACGGGAACAGGTGCATTCAACACGATATAGCCATGGACAATATGTGTGTATCAATCTATATTTTACCTCTTACCTAAATTTGGGTTTATTTCTCCGAGCCATTATCACCAGCTCTTTCTCTCCCGTTTTCCTCTTTGCTTTTTATTTCCCCTGTGTCTCCTTTTTTATTTCCCCTGTGTTCCTTTTATTTTCTGTATCTTTTCTTTTTCTTGTTTTCCCCTGTTTTTAGATTTCCTTTTTATCTTTTCCTGTCTTTTCTATCCTCTTTACCTTGGATATAAAAAAAAAAATTTCCAAAATAAACAGGAAGTGAGATTTTTAAATTTTCTTTTTCAAAAATAACATTTATTACCATCATTAAATTACCTGATGAGACACTGTTCTTTCAATGTCGAAACAAAATGTACACTTTTGTAGTAAACTAACTTTTACATGTTCTAAACTATAATTTATAATAAATATTCATAGCTCTATTTCTATATTGAGCACTGTTTTAAATTAATGTTTTGAATGTTAATATTTTCTTCTTTCTTTATTCACTTGGACATATATATTGAACACTCTGAAAGAATGGCAGAGTTTGAAAAACGGTCGCTACTCTGGCATGTACGCATCACTCATTCATTAATGAATTAGAGCACTCTGGCTATTGGGCGTGTATAATGATAATATACATGCTAAAAAGTCTGCTTCTAACAAGCACCCATAGCCAATAGGTAGAATCGCTGACTGACACCAATTTGGTCGGGTTTCAATCCTGGGTTAAAAGCAATCGGAGTCTAACCGTACTGATGAGATGTGATACAGCGAAACAGATCTGTCTGCGGATAACTATATATATATATATATATATATATATATATATATATTTTTTTTACTTCTGTATCACACCATGCAAGGCAGATAAGCTACTAAGACACAAGGGGTCACAGGGTGTAGGGAAGATTAATAACAATCATAAAGAGTAACCAGGAGGACAGTAGATAGCAATTAACATTTTTTTAAAATTAAAGTTGGTTGGAAAGCATAGAAAAAGAAGGTAGTTCCACAAGTGAGAAATTCAAGAAAACATAGAATTTACTGTTCCATCTAGCCAGATCCACTGTAAATTGATGAGATCTCAACGCCAGTCTAGTATGAATAGGGTTTTTTTTGTTTTTGTTTTTTTAAATCATTTCACCCCGAGCAAGGCGGAAACACCACTGATGTACAGGGGGTTACATAAATGTAAAAAGATTAATTAGAAAAGAGTGAGGAGTACAAACTAGTTAGAAAGGAACAATAGAAAGCAGGTGCGATGACAGATACATAGGTGGAGAGAAAGGGAAGGTTATACAGGGGTGGGGAGAGAGCTAGAGTCCAGTGGTTAGTAGATGAGTATTGACTTTGCATAGGTGGAGAGAAAGGGAAGGTTATACAGGGGTGGGGAGAGAGCCAGAGTCCAGTGGGTTTAATCAATTTCAACTGGAAATAAATCACATAAAACCAAAGTAGCAACTCTTATTCCCAACAATAATCCAATATCGTAACTGGATTTGCCAGTATGGAGCTGCTTAAGCGTTCAAATTAACCATCATTTTGAACATGTTTGGATAAAAATCGTTGCTATGGGCAACAAAATCAAAATAGAAATAAACAAACCAATCCAAACATAGCTCTCTGATTCCTCAATCTATCCATTACTGCTGTACATCTTCAATCGTGACACTACACATTTTATCCAAAAATGTTTAGTACATAATTCTTTGGCTGCACTGCAGAAACGAGTTCAATTTCCAGTCTAGTTCAATATAATGCACTAATACCTTTGGAAAGGTGAGAGAATATCCTTTCACCCCTAGATATAGGTTAAATAACAGAAGACTGTTGGCAACTGACGTAGGAGAAGGATTTGGTTTGGTCTAAGTTTAACGACCCATCAACCATTTTGGTCATTTAAGGGTCAGTCTTTGAATATTGGGATCACATTATTTTTTTTAATATGGATTCTAAAAAGGTTTTGTTGGTAACATTTTTCATTCAAAAAAGGTTTTGTTGGTAAATACTTTCATAGCATTTTGACCCCAGTTTGTGGCGGGGGGGGGGGGGGTTAACTATTTACCCATAGCTGGGACCCTAACAGGTGCTACCACTCTGGGTAAGGGTGGATTTAGGAACAATAGCAATTAAGAGGTGGTTCTATGCTCCTCACAACCTCCCAATCAGTGGCCGTGCTGCCGGGTGCAGTTTAACATCATACCCAGGACCCCGTAGAAGGAGAACTGAATTCAAAACCTAAGATATGTAAGGGTAGAATGGGTTCTATAGCTTTGGTTAACATCCTGCCTATGAGAATGAAAAGTGAATTCCAGTTCTGAAGAGAGCTGGACTTTGTCAGACTAGTTTGCCCAGGAAACTCTTGCTACGGCGGCTGCAGTATATGTGGGGTCCCTACGATCCTTATAGGTTATGGGACATGCATGTATGCAGCGTACAATTAAGATAAAGGCCTAAGCAGGTTGGTTTAATGGTGGAGTAAGTATGAAGCCTAAAGGGCACAACAAAGGCAAAGCACATCATTCATTGCATGGATGCAGCAGAAGTGAAGCCCTAAACTGGGGTGAATAGAAAAATGTGGATCATCAAATCTGACATCTTATTGTATGTACAGTAAGATTTTGTTTACCGGAAAAGAAAGAAAAAAGAAAAGAAAGAAAAAAGAAAAGAAAGAAAAAAGAAAAAATTGATTTAAAAAAAATGTTTGTTTTAATTCAGGAACGTTTTTTACTTTTTTTTTTAAAAAAAAAAAGAGAAAAAGAAAAGAAAAAAAAGTAAAAAAGAAAGTAAAAAAAAGTAAAAAAAAAAAAAAGTAAAAACAGTTCCTGAATTAAAACAAACATTTTTTTTAAATCAATTTTTCAATTGGTTTGAAGAAGAGTTACTGATCAAGTTCAGCATTGTATCAAACATGAACGAGACCATTTTGAACATTTTAAATAACTTGTTAACCATAAATCATGTTTTGCTGACAATACTTCCAAAACTTATTTTTGTTCAGTAAAAAATGATGTTACTTTTACCACACACTGTATGTATGTGTGTGTGTGTGTGTGTGTGTGTGTATATATATATATATATATATATATATATTTATTTATTTGGATTCTCTTCAAACTGATATTTTATCAAACATTATGAATAAATAAAAAATTCAACCTATGTATTTTTAAATGATATACAATTTGAAAATAAATCTATATATAAAGCACAATTCAAATTTCAATTCAATTTTTTAAGTTTTCATTTTTAGTGTAATAAAAGATTTAACCTTTTTGATGAAGACTGTTTTCACCTCAAATGAAATGTTATCATCATCTCCAGATATGTAATGAAAATTGTCAAAAAATTAATTTTTCTAAACATTACTTTTAATGAATACTTATATTTGAGTAGATGCTGTTTTTATTATTAAACAATGTATTTATTTAAACAAATACTTAATATCATATATATATACTTAACAAATACTTACTGTTTAATAGGTACCTCCCAAAAAAATTGCTATGAAACAGCATAGTATGAATAAAAAAGTTCATAAACTTAAAACAAACTTTTTCCATCAAAAGTTATATTTTTATTATTAGCAATTTTTAATTATTTTTAAAAATTTTTGAATCCCTGCTAACATTTTCGAAATTTTGATAGAAAATGTTGTTTTTATTTGAGTTAGCGGCTAAAAAAAAAAAATTACGCCTTTATTACAATTATTTTTGAAATTATTATTTTTTTAAATTTCTTGGTGAAAATATTTTTTTAACTCTGTTACCCCACTAAATCCATGAAATTTTAATAAATTTTAATTAGTTGTAAAAAAATTTTTTTATGAGTTAAATGCAGGACTCATTGGGGCATATAAATCATCTATGTTTATTATTTTAAAGTGGACAACCTGGCCGAAAATCTGCTCCGAAGAGTAAGATAAAAATGCAATAAAACTGATATAATTTAATTTGATAAACTTTTAATTGCTGGAATAAATAATTATTAAGGACATTATAATCTGAAGAAATAAAATTTTTTTCGTTTACTAATAAAATTTTGAAATAATTGTTTATATTGTTTATTTTTTAATTATAATAATTCATAAAAGTGTTAAAAATATTTTAAAAACCCGTTATAAAAACGTTGTTGAATTTCTTTTTTACTTAAGAATTGATTATCATATTGCCTATTGAAAATTGAAAAGGTTAATAAAAATCATTCACCCATTTTACTTTTAAAATAATTAAAAAAAATTAAATTTTGGAAATTTTTATTAAGTATGGTGTTCCATAGGGGTCATAAGTTTCCGTTGAGGTCGTATTGTTTTTAGAAGTTAACAAGTGTTTGGATGAATTCCCCTTACATCGAAAACGACACAAACCACACTTTGATTCTAATTTCATTCTTTTTTTATTAAATTAAAATTATTCTAAAAGAAATTTAATTTTTTTAATTTTTCAGAAAGCATATTAATAAATAACATAACTTAGTTCGGTTATTTTAATTTAATTCTTTCTTTTAAAAAAGAAATTTAAATTTGTATTTATTCAGAAAACATATTTTATTTGTATTTATTCAGAAAGCATATTTTATTTGTATTTATTCAGAAAGCATATTTTATTTATTATTATTCAGAAAGCATATTTTTATTTGTATTTATTCAGAAAACGCATATTTTATTTGTATTTATTCAGAAAGCATATTTTATTTGTATTTATTCAGAAAGCATATTTTATTTGTATTTATTCAGAAAGCATATTTTATTTGTATTTATTCAGAAAGCATATTTTTGTTGTATTTATTCAAGAAAGCATATTTTATTTTATTCAGAAAGCATATTTTATTTGTATTTATTCAGAAAGCATATTTTATTTGTATTTATTCAGAAAGCATATTTTATTTGTATTTATTCAGAAAGCATATTTTATTTGTATTTATTCAGAAAGCATATTTATTTGTATTTATTCAGAAAGCATATTTTATTTTATGTTATTCAGAAAGCATATTTTATTTATTTATTTGAAAGCATATTTTATTTTGTATTTATTCAGAAAGCTTTTCTTTGTATTTATTCAGAAAGCATATTTTTGTTGTATTTATTCAGAAAGCATATTTTGTTTAGCATTTATTCAGAAAGCATATTTTGTTGTATTTATTCAGAAAGCATATTTTATTTGTATTTATTCAGAAAGCATATTTTATTTGTATTTTATTCGGCTATTTTATTTATGTTATTCAGAAAGCATATTTTGTTGTATTTGTTTAAGAAAGCATATTTATTTTGTATTTATTCAAGCATATTTTATTTGTGTTATTCAGAAGCTATTTTATTTGTATTTATTCAGAAAGCATATTTTATTTGTATTTATTCAGAAAGCATATTTTATTTGTATTTATTCAAGAAAGCATATTTTATTTGTATTTATTCAGAAAAGCATATTTTATTTGTATTTATTCAGAAAGCATATTTTATTTGTATTTATTCAGAAAGCATCTTTATTTGTATTTATTCAGAAAGCATATTTTATTTGTATTTATTCAGAAAGCATATTTTTATTTGTATTTATTCAGAAAGCATATTTTATTTGTATTTATTCAGAAAGCATATTTTATTTGTATTTATTCAGAAAAGCATATTTATTTGTATTTATTCAACTTATATTTTATTTGTATTTATTCAGAAAGCATATTTTATTTGTATTTATTCAGAAAGCATATTTTATTTTGTATTTGTTAAGAAAGCATATTTTATTTGTATTCAGAAGCATATTTTATTTGTATTTATTCAGAAAGCTTATATTTTATTTGTATTTATTCAGAAAGCATATTTTATTTGTATTTATTCAGAAAGCATATTTTATTTGTATTTTATTCAGAAAGCATATTTTATTTGTATTTATTCAGAAAAGCATATTTTATTTGTATTTATTCAAGCATCTTTTATTTGCTTATTTTCAGAAAGCATATTTTATTTGTATTTATTCAGAAAACATATTTTATTTGTATTTATTCAGAAAGCATATTTTATTTGTATTTATTCAGAAAACATATTTTATTTGTATTCAGAAAGCATATTTTGTTGTATTTATTCAGAAAGCATATTTTATTTGTATTTATTCAGAAGCATATTTTATTTGTATTTATTCAGAAAGCATATTTTATTTATTTATTCAGAAAGCATATTTTATTTGTATTTATTCAGAAGCATATTTTATTTGTATTTATTCAGAAAGCATATTTTATTTGTATTTATTCAGAAAGCATATTTTATTTATGTTTATTTCAGAAAGCATATTTTGTTTGTATTTATTCAGAAAGCATATTTTATTTGTATTTATTCAGAAAGCATATTTGTTGTATTTATTCAGAAAGCATATTTTATTTGTATTTATTCAGAAAGCATATTTTATTTGTATTTATTCAGAAAGCATATTTTATTTGTATTTATTCAGAAAGCAGCATATTTTATTTGTATTTATTCAGAAAGCATATTTTATTTGTATTTATTCAAGCATATTTTATTTGTATTTATTCAGAAAGCATATTTTATTTGTATTTATTAAACATGTTTATTTGTATTTATTCAGAAAGCATATTTTTATTTGTATTTATTCAGAAAACATATTTTATTTGTATTTATTCAGAAAGCATATTTTATTTCCAAATGTTACACTTTAAGCTACATGAATTTTTTGTCACTTTCAGTCACCATCCAAACGTCATTCACACCTGCTACTTGTCAACACATAATTTATCACCTAGATAAGCGCTGGCAAGACGTCTACCGTCAGTAAAGAGTGATTTATTTTGTAAATTTCCCGACAGTAAGCAGTTAATACTTGTTTGAAATCAGATAAAGGTAAGTTTCAATTATAAAAATCAACTTAAATAACGTGTCAAGGAGGTATATTCTTTTAGTGCAAGATTTTTAAAACAGAAATTTAGCTACTGTTTACATAATGTGTTGATTACTCAATAATGGTGGTAAATTTATAAAAAAATTTTTCAGCAGTTGAATTTGTGATTCCGAGCAATATAATTTCAGTTTGAACTAAACCAGGGTATTTTGCTTACTGTAATTAGTAAATTTAATCTCTTGGCTTTCAATTAAAGCTAAAATTAAAGCTTCAAGAAAACATTTTTATTTTTAAAAATTAAATTTAAATTGAGGTATCAAAAATGAGCAGTGATTTTTTGGAGGTACCTACTGTTTAATAATAAAAACAAAGCCTCTACTAAAAAAAGAAACAAATTCCTTTTATATATATATATATATATATATATATATATATATATATTTGTATATTTATTTATTGCATTTATTTGTAATTTAAGACATTTTAAATTCAATCAATCTATGAAAGAGGGTAGGGTATTCATTACCGTAAACAAACAATCAAGTGAAGGGACGTAATTAATTTTTAAAAAGAAAAAGAACGTTCACATATATAACAGTTATCTCCCTTTAATTTTCTATATTTTTGATTTTTTGACCAATTGAAGATTCCATATTAACAATTTCAGTGAAGTTTTTTTTTTGGGGACGGTTACTGATTTACCTGCAAGAAAAAGGGGAGAAGGGGAAACACGCTGAGTGAAAAACAGAATAAAAGAGAGAATCTCGTCATCAGGCAATGTTGGATGTTGGTTGTGCAAATGATTTACATTTGAATACAAAGAGAATGTATCTTGAAACAGAAATTTTCATGTCACAATGTACAATTAAGTCATAATTATATTTTTTTTTTTTAATCACATCACCCCAAGCAAGGCGGTAAGGCCACTGGTGTGCAGGGGGCTACGTGAGAGTGAATAGATTGGAAAAGAAAGAAAGCCGGAAACCACGTCCTAAACAGGGAACAAGGGATGAGCCTCTACACCTGTTCAATAGACGTGGGTGGAGTGTATGATTATATTAAGCTCTATGTGCTCAATATAATAAATATTTTATTATATTGAGCACTGATTATAATAAAATAAATGCTGGGATACTCAAAATAGTAAAACCTTGAGTCCTCTTCACCTGGAGATATATATATATTTATTATAAATTATATTTTAGAACATGTACATAATGTTTTTTATATGTGTCCTCTACAATCATATGGTTGTTTCGACATTGGGTCTCCAATGTCTCTTCAGAAGGAAAGAGACGTTGGAGACCCAATGTTGAAACAACCATATGATTGTAGAGGACACATATAAAAAACATTATGTACACGTTCTAAAATATAATTTATAATAAATATTCACAGCTCTATATATATTATATATCAAGCACTGTTTTAAATTAATATTTTGAACGTTGGAAAAAATTCTTTCTTCGTTCTGTACTCACTCAGAGATATATATATGTATCTGTATCTCCAGGTGAAGAGAACTAACAGTTTTAAAATTCTGAGTTTTCTGGCATTTCCTTTTTTTTTTCTTTTATAAAAGTGCTCAATACAATAAATATTGTAGAGTATATGAATGAGTTGAATATATGGACCAGAATCTGATATGATGAAATAAAAAAACGAAAGAAAGAAAACAAGGAAGGAAGAGTATTTAAATCTAACATGTTTCACTTTTATTAAAGCTTCTTAAGAGCTTGAGAGAAAAATTAAAAAACAGAGAGACAGTATACTGGTACTTTGTGATTTGGAGTTAGTTTTTATTAAGCAGATATGTGTCAAGTGTATTAAAGCAATAAATAATTGTTTTTTTTAAATGTATGTGCATGTATTCATTTATAACTCAGTCTCTCAAGAACTTTAATAAAAGCGAAACATGTTAGATTGAGATACATTTCCTATTTGTTCTTTTCCCTTTATTCTATCATCATGTCGGATTCCAATCCATATATTAAACTCATTTTGTCTGAACATGGAAACCACCTCAAAGAGACAAACTACCAGTATACTGTCTCTTTGTTATTTTTTCATTTCTCTCTCAATTTCTGAAGAAGCTTCAATGAAAGTGAAACATGTTAGACTGATAAACGTTTCCTATTTGTTCTTTATCCTATCATTCTGTCGAATTCTGATCTATATTTGAACTGTATTTGTTCCCAATTCATTTTCTCTGAATATGGAAACTAAGTCCAACAGCTACAATCTCCAGGAGTTTAAATGTTAGGTCCATAGACACCTTCTATCACACTAACTTGCATCTATTCTCTCAAACACTCCCACCATCTATCCAACACTCGTTCTCGCTATCCTTACCTGTCTATCACCCTCCTTCTGATATTTCCTATATCTAACCATCATTTCTAATCACGTTCCCCCCTATGTAACCCCCTGCGCAATAGTGGCAGTGGAATGCCTTGCTCGGGGTGAAACGATTTAAAAAAAAGAAAAGAATGCATGAAAATTCTAAGCTTTAATAAAAGTGAAACATGTTAGATTGATAAACGTTTTCTATTTGTTCTTTATCCGACCATTCTGTCAAATTCTGATCTATATTTGAACTGTATTTGATCCCAATTCATTTTCTCCGAATATGGAAACTACTTAAAAGGCATCAATATTCTAAGGTTTAATAAAAGTAAAACAGGTTAGATCGAGATACGTTTCGCATGTTCTTTTTTCTATCATATTAGTTTTTAAAATGATTGATTTGGAAATTTATAGCGGACACCCATGTTTGAATGGACACTCCATTTATTTATTAAACAGTATTATTTTATTTTCATCCTGGCCTGAATAATTAAGAAAAATTATTAAAGAAAATATGCAACCTTCTGGCAAGGCTCGAATGTGCATCTCCCTTGGCAAGGAAATAGCTGCAAAGCTGTTTCGAAAGTGATGGGCAGTTACCATTACCATTTTAAGAGTACCATTCTACACTACAATCTTTAATTCTTCAAGTCAAGGGTCAGTTATTATCTATCCTCATCTTCATAATGTTCACTTCTTTCCACCTCCTCTTCTGTTCATATACACCTCATTTATCGTAACTATTTCAACAGTTATTCTCTACACGACTATTATGGCCTCGTCATGTCAAGGGTCAGTCGCAATCTATCCTCCTTATCTTAATCTTCACTTCCTACGAACACCCCTTTCATTTGCAAAACTTTCCTTATTCATCATTAAGCATTTTAATAGTAATTCCCCTACCTGGGATGGCTCTCAAGCCTTAAATTAGGTGAATTTTAAGTATTAACCCTCTAGGGCCATTCGTATCATATTTGATACAGTATGAAAACAAGCCTTGAAAGAAATATTTTCCTGAAAAATTTTTTAAGAGAAATATTTTATAAATTTCAAATGAAAGCAGTACTGACTGCTCAGTCAATGAATACCAAATGTTTCCTTATAGGGAAATACCAAATGTTTCCTTATAGGGAAATACTGTATCAAATATGATACGAATGGCCCTAGAGGGTTAAACAAAAGATTTAAAAGACGAAAAAAATTGTAGAAGTACATAAGATCACTTGTGGAATGAAGCAAGGGTTTGGTAAAAACTTCACAGGTTAACTAAAGTGACATTTAAAGAAGGCTGGAAAATAGGGCTACTGAAAGATGAGGATATTAGCCTAAGCAGATTACCAGAAAAAAAAAAAAAAAAATGACAATTACAAACTCTTTGGACCACTGTACCAGCCTAAAAAGATCAGTCTAACAAATTTCTTATAGTTTGAATTTTTTTTTTTTTCACCCTAATCATTGTCACTTAACGCCTACGAGCTTTTACTTTGTTTTTTTTTTTTTTTTTTTTTCTTTTCTTTTTAAAACACACAAGAGATTTAAATCTCAGTTATTACTCTTAAGTGTCTCAGAGGTGGAGGTAGATACTTTTTTTGAGGGAGAGTACAAAAAAAAAAAAAAAGACCCTAAGTCCCGCTTTCCTAATTTTGCATTTTTGGACCCCTTTAAATGATTTTCTGAACCCACCTTTTATCTCATACTGGGAAAACTCCAAGGCCAAAGCCAATTATTAAGATATCCTTAATTTTTTTTTTTTTTTTTTTTGTAATACTGAGAAAAATTTTGACCCCACTGGTCACCACCACATGCATCCCGGTGTATGCAAAAAGTGGATAGACATACTGAAAGCTAATGCCACTTTCTAAAGGCAACCCAGGAAGAGTGAATGGTAGGAATGTTCGCTTTCTCCTAACATATTTTCAATCTTCATGATCAAAAGCCAAGACTAGACATCACGTATTTCACACTAAACAATGGTACTTCATTGATAACAAAAAGGGAATTTGTCAAGGTTTATAAACAGTGATCAATTTAAGGAAGAAAAAAAAATAGACAAAAAAAATCAATTTTTTTGCCCCCTGCCCAATTTTACAAGGTTTCAATATAAAAAAAAATAAATAAAATAAAATAGAATAAAAAAAAAAGGAAAAATATGTAAAGTGTTTATGTGAAGAAATGACAAATGAAAGAAGCCGAAAACTTCATGAGGAAATGAAATGATGAAGTTGATAAGTGCTTCAAGCTGGTAGCAAAAAAACCAACTCAAAAAGTCTTTAGAATGAATGGCAGGAACCGCAGCTTCCCTACGTGAATCGAAAAGGCGGTTCTCCTGGGGGTGAAGGTGTACTGTGAGCTTCAGGCGAAGGAATTCGCACTGACCAAAGTTTGGTGTTGGATGTAGGCGTTCTTCGACGTGCCTGAAAGTGGGAACCTGCAAGGAAAAAAAAAAAGAAAAGAAAACTTCTGATATTTATATTTGTTGTAGTAGAAATATATCAACATATAAATGGCCATCAAATTTCATAATTTAATATTTTAAGAAACCTATATTCAATGTGAGATTTTTCTCCTTTAAAAAAAAAAAAGAAAAAAGAAAAAAAAAACATTTAATATGGTATTAAAAAAAAAAAAATACCTATATCTAAAATGGGATTTATTTGGAAAAAAGAAGAAAAAAAAAAGCAATATGA
The DNA here is from genome assembly GCA_037127315.1 of Ascarosepion bandense. NCBI lineage: Eukaryota > Metazoa > Mollusca > Cephalopoda > Sepiida > Sepiidae > Ascarosepion > Ascarosepion bandense. The sequence goes on along the minus strand of JBBBDQ010000909.1, from coordinate 2,964,471 downwards.
AATTTTTTTTTGTTTTTTTATAAAATAGTTATATTTATTATGGTTTTTTTTTAAAAACTAAAAAACTAAAACAAAGATAAAAACAAACAAACCTGTACCTAATAAAGGATTTAAAAAAACAAAAAAAGCCTAGATTTAATATGGGATTTTTTTATTTTTAAAGAAACCTATATTCAATATAGGATAAAAGAAAAAAAAAACCTATAATTAAGATGGTTGTTTTTTTTTTTTAAATAAACTTATACCTAACATGGGATATATTTTTTTTAGAAGAAACCTATATTTGTTATGGTATTTAAAAAAGGAAAATTAAAAATTAGAAACTAAGAAACAAACCTATGACTAATATGGGATTTAAAAAAAATAAAATAAAAGAAATCTATATATTTAAGATGGGATTTTTTTTTTTTAAAGAAACTTATATTTAATATGGGATTAAAAAAAGTGAAACCTATAAATAAGGTGTGTTTTTTTTTAAAAACAAGAAGCTTATATTTAACATGGGATTTTTTTTTTTTAGAAGAAACCTATATTTATTATGGTATTTAAAAAAAAACGAAAAAAAAAAAACAAACCCTGTACCTAATATGGAGTTAAAAACAAAAAAAAAAAAAAAAAAATCAAAGAAACCTATATATTTAAGATGTAATTTAAACAAAAACTTATATTTATTATAGTATTTTAAAAAGAAAAGAAAAACTATACTTAATATGGGATTTAAAAAAAAAAAGAAAAAAAGCCTAAATTTAATACGGAATTTTTTTTTTAAAGAAACATATTTAATATAGAATTAAAAAAAAAAACCTATAATTAAGATGATTGTTTTTTTTGTTTTTTTTAAAGAAACTTATACCTAATATGGGATTTAAAAAAAAAAAAATCAAAGAAACTTTGATTGATAGATTTCGTTTGCTAACAAATACGGTATTTTTTTTTTTTTTTTAATTAACAACTTCAGTTTTTAGAAAATCTCTGTCATAGTTAATACTTTTTTCCCGTCTTACTTGGTGATTTTACAGGTGTTCCCCAGTAGCTGGAAGGTTGTGGCGTTTCCTCAGGGTACCGGTTCATGTGTACTTCTTCTCGGGTCGGGACAGGACTGTGAGAAGCACTGTCCATGTAACGACCACCCAAAAACACATCTGGACGGGGATTGATTCGTTGAGCTCCATAACGCACTTGATATGCTACAAAAGAAGACGAAAACCCTTTCAGATATAAAGGCAATAAAATTCTATGTTCAGCAAAAACAATTTAAAAGATACAAAAACCAATCCAGTACCAGATGTTCAACTGGTAGAAGATCCAGCATTACTTTTCCATTAATAAAGTGTTCAGGGATTTTACTCACTAATGTCCACTGCAAAAACAGGTATTAATTATATTGTAATACATTTCTGTGACCAGACAGAGGCAGTGATCAACAAAAATATGATTATGTCAAAGGCAGCCTTGTTTAATGGCATACCAACACCTCTGTGGGTTATACAATGCCAAAAAGTGGGGTATTAACCCTCTAGGGCCATTCGTATCATATTTGATACGGTATTTCCCTATAAGGAAACATTTGGTATTCATTGACTGAGCAGTCAGTACTGCTTTCATTTGAAATTTATAAAATATTTCTCTTAAAAAAATTTTCAGGAAAATATTTCTTTCAAGGCTTGTTTTCATACTGTATCAAATATGATACGAATGGCCCTAGAGGGTTAATCTCAGTCTGTTTATCTATCTATCTATCTATTAACCCTCTAGGGCCATTCGTATCATATTTGATACAGTATTTCCCTATAAGGAAACATTTGGTATTTCCCTATAAGGAAACATTTGGTATTCATTGACTGAGCAGTCAGTACTGCTTTCATTTGAAATTTATAAAATATTTCTCTTAAAAAAATTTTCAGGAAAATATTTCTTTCAAGGCTTGTTTTCATACTGTATCAAATATGATACAAATGGCCCTAGAGAGTTAAGGTATTCTTTTCAATGTTCGGTTATAGTGAGAAGGTTGATTTAGTCAGATTTTGATGAAAAATTTTTAAAAATATGATTATGTCAAAGGCAGCTGACTTCAAAAGTAGAAAAGTCTGAGTGAGTTTTTTTTAATGGCATATCAACATATCTGTGGGTTATATAATGCCAAAAAAGTCAGGTTTTAAGATTCTTTTCAATGTTCGGTTATAATTTTTTTTCATTTTTTTTTTCTTTTAGAAAACAGATGTTTTCTAGTTTTGTATTCAAAAAAATCTATTGCTGGTAATTTATTTTCTTCAAAATGTATATTTTTCTATAAAAGTCTATTTTTATACTTTCATAATGTCTAGAAAGTCTACGGCTATATCATGTTGTATACACCGGTTCTCGTCCAATCACCAAAGTTAAGCAACATCGAGCCTGGTTAGTACTTAGATGGGTGACCGTTTGGGAATACCAGGTGCTGTAAATGTAGGGACCAAGAACAGTCCACCAGTCCTCCAGGTTTGGGGGTTGGGCGCAGGGCTAACAACCCTGCCCAATAAAAAACAGTTTGTTATGGAAACAATAATAAAAAGTTGCTGCCCTACACACCATTGGGTGTAAAAAGGATGAGATGATGATAGTGTTTTGAGCCTAGTTTGGGGGTTAACTATTTTTCCATAGCTGGGACCCTAACAGGTGTAACCACTCTGGGTAAAGGTGGACCTGGGAACAACAGCAATTAAGAGGTGGTTCTATGCTCCTCACAACCTCCTAATCAAGATGAGAACAAAAGTTCAAAATAATTCCACGATTATTGAAAATTACTCATCTCAGAAATAAATACAAATTATTCTTACAGTTTTGTTTTGCTTATTTTTTTTTACCATTAAATGGGATGGTGAGTATAAGAGGGATAAATACCACTGGAGGGGGGAGTATTTAAAAAAAAAAAAAAAAAAAAATCTAATCATTTTAAATTTCTCCAGGCGTCATCAAAAAAGCTGCCAAGAATTCAACTCAGAACTCCTCATAATATAATCTTTGGATGCTACTTCAAGACACATCAACTTATTCTATCATAAATTTATACATAGCCTCCTCTTGAAAATTAGTCAACAAACTTACCAAGAGCCAAAACAAGAAAGAAAGCAGCAGTCAGAAGGAGAACCATAAACCAAAATGGTTGATTACTAGTTACATCAGCAAAGGCAGCATCTTTGTTTTTCGCATCTGTCAAAAAAAAAAAAAAAAAAAAAAAAAAATTTAACATTGTTGTGAATTTAGTAACTCTGGAAATAATAGCATTTCGGCAGACCTGAAGCAGACTACGACCATGTTTAATTTCGTTGTTTTTCATTTTTTTAACTTTTTTCAGCGCAGTCCTATCAATTGTTACTTAAACTTTTCAATTATCAAAAAAAAATTTGAAAAATTACAATATTTAAACAAATTTAGGGGGGGGGGGGGTCAATTTCTCATACAACGTTAAAGCAAATCGATCCTCCATTTTCAAACCATTATAAGGTTGTATGGGAAACTGGTTCCCACCCCTAAAATTGTTTAAATATTGAAATTTTTGCAAATTTTTTTGTCATCCGTAAAGTTTAAGGTGTAAAAGATAATATTACACTGAAAAAAGTCCAAAAAATTTGATAATGAACAAATTTACAGGTGGCAACTGGTTTCAAATGTAGGCTCAATTTACTACAACTTTGTATGAGAAACTGATCCCCACCAGAAAATGTTTAAATATTGAAATTTTTCAAAATTTTTTTGTTAATTGTAAAGCTAAGGGGGTAATTGATAGGACTGCACTGGTAAAAAAAAAAGTTTTTTGTTAATTGTAAAGTTAAGGGGGTAATCGATAGGACTGCACTGGTAAAAAAAAGTTTTTTGTTAATTGTAAAGTTAAGGGGGTAATCGATAGGACTGCACTGGTAAAAAAAAAAGTTTTTTGTTAATTGTAAAGCTAAGGGGGGTAATCGATAGGACTGCACTGGTAAAAAAAAAGTGTTTTGTTAATTGTAAAGTTAAGGGGGTAATCGATAGGACTGCACTGGTAAAAAAAAAAGTTTTTTGTTAATTGTAAAGCTAAGGGGGGTAATCGATAGGACTGCACTGGTAAAAAAAAAGTGTTTTGTTAATTGTAAAGTTAAGGGGGTAATCGATAGGACTTCACTGGTTTTTTAAAAAAAAAGTTTTTTGTTAATTGTAAAGGTTAAGGGGGTAAAAAAAAATCGATAGGACTTCACTGGTAAAAAAAAAAGTGTTTTGTTAATTGTAAAGTTAAGGGGGTAATCGATAGGACTGCACTGGTAAAAAAAAAGTTTTTTGTTAATTGTAAAGCTAAGTGGGGTAATCGATAAGACTGCACTGGTAAAAAAAAGTGTTTTGTTAATTGTAAAGTTAAGGGGGTAATCGATAGGACTTCACTGGTAAAAAAAAAGTGTTTTGTTAATTGTAAAGTTAAGGGGGTAATCGATAGGACTTCACTGGTAAAAAAAAAGTTTTTTGTTAATTGTAAAGTTAAGGGGGTAATCGATAGGACTTCACTGGTAAAAAAAAAGTGTTTTGTTAATTGTAAAGTTAAGGGGGTAATCGATAGGACTTCACTGGTAAAAAAAAAGTGTTTTGTTAATTGTAAAGTTAAGGGGGTAATCGATAGGACTGCACTGGTAAAAAAAAAGTGTTTTGTTAATTGTAAAGTTAAGGGGGTAATCGATAGGACTGCACTGGTAAAAAAAAAAAGTGTTTTGTTAATTGTAAAGTTAAGGGGGTAATCGATAGGACTTCACTGGTAAAAAAAAGTGTTTTGTTAATTGTAAAGTTAAGGGGGTAATCGATAGGACTTCACTGGTAAAAAAAAAGTGTTTTGTTAATTGTAAAGTTAAGGGGGTAATCGATAGGACTTCACTGGTAAAAAAAAAGTTTTTGTTAATTGTAAAGTTAAGGGGGTAATCGATAGGACTTCACTGGTAAAAAAAAAGTGTTTTGTTAATTGTAAAGTTAAGGGGGTAATCGATAGGACTTCACTGGTAAAAAAAAAGTTTTTTGTTAATTGTAAAGTTAAGGGGGTAATCGATAGGACTGCACTGGTAAAAAAAAGTGTTTTGTTAATTGTAAAGTTAAGGGGGTAATCGATAGGACTGCACTGGTAAAAAAAAAAAGTTTTTTGTTAATTGTAAAGCTAAGGGGGGTAATCGATAGAACTGCACTGGTAAAAAAAAAGTGTTTTGTTAATTGTAAACTTAAGGGGGTAATCGATAGGACTTCACTGGTAAAAAAAAAAGTGTTTTGTTAATTGTAAAGTTAAGGGGGTAATCGATAGGACTGCACTGGTAAAAAAAAAAGTCTTTTGTTAATTGTAAAGCTAAGGGGGGTAATCGATAGGACTGCACTGGTAAAAAAAAAGTTTTTGTTAATTGTAAAGCTAAGGGGGGTAAATCATAGGACTGCACTGGTAAAAAAAAAAAAAAAAAAACGAAGAAGAAAAGCAACAAAATTAAACATGGTGATAGTCGGCTTCAGGTCCGCCCATATTTCTTATCTTTTATTATTACAGCCTGTGACTTCCCTGTCTGTTATATACATATTTATGAACATTAATGAGTATGTCCAAATCCTCATAAATATGTTGGACACTATTATGAGCGAGAGATTGCTGTCTAGCAGTTGACCACTAGCAGTGGTCATCTACTTCTTAAAGCTGGAGGAAAATAGATTCCGATAGTCCCTCAAGTCTTTTTCGGTCTCCACGCCGATATACTCAACAGACCAGCTCGACCAACTCAAAAAGTAAAAGCCGTCCAAATGTCATAAAAATATATTAATGAAAGTGTTAATAAATTAGATCATGCTTAATTTTATCTTCAACCCATTTTCATAACTTCTGAATTTTTGAGTTTGAGTTTTGTTTAACGGCATATCAACACCTCTGTGGGTTAATTAATGCCAAAAAAGGTGGGGGTTTAAGGTATTTTTTTAATGTTCGGTTATTTTGAAAAAGTTGATTTAGTTAGATTTTGATGAAAAAAAAAATTTTTTTTTTCATAGAAAACTGAAGATGTCTTCTAGTTTTGTATTCAAAAGGTATTATTGGATAATTTTTTTCTTTCAAGAATTTATTACGGCAATAATTCCCCCCCCTCAAAATTTTATTGCTGGTAATATTTCTTTCAAAAATATTTCTATAAAGTCTTTTTTTTTATACTCATAGTGTTTTAAACCCAGTTTGGGAGGTTAACTATTTGCCCATAGCTGGGACCCTAACAGGTGCTACAACTCTGAGTCAGAGTGTACCTGAGAGCAACAGCAATTAAGAGGTGATTCATGCTCCTTACAACCTCCCAATCAGAGCCCTTGCTGCCAGATGCACTTTACTGTCATACCCAGGACTACTTGACATTTGGAACTTTTTTACCTAATAACTTTACTATGTCTAGATTACACAGCGAGACCCTCTAACAGAGCAGAAAGCAACTTCAGAGGACAAGGAAATCCCCAGGATGGTCATGTCAAGGTAAATCAAACTTACCTGTTAAAATCTCCTTGTGTTCAACCAGCTTGATATAAATGGGGATGTGGACCCTCTGTCCGGTCAGTTGGCAGGAAAAGTCCAGCGAGAGATCACTGCGTAGTTGCTCCCAGACCAGGCTCACTTCCCGAAGACGGACTGGATAAACCATAGCTGAGGAGGTGCTCATATCATTCTCAGGAGAAAGAATCTCGATTAGAGTAGGATCACTTGAAGTCACCTGTGATGGGAGTGGAAGAAAGAAAAAAAAAGAAACAATTGAAATACCATTATTGCCATGAGGTTTTATTAAATTTTCACAAAGCAGTAACTAAAAATCTTTTTAAAAGACTTTAATACTTTACCAATCCCTCAGGCACTCCCGCTCGTTCACCAATACGTGTGAGGTGTACAAAATACTGAACAGTCAGTTAAGTGCCATACATGATACACGCTTTGGGTGATCATGTCTTGAAAGAGAATTGACAGACGAGTAGAAGATTATCCCGCAGTGGGTTGCCATTACTTTCTGTGGTAGATTGGTTGCCAGCCAAGGCTATAGAACCCAATCTGTCCTGCTATTTAACCCATAATTGGAGAGAAGAGATTAATACCTTTTCCAAGGGTATTTGCGCGTAAGTGAATGCAAGGAATTCAATTGGTGAGATTAAAGGGAACAATTTCTTCATCTCAAACAATAGGATGTATGGCCATACATTCTCTTGTTTGAGATGAAGAAATTGTTTCATTCAAGTTGATTTTTTTTTTTAACCCTATACAAGACCCAAGAGTCACTCAAGGTAGTGAGTTATAGAGCGATGGGTAAAAAGCACAGTTTTTGAGGATATATGGGGAGATAACAGTTAACCCTAGACATGAACAAATTAAGAATGAAGTAATTGTGGGAGCATCCCCTTGGGAGTTGGTTCTATAAACCTCTTGAGAATTTACAAGAAAAATATGAAACTTTATTTACATAATTTTGTATTTACAACATTCTAAAATGAACGCAGCGTACTATTTGTCATTAAAGACGAAAGTTTTTTTCTTCCTAAATTTATATATTTAATAAATAATGTGAATCAACTACAAGAAAATCCTTATTTATTATTTTATAATATTCGAACGGATGTGTGTTGTGGTTTAATGGATATTAACTCAATGAAAAATCAGAGAGCCGAGTTTGAATTCCAGTCAAATTTGTTTCATTCACTTAATCACAAATACCCTTGGAAAATGGTATTAAATCCATCTCTTCTCCCTCCAGCTGGGGGTTGAATAGCAGGTCAGATTGTGTTCTATAGCTTTGTTTGGCAACCAGTCTATTGCAGAAAGGAATTCCAACCTACTACAGGAAATTCTTCTACTTAGTCATGGATCAAAAGAAACATGATCACCCAAGAATGTATCACATATGGCACTTAACTGACTGACAATGTTTGAATAAATTAACCAGTGTTTTGCCAACCATGCCAATAAATGGTTTAATAAGTTGTGTTTAACATATATATATATATATGCTGCCAATTCTTAAAAAACAATCAAAATGTATGAATTCACTTTTATGTGTTTATAGTTTAATTAAAATTCTAATTAGTGCTTTTTAAAAACAAACATTGCCAAAGAGTGAAGGTAGTTCAAACAACAGCAGTGTCAATGGAAGAACCATCCCTCTGATTCTACTGTTTTTTTTTTTTGTTTTTTTTTTTTTGCAGGCACAAAGGTTCAAAATTGCCATTTTTTTTTTTTTTACTTTTTATGTAACTAACCAGTTTTTCTTTGGGAAGTTAGTGTTAGATCAGAAGAGAGATCAGCTGCCAATCTTCAACTGCTGGAGGAATATACCTCTGATAGACCATTCCTCAAAGAGCGCATCCATACTCACTACTTGGCCAATTATAGGTTGGTAAGACTATTTAACCCTTAGTTGGGAAAACTTCAAAGTTGTCAGCCAAGAGCTATAGAACCTATTCTGTCTTGCTATTTACCCATAAGATAAGGTTAATAAATTTCTGTTCACCATGGCGTGAGACAATCTTTGGTTACCTCCTGCCTTCCCCTATCTCAGGAATGCCTAATCTATAATATGAGAAAAAAAACTTACAAAAAATATTGATTATTTCTGATCACAGTGACTATTGCATAACTGAACCAAATTTTTCAATCTTCCAAATACAGAGTGGGATTGTAATGTTGCCCAAATTAAGTGGTGTAGGACTACACTGGGTTTTGGAAAAAATAAATGTTTAACCTTTACAGATCTTTCATGAGATCAACATTGTTTTTTTTCTTTTTCTTTTATAATCGTATCACTCTAGGCAAGGCAATAAAGCCACGATGACATGAGGGGTTGCAGGATGTTGAAAAATTAGGAACAGAAATATTAATAATGATTGAAAAAAAATAATCAGGAGGACAGTAGATAGTGACTGATATTGCATTTAAATTTTTGATGATTAAAGTTAGCTGGAAAGAATCTGGAAAGCATGGAGCCAGAAGGGAGTTCCATTAGAAAGAAGTGCACGAAAAACTTAGCATTGAACTGACGGTTATCTCTAGCCAATTAACTGTAAATTGATGAGACCTCGATGCCAGTTTAGTACTGTGCTTATTCATAAAGTCTAGGTACCATAGCGCAGAGCTTATCAGAACAATTATCATGAAAGTTTTTATAGAAAAGGCAGAAGGAGGCAACCTTATGGCGGTGGGAAATTAAGTGAAGCCAAACCACCAGATCAAGACTAATAATATTGCGGATTCTTCTTTGGATTTCATCAAGGAGTTCAAGGTAAATAGCAGGAGCACTGGACCATATGTGACAGCAATTGAGAGCAATATTCTAAGCATGGATGAATGGAGGCTTCACAGATATTTAACTGTCTTGCACAACACAGTGAACCAAATTCTTGGCAGCAGACCTAGCAACTGATTCAATATAAGCATTCTACTTCATGTCAGCCGAGAACATTTTTGTGACACGATAACTAGGCGTATATTAAGGCGCTTTGTAAAATATGTATTTTATTATAATAGATTAAAATAGAAAATGGTTAAGAATAGAAAATAGTTTAAAAACATATTTAACAAAAGTGAAAAAGAAGAGGAAAAAATAAATAAATAAACGCTTTTTCTTTTATGAGGAAAATTGTGGAAGAGACCAAGGGTATCCGATTACTGTTTTAAATCCTACCACTCTTCCGGTAAATATTTGACTCAGTGATTTAATGTGATAAAGAGACAAGTTCAGGAGATAAAGTTCAGGAGGTGGGCTGTCTTTTACTGTATCTTGACCACACATTAAGAATTTTCCGGCTGAAGCTTTATTAAGATAAAAAAAAAAAAAAGATAACTGAAATTTCAGACTTACAGTCGCCAATGTTTATCACCGGTGGTTTAAAGCATTTCCGAATTTCTGGATTCATTTTAAATAAATAGAAGTTAGTGAGTTTTGAAGTTAGTTCCGCCAGGCGTGTGCTTGAAGTAAGAATCTCCGTTCGTCTTGTTCCGGTCAGTTCGGATTTGTTGATCTCCATTAATTAGAGTTAGAGCTGTGTGTCACATTCGCCTGCCCCAACCGAAAAGGCTAACTCTAAAACAAAATAAAGCATCCTTTCAACTCATCCAAGTTGTGGAAGTTCGTTCCTTATAGTTCAATCTTGTACCCCCAGCTTGAGGCTCCGACATTTTCAACAAACTCCCGGCAAACATCACAGCGTGGAGAACGGCCGCCGGAGAAATTGTTCGGATGGTCCGTTGGGGTGTTACATTATCCCAAGAAGGTTCAAAAAGTCACTCTCATGATAGTCAGAAGGGGGTCTCTAAGATGGGGGTCTCTAAGATTATTAATGGAGAGAATTTATTTCTTTCCACTTCATTTGCAAACCATATTCAAAAGTGTAGGATGAAGGAAAAGGTAGAAACTATATTTTAGGGTACACTTCTTTTTTTCAGGGTCAAGTCCTGTAAAGGTTTAGGAAGTTACTTACCTGGATATGAGAGAAGAGCAAAGGAACTGTCGACAATCGTAAGCTGGATTGTGGTGATAGAGTTGACAGGTAGATCTCAGACGAATGTACATGAAAGGCTGGGTAGAAAGGCAGAGAAAGTGGAGGAGCAGAGACAGCTGGTTGGTTGTCCAGGGCGGGAATGCTTACATGAATGATAATGTCTGTCACGAGAGTGCTACCCACAAGGCCAAGGATTTTGCTCTCTTTTTGAGCCAATTTACAAGCAAGATTACCTGCAGGAATAGAAAAATAAATAAATAAATAAATATTTTTTAAAAAAACTAACAAAATAAAGGAACTAAAATATTTAAAATAAATTAAAATCATATTTAAAAAAAAAAATATTTGAAAACATTTATTCATTCTTCACTAAAACCTGTCTTGCTAAAATTTTTAAATTTATTTATAAGTAAGAGGGTACAAATTAAAAGGTTAGAAATTGATTTTTTCTATTTCACTGAGACAGACGATATACACTTCTACCTTCTCTTCTTAAATTTTTCTCACTGAAACCAAGTAGCTTCTTTGATGCCATTTCTCTTTTTTTGCATGGTCAAAATGAAATAGTCCACTATTTATGAGGTACTGACAGGGCATAAGGCCATGCAAACTAAAAACCTAACAAATGGAGCAATAATAAAAATTACAAGAGATTATTTATGATTAGTTTGGCACTAGACTAAAATACCCAAGTAGGGAACTAAAAAGTAATGCCTGAAGCAACTGGTTTAACTATTGCCTGACCAGTTTAGTGCCATACATGATACACGCTTTGGGCAATCATCGAAAGAGACAGGACTGACTGGGCAGAAGATTATACCGCAGTAGCTTGCTATTGATTTCTGCGGTAGACTGGTTGCCAACCAAGGCTATAGAACCCAATCTGTTCTGTTATTTGACTCATAGCTAGAGGGAGAAATGATGTATTAGATCATATTATTAAGTAATAATTAGTGAGGGATCAGTTTATTTCTTCATAACAATATAAAACCGATTACTCGACTTTATGACCAGTAGAAGCCTTAATCATGATTCCAACTATTATATTCAGTCAGTCAGTTAAGTGCCATATGTGATACACGCTTTGGGTGATCATGTCTCGAAAGAGACATGACTGACTGGGCAGAAGATTATCCCACAGTAGGATGCCATTGCTTTCTATGGTAGACTGGTTGCCAACCAAGGCTATAGAATCTGATCTGTCCTGTTATTTAACTCATAACTGGAGGGAAGAGATGGATTAATACCTTCCCTAAAGGAATTTGTGCACAAGTGAATGGAAGGAATTCAATGCCTGATACAAGGCTAAAATAATTGAATAAATAAAAAGGAATGTCATATGTGACTGGCTTAACCATCAGGTCAAGACAAGACTGGCACAAGGCTAAAATATTCAAGTAAATCATTCAAAAGCATTATTTAATGTGATTGACTTAACCATCATAAAGTAAGCAATTTCCAAGATCAAAAAGAAAATACAGGTCCAATTCCTGTTGAAAAACATTTTTTGTAAGATTTTTGATCCATAGCTCGTAGACATTATTTACAAAACAGGGATGTCTGATCAAACATGTAAATACTAAACATAAAACAGTAATGTCAGATGGAAAAATGCATTAAATGCTTAAAATAATTTGTGTGTGCGTGTATCTAAATTTATTTATAAATGGAACTTGTGTGTGTGTGTCCGTTACCTATAGACTCTGAAATGGCTGAACCGATTTTCTTGTAAATTTACACAGTTGTATTATAAGCGTCTGCGAGTGTTCTTAGCTAGATTTTGTGTCGAGATACCGCCGATAAATATCAAAAATTGATAAAAATCAGGTTATAGAAGGAGTGGTCCGATTTTGATCAAATTTGATACACTCAAAGACAAAGACATAAGAAACAATATTCAGAAGTTTCAAGGTTGCAGTTCTTACAATAGTGCAGAAAATTTGATATCGATACCAGGAAATCAAAATTTGACTTACATCCATTCATTTTTCTTTCACTCTACGGTTTCGCTTTAACTGGAAGCAACTATTGCTTTTTAGCCTTTCATGACCATGGATTAATTTTGAAGCTTTCATTACACCCGAGCAACACCGGGCTATACTGCTAGTATACATAAAAGACAAGATGTTTTTGTGTATGTGTGTCTGTTTATCTGTCTGTATGTCCTTTATACAAGTCCACAATTTTTATCCAATACTCACCAAACTTCACACAAATATTCTTTAAGCCGAGTCTGAGCTCCAGGACCATGGATTAGTTTTAATGCTTTCATTACACCCGAGCAACACCAGGCTATACTGCTAGTATATATATATATATATATATTGATGCATGTTTCATTAAATAATATAGACAAGTCTTGTCGATTTATTTTATGTAAATTTTTTTTCATATCATCTGATAAGCTTAATAGCATTATTGTTGAAAAAGGAAAGAAAATCACAATGTTGATACATGTTTTTATTGAATCTTTTCTGAAATTTCAGCTTACATCAGCCATTATCAAAGATGACAATTGTGTTGGATGTAATGAGCAGTTCACAGACAAACGAGAGTAGTAGTCATCTATTTTGTTTGTGTGGAAGATTGGCGAACATGTGCATGCATGCTGGAAGCAAAAATCACACTACAGCTTGTGGCGTCTCACATGACCACGCGAGAGTGAGGGCGAGAAGTATTAAGTATGGAAAACCATTGGGATAACTAATCACTTCTGTTATCTATTATAGGCATTTGAGAATGTTTGTGGAGATTTCGTAGTTAATTTTGTTCAGGTTAGGTTTCAACTGTTTTATGTATATGGGTTCGAGTATTTTTTAGTTTTTGTTTATTGTTTACATGTTTAAGTATGGTTGTGTTTTCGACGAGGATTTCGTGGAATTGCGTATGTGGCCTGGTATGTTTTTATATATGTTTCATTAAAAACAACCGACAAGGAAGATTTTATTAATTTTTCCAGTATTCTTATGTTTACTTTTTGCTGGAGATAAGTAATGTAAAAATGTTCCATAATTATTGACTTTCCAAGTGCTTTCAGCTACTTCACTGGCCATTTACAAGAATGTTTTTTTTCTGATGTAGTTATTTAATCCTCATGTTTTGACTGTAACAATTTTTAGAGTTTTTGAAAAGGAGCATTCTTAAAAGCATCATACACAGCAGCCTTTATTATGATACTGAGTATACACAGGGTGTCCATAAAGTTTGTGTGCACTTTAAAAAATTTATAACTTTATTTGCATTTGCAATAGAAATAATTTGTAAAAAGGATTAGAAAAAAGTAAATCTTTATTTTTTAGGGTTTTATTGAAATTTTATTTAAGTTTCCACATGTCCTCCATCATTAGCAATACAAAGGGTAATACAATTTTGCAGTTCATTTTTTTTTTTATTTATCTAAAAATTGTTGCAAATTTTATGGTAAAGAATTATTGAATAACTATACTTAAAAATAAGTACATTAAATTTTATAACATTTTTACAGATTATTTCTATCACAAATACAAAATAAAGTTATAAATTTATAATATTTTAAAGCACACATGGACTTTACGGACACTCTGTATATATAATTCTACACTACTTGACATAATTATTGCAAAAAAAAAAATAAATAAAAAAAATAAGGCATTGTTAAAGAGAAAACATGCAGCAAGGGGGTTTAATAACTGGTAGTAAAGAGAATGAACTGAGGAAAAGATGATTGCCTCTTGCTGCTTTATGCTTTTCCGGTTGTTGGAAGTCCTGTCTGTAGTTCCTGTTTTTAGAAACTCTGGGAAGACTTCTGACCCATCTAATTATTGCCCCTTTAGCCCCTTACCTCTTTTTGGCAAGATTAATTAAAGGCTTGATAAAATAAGTTTGACTTTTGTTTAACATCATATCAACCTCTGTCGATTATTTAATGGCAAAAAGATGGGGTCTTAAGGTATTTCTTTAAATATTTGGTTATAATGAGAATTTTAGTTTGAGTTTTGTTTAATGGCATATCAACCTCTATGGGTTATTTAATGCCAAAATGATGGGGTTTTAAGGTATTTCTTTAAATATTTGGTTATAATGAGAATTTTAGTTTGAGTTTTGTTTAATGGCATATCAACCTCTATGGGTTATTTAATGCCAAAAAGATGGGGTTTTAAGGTATTTCTTTAAATATTTGGTTATAATGAGAATTTTAGTTTGAGTTTTGTTTAACGGCATATCAACCTCTATGGGTTATTTAATGCCAAAAAGATGGGGTTTTAAGGTATTTCTTTAAATATTTGGTTATAATGAGAATTTTAGTTTGAGTTTTGTTTAACGGCATATCAACCTCTATGGGTTATTTAATGCCAAAAAGATGGGGTTTTAAGGTATTTCTTTAAATATTTGGTTATAATGAGAATTTTAGTTTGAGTTTTGTTTAACGGCATATCAACCTCTATGGGTTATTTAATGCCAAAAAAGTGGGGTCTTAAGGTATTTCTTTAAATATTTGGTTATAATGAGAATTTTAGTTTGAGTTTTGTTTAATGGCATATCAACCTCTATGGGTTATTTAATGCCAAAAAGATGGGGTTTTAAGGTATTTCTTTAAATATTTGGTTATAATGAGAATTTTAGTTTGAGTTTTGTTTAACGGCATATCAACCTCTATGGGTTATTTAATGCCAAAAATATGGGGTTTTAAGGTATTTTTTTAAATGTTCAGTCATATGGAGAAGCTTGATTTAGTCAGATTTTAATGAAAATATTTTGTTTTTATTATTTTATTTTAGAAAACTGAAAATGTCTTCTAGTTTTGTATTCAAAAATGTTTTGCTGAGAATAATTTTTTTCCTTTAAAAATGTGTTATGGTAATAATTTTTTCTTCAAAAATGTATATTTTCTATAAAAGTGTACTTTTATACTTTTATAGTCTTTTGACCCCAGTTTAGGAGTTGATTATTTGCTCATAGCTAGGACCTAAACAGGTGCTACCACTCCGGGTAATGGGTGGACCTGGGAACAATAGGAATTAAGAGGTGGTTCCATGCTTCACACAGCCTCACAATCAGAGGTCTTGCTGCCAGATGCAGTTACTGTCATGCCCAGGACCATTCGGTCATTTTCTCTGTCTTTTCTAGAAATATTTTCATAGCAACTGGTCTGATAGGCATTTCAGTGGGTGCCCCAACCTCATGAATTTAAGTATGCTAAGAGATCTGAAGGTGAACTGGCATGTCAAAGGACACGTTCCAGAAGAGAGTGCTAGATTGCTATGTGATGTCAGTTCTTCAATACGACAGTGAATGTTGGACAAAATCATCGAAAATGAAAAAAAAAAAATTGAAGCAGCAGAAACGTGTTTCTACAGAAGGATGCTGCGGATATCATAGACTGAGCATATGAGCAATGATGAGGTGTTGGAAAGAATGGCAACAAAAAGAAAATTAATAGTGAGCATCAGGAAGAGACAACTGAAGTTCCTGGGAAATGCAATGAGGAAGGAGGTCTTGGAGAACCTGATAGTGACAGGCCAGATAGAAGGAAAAAGAGACAGGGGAAAGCAGTGGATAACATATTTGAAGAGCCTGAGCAGGTGGATGACGGAACAGGAGTTGCATGGTGGAACAGGAAAATACATACTAAGAGCCACCAGAGATAGAGAGACATGGAAAGCCATGATTGCCTACGTCCTGAAAGGACAGGACACATAGAAGAAGAAGGACTAGATTGGAATGTAGGTCCCACCCTTTTACTGTTGAAGTTGATAAATGCAATTGCCACTTCTATTCGAACAGTTTCTTTTCTTGCATTTTCTACCTGTGGAACTCCCTTCCATTTACTTGCTTCCAAAAATTTAAATGCAACGTCAATTGCCATCTTTTATCTTCTTGAATTCCATCCATCTCTTATCCTTTCTTCAATATCCCTATACTGTTTTCTCACACTTTCATTTCCAGTAACCCTGTACACAAGTGGTATTCCTACCCTTTTTAGGGTGAAAGAAATAAAATTACTTTTGCCATTTTTGCAGTCTCTGTTCATGTATTTAATATCATTCATATCCCCACCACAACAGTTTTGGTAAAAAGTCAAGTAGCCATTTTTAAAGCTTCATTTTCTTATTGTTTACTTTGTGTGTGTGTGTGTGTGTGTGTGTGTGTGTGTGTGTGTGTGATTTCACCTAAGTAAGGCAATAAAGCCACTATGCAAGAGGTTATTGAGTTAACGAATGTGACAAAAACTATATTAAGCAAAGAGGAAAATAAAAATAAAAATTAAGACAGATAACAATTGACATTGCATTTTTGAAGCTCAATGTTGACTGGAGAGCAGGAAGCAACGTGTGTGTGTATGTATATATATATATATATATATATATATAATAAAACGTGTGAGAAGCCGTGAACGTTTTCTTTAAAGTGTATATTTATTGTTTTTGTTATTATACATGTTATGATACATTAAGTGCCCATAATGGTATTTGTGACACTACACGTGTTTCGAGTCTAAAATTGACTCTCTTCAGGCGAATAAATTTGTGGCTTTACGTATCGAGTTCCTTTTGTTTTTGATCACCAAGTTGTTGTTTTATAAAAAGTTAGTAGAAAAAAATAAAAATCAGTAAAATAAAAGATAAAATAAATCAAATGCTGGCACATTGAATGGTCCATGTTTTTTCACTTCAGCATATAAATGGATAAACAAATAAACAGATGAATGAATCAAGTGTTTATCCCAATTTAAAGTGGTTTTGGTCTGGGGTGACCTTTTTAGTATGTTAAAATTATCTTCTAGTCACCTTTGCTTGTCTATCATCGATCAGTTGGTTGTTCTTTATTGCTTTGATGGTGTTTTGAATTTGGTATGTGTGTGTGTATATGTGTGTGAGCATTTTTTTATTTCATCTTTATGTTTTAAAATTGTTTATGGGTCATCTGGTTCTTTTTTATTGTTTTGGGTTATCTGTTGAATTTTCTGTGTGTATATGTATGTGGGTATGTTTATGTCTGTATGTTTTTTGGTGTGTGTGTTTTCCACACACACATGTGCGTCTTCTGGCAAAAGAGTGAGTCAAGACAATGTCTTACCTGAAGTGATATCAAAGACTGTGGACACTGTGAATAGATCTTCAACACCAATATCTTGCAAACGGCTGGACATCTCAAGGAAACAGTTGAATGGAGCCAAAATGTCTGGAGCCAAAGCCAGTGAGGAACAACTATCATCTAATATTAAAAAAACAAAAAAGAAAAAAGCTATACAATAATTTTGTAGGCATTTCCTTTTAAAACGAGAACAACATGCAAGTTTACTTTAAGAAGTTTGGCAATGAAGACAGAAAAATGTGCATGGTTTGGGGGGGGGGGGGAAGATGAGGTGAGGAAAGGAGTGAGATAAATGAGGAAGGGAAGAGGAGAGGGATGAGAAGGGTAGAGAAAGGGAAGAAATTGTGGGAGGAGGACAGGAATGTGCAGGTGGGGCACGAGGAGGGAGAAAAAAGTTGGAGGGAAAGGAGCAGAAGGAGAAAAAACAATGTCATGTATCAAAAATGTTGTTGTCCAAAGTCAGCATACTAAATGAGAAAGGTCTGTTTCTATCAGACAATATTGTAAAATATATTAAAAACACCAACCAATGAAGGAATCTCCATCTCCTAATCGGACTGGAAAAAGATATTCTTTGTTTCTGTTGGGCACATTCGATACAAATTCTGTCGTGTTCTCTATGATCAACTTGTCAATAGCTTCCACTTGAATCTGAAGAAAAAAAGAAATTTTGTCAGCTGCTTTTTCCCCCCTTAAAAAAAGTATATTTTTTAAAAAAGTACAAAGGCAGAGAGTGGATTTCCACTGTGATAAGCACAAACAATGGAAGTGGATTTACCCGAAAGAAGTACAACCAGAACAGGACATAGATAAACCCCCACACAGAAAAGTGCAAGTTGAGCAGGATGCAGATCCCCCCAACTCCAAGAGAGAAGCATGACTAGAGCAGGATGATAGCCCAACCACCCCAAGAGAAGCACAACCTGAGCAAGATGCATATCTCCCCACAGCAAGAAAAGTGCAACTATAACACAACCCCTAGCTGCATCCAGTCAAACTCCTCGACCTTTGACAGATTCTGCCAACATAGTGTTGTTGATCTCAGATTAGCCAAAACAGTACTGCTCATTACAACTTGACATGGCTGGTCTAGACATGCAAGGGCTTAGTACATTATAAAGACCACAACAACATGATGTAGATAAATAAATATATATATACTTATTGAATTACAAAATTACAAGCAAATCAAAATAAGTGACAAAAGAAATATTAGTTAGCTGGTATTTCAGTAGCATAATAATATTTGTGTTATATTATTTCTACAAGACAATCAGTTGGTTGAATTTGCAATATTTCTCTCTCCCATCTTATTTTTCTAGCAGCAGGTGAGTTTTCAGGCCAACCGTATTTCAAATCTCTTTCCAACCTCTTCTCTCAAGACACAGGAGCCAACTTACAAATTTCATCTCTGCATTCTGATTTTGTTAAACAAGCACCCCAACCAGGGTGGTAAAAAAGGATGAAAGGTTTCCATCTCCCTCCCTGTATGACTTTTATCAGCTCGAAATGAAAACAATTACATTTAACTATTTCGTAAACACACTCCCTCTATTTGTCTACCTGCTCTTATCAACTGTACTGGTAAACTAGTACACCAAAAATTGTTAAGGCCTCATTTCAACTTAGGGTCACCCATTGTCAAAACCCACTGACAGATATTGTAACTGGAATCACTTTGATGAATTTGCTTAAAAATAATTCTGTACTCAGTATACTTCACACCTGCAATTTTCCATTTGTTAACATTTTCACTACTTTTCCCAACAAAAATAATTCTTCTCCAATTTTAGAGAAATGTCTTCTCAACTTGAAAATCACCTAAATTAATGCTACCCATCTGAAAATTGCGTTACACAACCAGATTTCCCTTCTAAAAAAAGTGGGGGGTGGACGCTTTCTCCAATTGTTATAATCCCCATTATATTACCATTCTGAGTTAAGGATCTGTACAGTTTGAAATACCTCAGTCATCGTATTCAGATCAGTTGATATATTATAGTTGATGTGAGTCTTTCCAATGCCCATAGCTGTGGCGATGCCAGTCTTGCTGTTGATGTTTATTGCTAATGTTGCGCTGCTCCAACTTCCACGATTACCTGAAATGTAAAAGTTTTATACAGATTTTGATTTGATAAAAGAACTCAAAGACAGATACTAAAGCATCATCCTTTTATTACATACAGTATAATTTTTGATGTTTTGAAAAAATATTAACAAAAAAATTATCATAGTCAGGTAAGCCATTATGTTTAGGAAAAAATATATCTGACATTGCTAAAACATTTTACGAAATCAAAGAGGGTATTTTGAATATTTTTTTCTCACTGCCCATTTGTTTGAAATTTGTTAGCATCTAATATTGTTTTCTTTTAAAACTAGGTAAGCCATGTTTACTTTTTGGGAACCAAACCAAAAATGGGAAGCAAATGAAAAAGAAGCAGCTAAAGGAAAAAAAAAGGTGGGAGTGAAGAGGAAAACAACAACAAAAAAAGTAAAAAATGGGTAAGAAAACGGCAAAAGAATAACAGCAGCTTAAAAACAAAAAAAAAAAAAAACATAGCTTAAAAACATAGCTTAAAAACAAAAAAAAAAAAAAAACATAGCTTAAAAACAAAAAAAAAAAAAATAGCTTAAAAACAAAAAAAAAAAACATAGCTTAAAAACAAAAAAAAAACAGCTTAAAAACAAAAAAAAAACAGCTTAAAAACAAAAAAAAAAAACAGCTTAAAAACAAAAAAAAAAACAGCTTAAAAACAAAAAAAAAAAACAGCTTAAAAACAAAAAAAAAAAACAGCTTAAAAACAAAAAAAAAAACAGCTTAAAAACAAAAAAAAAAACAGCTTAAAAACAAAAAAAAAAACAGCTTAAAAACAAAAAAAAAACATAGCTTAAAAACAAAAAAAAAACATAGCTTAAAAACAAAAAAAAAACATAGCTTAAAAACAAAAAAAAACATAGCTTAAAAACAAAAAAAAACATAGCTTAAAAACAAAAAAAAAAAAACATAGCTTAAAAACAAAAAAAAAAAACATAGCTTAAAAACAAAAAAACATAACTTAAAAACAAAAAAAAAACATAACTTAAAAAACAAAAAAAAAACATAACTTAAAAACAAAAAAAAACAAAAAACAAAAAAACAGCTTAAAAACAAGAAAAACATAGCTAAAAACAAAAAAAAAAACAGTTAAAAACAGAAAAAAAACATAGCTAAAAACAAAAAAATATAGCTAAGAACAAAAAAGGGAAAAATGTCAGTAATTAATACCAACCTTTATCAGAAACAATAGGGACATTGAAACAAATCGTTTGTCCTAATTTTACTTTTCCAATTTCTGGGTGGATGAGCTTCTTGACAAGAATGTTGATGTAGTCACTCATCTTCGGATTATCAGCATTCCACACCTTTAATAAAAAAAATTAAAAAGTAAACAATTAAAAATACTGTGGTGGACCATGATTTTCATAAATTTCATTTTTTTGTCATTCTAAGCAGCATCCTTGTTCTGACATCTATTTGCACAAACTTGTAGATGTCCTTTAACTCCCCATATACCTTAAAACTCCCTCATTATTCTCTAGTCTACTGTTTTTCTGTGAAAAAATTATCTCGTATTCACAGACACCAAGTACACACAAGGAACGGAACACAATTTTTTTTTTCTCTAAATCATTTCACCCCAAGCAAAGCAGGATTGCCACTAGTGCACAGGGGATGACCGTGAGAGAAAAGACTGTGGATATTGAAGATAAAATAAAAGATGAAGATTCAAGGAAATAAAAGATAGCAATTGTAATTGCATTCTCGGTTGTGGGATCTTTGTTAAAAATGCCCTTCTGCCATGCTTGATAGCCGTTTTGCATTCATCAGCAAACTAAAGTCTATTACATGTTTTTTTTTAAATTTTACAATTAGGAACACATTTCTTTTCAATAAAGACCAAGATTTCTGCAAATTGAGTTATGTCCTTGATGTACAGTCCTTCTTATAGTCTTTCGTAGCACAGATTTTTAAATTACTCCCAGTTTGCTTTACTTAATTTCCAACATTAGGAATTTTTGTCATTTTGCTCTGAATTTTGCAGGCAAATTGGAAAATGATTGCTACCAGATGTGTCCATATAGCTAGATGGATCACACAATGATAAATCAATTGTAGAGTAACAGCCAGAGAATAGACATATATAAGTTGGTGATTTGTTATATATATCTCCAAGTGAGTACAGAACGAGGAAAGAATTTTTTTTTCCACCGTCCAAAACATTAATTTAAAACAGTGCTCGATATATGATGTATAGAACTGTGAATATTTATTGTAAATTATGTTTTAGAACATGTACATAATTTTTTCTATATATGTTCTCTACAATCATATGGCTGTTTCGACGTTGGGTGTCCAACATCTCATCAGGAGGAATGGACAAGAACTGAAATCATCCACTGTCTATATTTGGTTCATTGTTGTTGTGGGGTTGGTTGGGGTTATTGGTAATGAAGGGAATGTGTCTTCCGTGTTGACCGTTAGACTTTTGAAGAACTTGGTGTGTAAATGCTTGATTAATGGCATTATCTGTTAGATATATATATATATATATATATATACACACACACACACACACAAATCATTGTTATTTATAACTGATTCTATATTCTTTCCTTTTTGGTTTATATCTTTTATAACCCCATAAGGTACTGAGACAGTTAAAATCCCCTAGTAACGTACAGGGAGCAGAGAGTTGCTTTATAAGCAGATGTTGATTGGTCTGTGTGGCGTCACTTTTACAGCTATCACCTGTAAATTAGTTCTCAAGTTTACCTGACTTTGTGGGACATTATTTTGTGCTAAGATGGATGTACCACTTGATACCTGAAGATCAGGGTCTTTTATAGAATTGTATTGTATTGCTGGTAACCTATTATATTTATTTTGTCATCTCTCTTAATGAAGGGGGTTTCTTGAAAGCAGATAACTGCCAGAGCCAGGTCTATTATCAACAGAATCAACTCGTTAATGTTTGCCTTCACTTCATGGCAGTTTCATTGAAATTTTTTTAACATACTTGTTGTTGGTTGGTTGTTTTGTTTTTATGGCAAATCAACCTCGGCGGGTCATTTATTGCCAACTAAATTTTATTTATTTATTGCTGGTAATACCTTTTTCTTTCAACAATTTATTGTTTTTTATATAAGTTTTGTGTCTAGTAATATATTTTTCTTTTCGAGTATCAAATTCATTGGGATTTGTTTTTGTTTGTTTTTAAGGGGCAGAGTCCCCAAGCCCTACCCTTGTTATTTAACCCATAACTGGAGGGAAGGGACAGATTAATACCTTTCCCAAGGGTACCAGTGCTTAAGTGAATGCAGGGTATTCAACTGGAATTCAAACTCAGCTCACCGATTTCTCTTTCCAAGCCGATATCCACTGCACCACAACGCACATCCGTCACTATACACTTACAGCACCTGGTATTCCCAAGCAATCACCCATCTAAGTACTGACCAGGCTCAACATTGCTTAACTTCGGTGATCGAGCGAGAACGGGTGTATTCAACGTGATAGGCCGTAAAGTACATACTTGTACTTTCTTTTTTATGGCTTACTAGCTGTATAGCCCAGTGTTGCTCAGGGTTTTTTGGTGGTTATGTTGAAATGGTAAGGTCAAATGCTAATTTAAAAAAAACTGTAGTACAAGGTTGATGTGATGCGTAAGTTAAAAAAAAATGTGATGTAAATATTGGTTTTTATTGTATTTGTAAAATGCGATTCATGCTTGGTTAATTTTGCCAATAAATGAGAATGATGTATGTACAATTGGAAGAATGGGGATAGGCATTACAGGAGCCTGTTTGTGATGCAAAAGAAGTAGTTGCATTGTTCCTGCCACATCAGAAAAGTTGGCACCTGGTAGAAAATACAAAATTGTTATGGCATATGATAAGGTAGAAGTTACAAAAAAAAAAAGACCCAATTTTTGTTGGAATACAGCTACGCGTTTTGGAGAAATAAACGATCGCAAAAAGCAACATTTTCCATTAATTTTTGCCGCACCCTGTGTGTCAACTGAAATTGCACGGGATCAATTTACTATAAGGTTGCATGAAAAACTGAGCCCCCTCCCTAAAATTGTTTAAATATTGAAATTTTTACAAATTTTTTTGTCAATCAAAAACTTTAGGGTTTAATCGATAAGATGGCAAGGAAAAAAAATGAAAAAAAAGAAAAAAAATCGAAAAAAAGAAAAAAAAATCGAAAAAAAGAAAAAAAAATCGAAAAAAAAGAAAAAAAAAATCGAAAAAAAAGAAAAAAAAATCGAAAAAAAAGAAAAAAAAATCGAAAAAAAGAAAAAAAAATCGAAAAAAAAGAAAAAAAATCGAAAAAAAGACAAAAAATCGAAAAAAAAGAAAAAAAATCGAAAAAAAGAAAAAAAAATCGAAAAAAAGAAAAAAAATCGAAAAAAAGAAAAAAAATCGAAAAAAAAGAAAAAAAATCGAAAAAAAAGAAAAAAAATCGAAAAAAAATCGAAAAAAAGAAAAAAATCGAAAAAAAGAAAAAAAATCAAAAAAAAGAAAAAAAAAGAAAAAAGAAAAAAAGAAAAAAAATCAAAAAAAAAGAAAAAAAATGAAAAAAAGAAAAAAATCAAAAAAAGAAAAAAAATGAAAAAAAAAGAAAAAAATGAAAAAAAAGAAAAAAAATGAAAAAAAAAGAAAAAAATGAAAAAAAAGAAAAAAAATGAAAAAAAAGAAAAAAATGAAAAAAAAGAAAAAAAATGAAAAAAAAGAAAAAATGAAAAAAAAGAAAAAAATGAAAAAAAAGAAAAAAATGAAAAAAAAGAAAAAATGAAAAAATGAAAAAAAATGAAAAAAAAAGAAAAAATGAAAAAAAATGAAAAAAAAGAAAAAAAAATGAAAAAAAAAGAAAAAAAAGAAAAAATGAAAAAAAAGAAAAAAATGAAAAAAAAAGAAAAAATGAAAAAAAAGAAAAAATGAAAAAAAAGAAAAAATGAAAAAAAAGAAAAAATGAAAAAAAAGAAAAAAAAGAAAAAATGAAAAAAAAAAAATGTAAAACAACAAATTTAAAGGTGGTGGTAATGAGCCCCCACCCCAAATTGTATAAATGTTGAAATTTTTACGAATTTTTTTGTCAATCGGAAAGTTTAGGGTTTAATCGATAAGATGGCACTGAAAAAAGTCGTAGTATTGTTCATATATCAAGTTATCAGACCTTGATCTACCACTGACTCGATTTTGGTTGTTTGAGTGAAGCATCTGGGAGAAATGCATAAAAATACACAAAAGGCCATTCGACATTATGTTTGTCGCTGATTTTTGACAAACCCTGTACATAGATTCAAAAATTTTTCATGTATATCAAAGGTTTGGATCTTGATTTTAATCTACGATTTTGGTTGAATTCGCATAAGGCATCTCAGAGTTTGTAAATTCTACAGAAGAGTTTGTAAATTCTAAGCGTTTTGGTAATTTCTGCCATACCCTGTAAATTGATTAGAGAAATTTTTGTGTACATCAAAAGTTCATGTCATGATCAGCAAGTGACTCAATTTTTGCAGAAATTGAACCAAGGGTTTCGGAAGAGTAGGGTTCGTTAGAATGGAGACACACAAACAGACCAGCATATCCATTTTTGGCAGACTTGAACAAGACCACCACCACCTTTAAATTTGTTGCTTTTCATTTTTTTTTTTTTTTTTAACTTTTTTTAGTGCAGTCAGTTATTACATAAAGTTTCTGATTATAAAAAAAAATTTGAAAAAATTACAATATTTAAACAATTTTAGGGGGCTCACTTTCTCATACATTATAGTAAATCGATCCTCCATTTGGACGAGTTGTTGCTCCTGTTTTTGTCTTTTTCAAGTTTTCTTTAGGTCTTACGATGACATCTTCATGGCTTTATTCAAAAATTTCACAAAGGATTCAGTAGTTGAATACGCACAAGCAAAAAAACAATTGCACAGGATCAATTTACTATAAGGTTGCATGAAAAACTGAGCCCCCTCCCTAAAATTGTTTAAATATTGAAATTTTTACAAATTTTTTTGTCAATCAAAAAGTTTAGGGTTTAATCGATAAGATGGCACTGAAAAAAGTCAAACGTAAAACAACAAATTTAAAGGTGGTGGTAATGAGCCCCCACCCCAAATTGTATAAACGTTGAAATTTTTACAATTTTTTTTGTCAGTCGGAATGTTTAGGGTTTAATCAATAAGATGGCACTGAAAAAAGTCAAAAATGAAAAACAAATTTAAAGGTGGTGGTAATGTTGTACCATTGAGTGGTTCCAAAATGGAGAATCGATTTACTATAACATTGTATAAAACGTGTCAGAGTGGACCTGAGTAGAACAGAAATTAACAGGTGGTTCCAAGCTCCTCACAACCTCCCAATCCGAAGCCTTGCTGCCGGATGCAGTTTACCGTCATGCCCAGGAACACACTCAAAGGAGCTGGCTCAACATTACAGCCTATTTTTATTTTAGGGGAATTGAACGTGAGGATGCATGTATTTGTACAAACTTTTTCACTATTTCTTCTAATCATGATTCTGGCTACCCAAGGTAGACGAGATTTCTTCAGATGTGGCCAGAAAAAGCTCTCTGCTCCTTTCAATGTACTCAGTCTTGTACAGAGGGAAAGTTTTAATACTCACATTGTGGAAGGTCTTCATTTTCATTAAAGACTCCCTGTTTTCTTGTTTCAACCTCCACCTTTAAATTGCCGTCTCTCATCTCATCTTTGGATTTTGGATTCATCCAACTAGATATTACTTTTTCAGTCAAGAAAGGAGAAAGTCTTGACAACGGAGTTTTCCACCCCCAAAGACTCTAGTACAAAAAATCTTGTAAAGCTTGTGCTTATTTCTTTTTCGGAATCTGATTCCAAAAGTTATCACTTGGAATTTTTGTTTTGATTCATAATTTTTAAGATTTAAATTTCACTGCCTGTGCTCCCTACCCATCTCGTAGACTACTATTGGGACCTGTTAAGTGGGGAAACCCAATCACCTTGACAGATCAGCACTACACAGACCAGTATACACACACGCTCGAGAGACCCAAAGCAGTCGTCGCCATATTTACTGCACTACCGAAACTTTTAATGAGCAACTTGATTCATTAACAGTCATGTCCAGGTCAAAATGTCTACCAGCCAACTGACCCTGAGCCTGAACTTTCTAACGCCTATACATTAGGTTGTTATTCATCCACTAGTTTATTTAGGTATAGTTTCCCTATAGTATCAAATTTGGTATCATTACAGGCGATATGGCTTGACCCGACTAACCATCTGATCTGATCAGACCTCTCTAACTGCCTGTCTAGTCCAGGCAAGGGCCAAAGTGGTGTGTTGGTAATTAAAAGTACTAACCCTGACCACCAAAACCCTCAACTACTAGGACCCATTCTCCAGACATCACAGGTTGTTAGCCACAGGTGGCTTTATTGGTTGGTGTGTGTGGGGTGGGGGTCTTACTCCTTCTGCAGAGGTGCAGTTGGCATATACTGAAGCTCCAACCAACAGGGTAATTTGAGATGTTTTATTAAAAAAAAAAAAAAAAAAAAAGAAATGTTTGTAGTTCTGCAGTTTAACATAAAAATTCAGTAAGAAAATTTAGTTAGGACCTATTGTATTTCCCAAGGACACCCAAATCACCACCTGTAGGTTTTGGGGACTCAGTACATTAAAAGCTTATTAGCATCAGTGTGTGTGTGTGTGTGTGTGTGTGTGTGTGTATATGTGTATATATATATATATATATATATATATATATATATATATATATATGTATGTATATTTTTTATAATCATATCACCCTAAGCAAGGCATTTTACTGCCACTGTTTTGCAGGGGGTTACAGAGAAGGAAAGTTATGAGAAAGAGTGACAGGTTATAGAGAAAGTGGGTAAGAGAAGGATGTGAATACTGATGAGAGTGGAGTGGACAGAGAAGGGAGCATGTGAGAGAGGATGCAGGTTAGTGAGATAGGAGATGACTATTGACTTTACATTTAAATTCTTGGAGATTGTGGCTGTCAGGAAAGCAAGTAAATCGAACGGAATTCCACAGGTGGGAAGTGCAATGGTAGATGTCAACCAGTGCACTGCGAACAATGTAACAAAAATGTCAGTGCCATACATGATACACACTTGACCGATCAGTCTCGAAAGTGACATGACTAATTGGGATGAAGATTATCCCGCAGTAGGTTGCCAGTCAAGGCTATACAACCCAATTTGTCCTATTATTTAACCCATAACTGGCAGGAAGAGATGGATTGATACCTTTCCAAGGGTATTTGTGCGTAAGTGAATACAAGGAATTCAACTGGAATTCTAACTCAACTCCCCGATTTGTTGTCCCAAGTTGATATCCACTGCACGACGACGACACTGGAGCAAAATCATGCATGAACCACATGCATCTTTATATTGGAACAGGTACATACTCAAGCTGGTCTGAAAGTGTGTTCAAAGTCACTGTAAACAGTTCCTGAGAGAATATATAGGCCCTACCAGACAGTCGTCTACAATTCCAGCCCACACATTAATTGTACGCTGATGTCTAGCTTGTATTGTACCATTAGGATTCCAATTCACCCACAAATGTTGATTCTATAATTTTGGTATTCCAATTCTTCAGTGCGGAAACACAATCAGACACAGCTGTGCATCTCTGTATCCAAATGCAGTCATATATAAAAATTGTATCTGTTTGTTAACAAAATGGCAACACAGCACTATCTAGTGTATACTTTCTTTAAAGTTAACTCGAAAACAAAGGATTTGTGAACATATCATTATATGGACTTTTTGTTCTTGTTTTGGTATAAGGAACCTGCTCCTGACGTTTGTAGAGCTATTTTTGATACAACTTGTGTGTATTGGATGTGTGTGTGTGTGTGTGTATACATATATTCTAACTTCTATTTTCTTACCTGTAAAATTGTCTGCCCAACATCAGTTGTCTTTACAATAAAGGAATTGTTATCCGCCGCAGTCGTTATCTGGAGAAGATCATATCTAAAAAATACAGACGATATTTCTTTAAAATTCAAGAGACAGGAAATCATTTCAGATCAGTTCAACATCGCCATTCTAAATCAAGCATAAAAAGATAAAAAAGTTTGTCTTATTTTCTTATTTCAACAAAATCACAGAGGTTATTTTAAAGAGAGAAAGAGTGGAAAAAATGGAGAGGGAGTGCAGAAAAAAACGACAGCAGAGTGACTGGAAAATAAAACAGTGGTGGAAAAAAAAAAAAAAAAAACACAGTGGAGAGAGCAGAAAAATCCCACAACGGAGAGAGAGCAGAAAATAAAACAAATGAAAATGGAAAAAAAATATAAAAAAAAAAAAAAAAGCAGCAAAAGAAAAGCCAAAAATGTAAAGCAGCAATAAGAGAAAATTCCTCAAAAGAATATTAATAATCAACACACAAGAAATCCCCACCAAATGCACTTCTTTACATGACATACGTACATAAAACAAAATTAAAGGATGAAAGACTCATACATTTGCTGATGATATAACCAAATATCAAACTATTCACTCTGGGTAGAATTACATCATTCACTTTCTAACTATAAAAGCCAAGTTCAAATCACAATATAGTCAACTCATCAGGAAGACAAATTCTTGATGTCATCAGCCTGGGAAGCAACCCCACCATTATACACCACCATTAGAAAGCGCCTGAAAACCATACCATGGGCTCAAGACGGAGAGAAATTAGGCAGACAATTGTTCATCGATGACTGTACTGGCACAAGGTCAAAAGCCATCGTGACTGAGGGTCTGAAAAGGTCTTGTTCAAACTGTTCATCAAAAACAATGATGCATTGTCTCCACCAAGTAACTACTGCTCAACACTGTTGTAGTATAAGCTATGGGTGGGCTCTTTAAGTGCTGAACAAACAAATGTGCCTGAGCAGTCGTCTGCAACAGGGATTGGATAATCTAGTTTAAACATTGCATTTTTAATACATCCTTAAACTAAAGTGACATTTCAAGAGTTGAACATTTATAATTTTTTTTTATTGAAGTTCTATTTTTGATACAATTTAATTTCTTTAAGACATTGTAGGCTATCATAAGGATTAATGTGTTGATTTCTTTTATTTGTGGTTCAGTGGATATCGGCTCGGAACCAGAAATCAGGGAGCTGAGCGCGAATTTCAGTTGAATTCCTTGCATTCACTCACGCGCAAATACTCTTGGAAAAGGTGTTAATCCGGTTCTTCCCTCCAGTTACGGGTTAAATAACATGCTTGGGTGATCATGTCTCGACAGAGACATCACTGACTGGACAGAAGATTATCCTGCAGTAGGTTGCCATTACTTTATGTGGTAGATTGGTTGCCAGCCAAGGATATAGAACCCAATCTGTCTTCTTCCAAAAATACACACTCAAGGCTCGATCTTACAAACTCGTGTTCCAAATCCCCCACCTCCACCAGTGAATTAAAACTCAAGCAAAACGTAACTGGTTCTTACCTGCTACACCTTGATTGAGTTTGGATATTGCTAGCATAAAACATGCGTCCAATTTCATCATGCAAAGTGACCCTCAATCTGAAAGTCACACCGACAGGGAGAGCCGGAATCACCCCAGGTGATGTCTTGAACACAGTGTTGGCATTTAACATCAAATAAGAAGCTGGCTTCACCTAAAAAGAAGACACAGAAATTTAAAAGACAGTGTTAATCCTCACTGAGGATCTTACGTAAGATTTCACTCTTATGTGTAAATACAAAATATTGGTTACATGCTAAAGAGCAATATGGTTGGAAAACTAATTACATGTATACCTCACCTTATGTCGGTAATTCCAGGAGAGGACTTAAGTCGAATTTACTTCTCTCCAAAATTATTTGTTCCAAGCCTAAATCACAAATATCCATTCCCAGTTCTGTATTTTATTTATAAATGCGTTTTTAATAATATATGGTCACTAAGAATCTATTTTAAGCTTACAAACAAATAAATTTTAGTTTTTTTAATATCATACAGAAAAAAAAGTAATCTAAATTTACAAATACATGTTTATACATACTTGTAAATGTAGATGTTTACAATTTAGCAATCTTTACAATACATCATGGACTCTTTATTTCTGAATGTGTTTGCTACACGACATCATAAAATAAAATGATTCTGTAAGATTAAACAACAAATACAATCATTAAAATTGTTTTACGATCATAGAAAATAAACTAAATTATGTTAATTTTCCCAATATTTACATTTAATTTGTTTGTTTACATCGCGGACAGTGATGGCTGTGAATCATCATTTTATGTGCTTTTAACGCTTTTCTAGTGACATTACAACTTCAATATTTGTGGCAGACAGACTTAAAGTTGAATAAAATGACTTAAACTTGATTTTTATTTTTTCATGTATTTTTTTTGACAAACGATGTATAATCAAGAATAACTTAACCTGAGGTATACCTGTATAAGACAGTAAAGTTCACTCCTTACCAGGTATCCTGACAGTCATCAAAAAATAACAGCTTTTGTTATCTAAATCCTTAAAACTGTTAAGACTTCAGATCCCCACATGTAAACTTACAATTTTTTTTCCCCCCCAATTATCGTTGCATTTTGCCCTTACCTAGTATTTTTGGTTCCTGCCTCAGAAACATGATGGGACAGTCCACCAGTGTGATAATGACACTACCAGCTAGCATTGACGACACAAGGAAGGAAACTTGTGTTGAAGTGGTCTGTCAGGGATTCACCAGGCAAATGAATGTACCCTCTCCAGAAGAAATACTACAGGTTTATACTGAGCTCCATGGAAGAGCCCATTATAAAGAACAGGTGAGATAAAAAAATCCAACAACAACAAAGCAATAGTTTCTATTAGATGGTTAGGAGCTCAAATCCTGTGCTGGGCAATACTTAAATATATAGAACAACTAGCAGTATAGCCCAGCATTGCTCGGGTGTAATGAAAGCTTTAAAACTAATCCATGGTCCTGAAGCTCAGACTCAGCCTAAAGAATATTTGTGTGAAGTTTGGTGAGAATCGGATAAAAATTGTGGATTTGTATAAAGGACATACAGGCAGATAAGCCGACACACACAAACATCTTTCCTTATATATATATATATATATATATATATATATATATATATATATATATATTACTGATTTTCTGCACTATTGTAAGAACTGCAACCTTGAAAATTCTGAATATCGTTTCTTATGTCTTTGTCTATGAGTGTATCAAATTTGATTAAAATCGGAACACTCCTTATATAACCCAATTTTTTCGATTATCGATTTTCGGTATTTATCGGGGGTACCTCGATACAAAACCTAGCTAAGAACACTCACAGACGCTTATAGTACAACAGTCTAAATTTTCAAGAAAATCGGTTTAGCCGTTTCAGAGTCTATAGGTAACAGACACACACAAAGTTCCATTTATAAATAAGTTTAGATAGCAACTTATAAAGCAAAGAATTAAATATTCAGCATCAATTGATTTGCTAAGCACGGTACTAGACAGGTGTTTAGATTTCATCAATTTATAGTTGAGCTGGCTAGATGTAGCTATAAATTCTATGTCCACCATTTCTTTACTTGCACTTCTTGCTCTTGAAATTCCCTTCCGACTCCAAAATTTACTGCCAATGTTCATCTACAAAAATTTAAATCAATGTCAACCACAGTCTCCAGTCCTTCCCACTAATTATAAATGTTTCAGTTCCTAGGTCTTTCACACTGTAACCATTATACTGAGCTCTATGGCAGATTAATTTTCTTTTTTTTTATAGTTATATCACCCCAAGCAAGGCAGTTTACTGCCACTGGTGCACAGGGGGTTACATAGGAGTTGTGAGAAAGAGTGACTGGTTATAGGGGGTGTCAGGAAGTGGGTAAGAGAAGGATGAGAGTGGACGGAGAAAGAAGTATGAGAGAGGATGCAGGTTCGTGAGATAAATGTCTATTGACTTTAAATTTAAATTCTTGAAAATTGTAGCTGTCTGGGAAGCAAGTAAACAGAAGGGAACAGACAGGAAGTGCAAGAAAAAAAGCTGCTGATGTAGAATTTGCATTTACATTTTATTGGTTTGACAATAAAAGGGTGGGACCTAGTTGCTAATCTTGTGGTTCGAGTAAATTCATACCAGGGACACGAGAGAGCTAAGTTCATCAGAGCAGAAACCGTGAATGTATTTGTAGAAGAAACACAGGGAAACCACATTATACCGGTGAGAAAGTGGCTGTATCTGAGCTGCTAAGTTGGGATTGATCACATTAGATTCTCTGTTGGATTTTGTCAAGGACCCCGAGGTGGATAACAGGGGCACCCGATCAGATATAGCAGCAGTATTCAATGCACTGGCAGAAAGATTGATATATGTGCAGGACAGTTTCAGACGGGGAAAAAAACTTCCTGGCCCTACACAGAGAACTGACCTTCTTAGCAGCGGATTTAGTTATGGATTCAATATAGTCAATTCCATTTGAATTACAAAGAACAAGTAGGATAGTCAGCTAAGTGCCATACGTGATACACGCTTTGGGCGATCATGTCTCGAAAGAGACATGACTGACTGGGCAGAAGATTTTCCCGCAGTAGGTTGCCATTGTTTTCTGCGATAGACTGGTTGCCAGCCAAGGCTATAGAACCCAATCTGTCCTATTATTTAACTCTTAATTGTAGGGAAGAGATGGATTAATACCTTTCCCAAGGGTATTTGTGCATAAGTGAATGCAAGGAATTCAACTACAATTTGAACTCGGCACCCCGATTTGTCGTTCCGAGTCGATATCCACTGCACCACAACGAACATCCGTGGGATAGACGAATACAAAAACAAGGAAAGCACAAGTTTCTATTAAATGGTGGTTGTGAGTTCAATTCCTGTGCTGGGTAATACATCAGTATACATCAGAACAATAAAAACTCATAGAGCAATAAGTTAGATAATATACAATGTTGATTGTTGTTGAAGGCTTGCTAAACAAAGTATCAGACTGGCATTGAGATCTATCAATTTATAGTTGAGTTGGCTAAATGTAGCCATAAATTCTAAGCTAAGCTAAGTTTTCTCACACTTCTCACTTGTGGAACTCCCTTTCAATTCCACACTTTTCAGCCAATGTTAATCTGCAAAAATTTATATGCAATATCAATTGCTATCTACTGTCCTCCTGATTACTCTTTTTTTTCTTGCGCCTTTTTAATGTTTCTGCCTCTAATTTTTCCACACCCAATAATTCCTTGTGTCTTAGTGGCTTTACTGCCTTGCATGGGGTGGAACTCTATTTAAAAAAAAAAAAAAATTGTCTTTATTAAAAAATAATTATTTATTTTATAATTTTTTTTTAATTAGAGAGCTGTGAGGGAAGAGTGAAAGAAAAATTCTTACCATGACATTGAAGACCATTGTCTGGTTAACTCCAAATGTCTCTATGGAGGTGATAGTCAGTGTAACTTGGCCAGTGTTAGATCCTGCGGATAATAGACCAGTTGAAGTGATAGAAATGGTGGCTGGAGTCACACCTTTACGCTTATTAATTTCATAAACTAATTTCACAGAACCATCCCTACAAGAAAAAAAATAAAAAATTAATGTCAAAATTTGAGATATATTAAAAAAAAAAATCTATATATTAGTGTGTTTACCAATTTAAGGAGTCACCATATTACAACAGTCAGCACCCAGAAGTTTAATGATCTCAGACACAATGTTTACAATTTATTTAACTCTGACACACACACACACACATATATATATATATATATATATATATATTGAATGGTTTACAAGACTTTTTCAAAGTAAGTAAATGAAGGACATTTAATTAAAGATTTCATGAATAAAAATGTATCACAGGAAATAAACATTTAATTTTGAAGATGATAATCAAAATAGTCAATACTTTCATGGATATGTCAGAGACAAGTCAGTCAGTTAAAGTGCCATACGTGATACACGCTTGGGCGATCATGTCTAGAAAGAGACATGACTGACTGGGCAGAAGATTATCCTGCAGTAGGTTGCCATTGCTTTCTGCGGTAGACTGGTTGCCGACCAAGGCTATAGAACCCAATCTGTCCTGTTATCTAACCCATAACTGGAAGGAAGAGACGGATTAATACCTTTCCCAAGGGTATTTGCGCGTAAGTGAATACAATGGATTCAACTGGAAGTCAAACTCGACTCCCCGGTTTCTCGTTCCGAGCCGATATCCACTGTACCACAACGCACACAGAGACAAGGCACAAAGTAAATTTTAAAATAAATCTGTTTTTTTTTTTAACTGAGTTTTGATCAAGGTTCTTCATAATTTTAGAAACATTTGTTCAGGTTATGTTGAGTTTCTGCGTTTAATGACACTTCTACACCAAAGTGCTGTACGGTGTCACAATAATTCAATTCATTTCTTTTGCAGCAAGTAAGTGTAGCCAGTCTTAATAATTTAAACCAGGAGTTTTCAAACTTTTTGACTTACAGACCCCTTTATATTTTAAGTTTTAGTCTAGGGACCCACTATAAATGCTTATGAAATTTATACATAAATTTTTACTAAAAATAGCTTATAGATTTATACATAATAAAAACTGGTTTTAAGCTTACTTTAGATATAAGGGATGTGCATTGTGGTGCAGTGGATATCGGCTCAGAACAGGAAATCGGGGAGACAAGTTCAAATGCCAGTTGAATTCATTGCATTCACTTATGCACAAATACCCTTGGGAGAGGTATTTGTCTGTCTCTTCCTTCCAGTTATAGGTTAAATAACAGGACAGATTGGGTTCTATAGTAGACTGCCCACCAGTCTATCACAGAAAGCAATGGCAACCTACTGCAGGATAATCTTCTGCCCAGTCAGTCATTTCTCTTTCGAGACATGATCGCCCAAGCGCGTATCACGGATGGCACTTAACTGACTGACTTAGATATAAGTGTTCAAATAAAATAAATTAATACTGCATGTTGATGCAAAATGTAACAAAATTAAATTTAAATTACTTTGAATTTCACGTGATGAGTTAATCCATGGACCCCCTATCTTATCCTTGCAAAACCCCGTGTTCTGCGGACCACAATTTGAAAACCTCTGGTTTAAACTAATTAAAACAGTTTTTATGTCAGGGATTCAAATGCAGACAATTCTAAAGGTAGATTCATTTTTTTCTGTCATAAGATACTTTTCATATTAACTTATCAATTCTCATCCAAAAAGTCAATATCTTCTTTTAAGCGCCATGTCCTTTCAGGACGTAGGCGATCATGGCCTTCCACGTTTCCCTATCCCTGGTGGCTCTTAGCACGCCTTCTCCTGTTACACCATGCAACCCTCGTTCGGTCATCCATTTGCTCATGCCCATAAATCTAGACTATAAATGTATAAAAACTAGCATGGCCACAAAATGAGGGATCAGTTTCTATATTGATTAAAATATAGATGTAATCCCCCATTTTATATCCATATTATAATTTCTCATAAACAGTTGGCATATATCTTCTTACATGTGCCCTGTCCCTTCAGGACATAGGCAATCATGGCTTTCCACGTTTCCCTATCCCTGGTGGCTCTTAGCACGCCTTCTCCTGTTACACCATGCAACCCTCGTTCGGTCATCCATTTGCTCATGCCCATAAATCTAGACTATAAATGTATAAAAACTAGCATGGCCACAAAATGAGGGATCAGTTTCTATATTGATTAAAATATACATGTAATCCCCCATTTTATATCCATATTATAATTTCTCATAAACAGTTGGCATATATCTTCTTTCATGTGCCCTGTCCCTTCAGGACATAGGCGATCATGGCCTTCCACGTTTCCCTGTCCCTGGTGTCTCTTAGCACGCTTTCTCCTGTTACACCATGCAACCCTCGTTCTGTCATCCACTAGCTCAAGCCCATAAATCTAGAATATAAAAATATAGAAACTAGCATGGCCACAAAATAAGGGATCAGTTTATATATTGATTATAATATAGATTTGAACTCCCACTTTATATCCACATTATAATTTCTTATAAACAGTTGGCATATATTTTCTATGTGCCCTGTTCTTTCAAGACGTAGGCAATCATGGCTTTCCACATCTCCCTATCCCTGGTGGCTCTTAGCATGCTTTTTCCTGTTGCACCATGCAACCCTCGTTAAGTCATCCACCTGATCAGGTCCTTCAAATATGTAATCTACTGCTTTCCTGTCTCTTTTTCCCTCTATCTTGCCTGTCAGTATCAGGTTCTCCAAGTCCTCTTTCCTCATTGCATGTCCCAGGAACTTCAGCAGTCTCTTTCTGATGCTCAATATTAACTTCCTTTTCGTCTCCATCCTTTCCAAAACCTTGTCATTGCTCACATGCTTAGTCCATGATATCCGCAGCATCTTTCTGTAGAACCACATTTCAGCTGCTTCAAGTTTTTCCATCATCTTCGAAGATATTGTCCAATATTCATTGCCATATTGAAGAACCGACATCACATAGCAATCCAGTATTCTCCTCTTTGTTTCTAGCGAAATTGTCCTGTTTCTTAATACTCTACTCAGCTCCTGGAATGCATGGATCTCAGGAATATAAATGTGTAGAAACTACTGTGGCCACAATGTGAGGGGTCAGTTTATATATTGATTGTCATATGAAATTGATCCCCCACTTTATATCCAGTATGCTTCTATAGACGCACATTTCAGTTGCTTCAAGTTCTTTCTTCATCTTCGAAGATATTGTCCAACATTCACTGCCATATTGAAGAACCGACATCACATAGCAATCCAGTACTCTCCTCTTTGTTTCTAGCGAAATTGTCCTGTTTCTTAATACTCTACTCAGCTCCTGGAATGCATGGATCTCAGGAATATAAATGTGTAGAAACTACTGTGGCCACAATGTGAGGGGTCAGTTTATATATTGATTGTCATATGAAATTGATCCCCCACTTTATATCCAGTATGCTTCTATAGAAGCACATTTCAGTTGCTTCAAGTTCTTTCTTCATCTTCGAAGATATTGTCCAACATTCACTGCCATATTGAAGAACCGACATCACATAGCAATCCAGTACTCTCCTCTTTGTTTCTAGCGAAATTGTCCTGTTTCTTAATACTCTACTCAGCTCCTGGAATGCATGGATCTCAGGAATATAAATGTGTAGAAACTACTGTGGCCACAATGTGAGGGGTCAGTTTATATATTGATTGTCATATGAAATTGATCCCCCACTTTATATCCAGTATGCTTCTATAGAAGCACATTTCAGTTGCTTCAAGTTCTTTCTTCATCTTCGAAGATATTGTCCAACATTCACTGCCATATTGAAGAACCGACATCACATAGCAATCCAGTACTCTCCTCTTTGTTTCTAGCGAAATTGTCCTGTTTCTTAATACTCTACTCAGCTCCTGGAATGCATGGATCTCAGGAATATAAATGTGTAGAAACTACTGTGGCCACAATGTGAGGGGTCAGTTTATATATTGATTGTCATATGAAATTGATCCCCCACTTTATATCCAGTATGCTTCTATAGACGCACATTTCAGTTGCTTCAAGTTCTTTCTTCATCTTCGAAGATATTGTCCAACATTCACTGCCATATTGAAGAACCGACATCACATAGCAATCCAGTACTCTCCTCTTTGTTTCTAGCGAAATTGTCCTGTTTCTTAATACTCTACTCAGCTCCTGGAATGCATGGATCTCAGGAATATAAATGTGTAGAAACTACTGTGGCCACAATGTGAGGGGTCAGTTTATATATTGATTGTCATATGAAATTGATCCCCCACTTTATATCCAGTATGCTTCTATAGAAGCACATTTCAGTTGCTTCAAGTTCTTTCTTCATCTTCGAAGATATTGTCCAACATTCACTGCCATATTGAAGAACCGACATCACATAGCAATCCAGTATTCTCCTCTTTGTTTCTAGCGAAATTGTCCTGTTTCTTAATACTCTACTCAGCTCCTGGAATGCATGGATCCCAGGAATATAAATGTGTAGAAACTACTGTGGCCACAATGTGAGGGGTCAGTTTATATATTGATTGTCATATGAAATTGATCCCCCACTTTATATCCAGTATGCTTCTATAGAAGTACATTTCAGTTGCTTCAAGTTCTTTCTTCATCTTCGAAGATATTGTCCAACATTCACTGCCATATTGAAGAACCGACATCACATAGCAATCCAGTATTCTCCTCTTTGTTTCTAGTGACGATAGATTGTCTGAATTACCAGGATGTGGAGTTATCTACTGTTGGACTAATGTCCATCTGCATCTTTTCTGTTAACATGTTTTGGCCAGATCTATATACACCAGGGTCTAGTTTTGTTTTGTGGCATATCAAACTGTTATAGTGGAACATCCTGCCATCCCCGAGAATGGAATGCTCTAGACTATAAAGGACGGTGACAGGTGGTACGAGGAGAAGCAAACATCTTAGACAAAGGCATTCTCTAGTTGATAGTGTATTCCGCTCCTACTCATTGATTGCTTATCTGTATCTTATTGTTAATTGTACAGTAGTACAATAAATACGTTATATCTATTTCCTGTGTCGAATACCATTCTTCCATTGGTCTTTACACTGATATTCCTTTCCGGGATATATCACAAACCGAATGAGTTATTTAATACAAGCATTTTAGGACATGTTCATAGGAACAGAAAATGTATTATTTGTAAGAAATCAGTTTGTAGATTTGTTGTAATGTCATCAGTTATTATTGTGACCTAAAGGGTTACTGATATGTTGTGGTATCACACGGCTGTATTGTCTTGGGTCTGGGTATATTACTTCAGTTACTCGTGATTTTGTAGTAATAGTTATTACTACAAGGTGATATTCTGGTATTTTGCTATTTGCTGGATTGTTATTTGAGTATCTTGTGAATAGTACTGTATTAAGAGGTTCCTTCTGACGATACATAGTATCCTCTCTTGGGAGTTCTCCTGAGTAATGCACTCAAGAACTAAATAGCAATATCACACTGTGAACACTGAACTCTGCTACTCAGCTGTAACTAGTACAACTGCTGCTGCTAATTCATAATCTGGTTAATTTACTTGGTTGATCCACCCAGTTAATTCACTCAGGCTTCTGTCTGGTGGTTAATATGGATTATTATTGCCATCACGGGATCCCCAGTGGAATAGCACATTCTTATAGTTTTATTTGTTATCTAAAGATCAGCATTCAACCACATGTCGGTGTTGATATTTCTTTCTACGTGACAAGATCAGGTTTCACTAAAATATTTTGGTAAAGAGGGTTTTTGCCGAGAGTCAAATGTATTGCTGGTAATATTTTTTTTTTTTTCAAAATGTATTACCACTACTAAATTTAAAAATTTTTTTTTTAATGTATTACTGGCATTTTTGCTATAAACATCTATTTTTAGGCATTAATAATTTGGTAGTTAACAGTTTGCCCATAGATGGGACTATCAGGTGCTACCACCTCAGGTCAGGGTGGACCTGGAAACAACAGCAATTAAGAGGTGTTCCACTCACCGCTAAACTTTCCAATCAGAGGTTTTGCTGCCAGATGCAGTTTATCGTCACAATACCAAATGGTTTACACATATGTACAACATGTATAATTTGAAAATGAACTGTGATCAATGAAGCATATATTCATATATTTCTATTTGACTCCAGTTTGGGGGTTATCTATTTGCTCATAGCTGGGACCCTAACAGGTGCTACCACTCCGGGTCAGGGTTGTCCTGAGAACAACAGCAATTAAGAGGTAGTTCCATGCTCCTCACAACCTCCTAATCAGAGGCCTTGCTGTCGGATGCAGTTTACTGTCATACTTAGGACCCATATCAATAATGCAATATGGTGTGGCTGATCTTAGACTCAAAGATTAGAACCAGTGATACTAAGGAATCTAGTTTGTCTGAATACTTTCCATGGAAATAGCGGTAGTTATATATATATATATAATAATAGTAATAATAATAATGCTAATACT
The DNA here is from genome assembly GCA_037127315.1 of Ascarosepion bandense. Classification (NCBI taxonomy): domain Eukaryota; kingdom Metazoa; phylum Mollusca; class Cephalopoda; order Sepiida; family Sepiidae; genus Ascarosepion; species Ascarosepion bandense. The sequence goes on along the minus strand of JBBBDQ010000909.1, from coordinate 2,923,930 downwards.
AGTAATTGTTATGCTATATTTTAGATCGTCTTGTAAAACCCGAGGACAAACTCATAGGGGAAAAGGAGGGGAAGTAAAAAAAGAAACAAACAAAGTCCATGAACATACATCAAATACTCGTAGGAAAGAAAAAAAAACCAAGACGAAACCCTAACACTAAAGTGCTCAATACGATAGTAGAGCAACAATGTGACACGATAACTAGGCTTATATTAAGGTGGATTTGTAAAATACGTATTTTAAGAATAGAAAATGGTTAAGAATAGAAAAATAGTTTAAAAACATGTGTTTCTTTTAACAAAGTGAAAAAAAAGAGGAATAAATAAATAAACGCTTTTTCTTTTATAAGGAAATTTGTGGAAGAGAAAAGGGTATCAAATTACTGTTAAATCCTACCAGTCTTCCAATAAATATTTGACTAAAAGATAAAGTTTAGAAAAGAGATTTTTGAGTAACCAGGTCAAAAACTGTCTTTACTGTATCTTGACCACACATTAAGAAAAGATAATAGAATTTTCCCTTTCTCCAGGCAATAAAAAAAAATCGCCTGGTTATGGGTAAAGTGTCAGGGCTATAAAAACATCCGGTGGCCTTCACACGAAGCTTTATTAAGATAAAAAGTTAAAAAAATCCTGGAAAATACTTGGAGGCTTAGTGCAGACCTCCCGTTTACACATCAAAGGAAGTAAAATTTAAGTACCTTGAAATTTTGGACTTACAGTTGCCAATGCTTATCGCCCGGTGGTCTAGGCACTTCCAATTAAAATAAATACAAGTGATTTTTCTGAGCCAATCAGTTGAGTTAGTTCAGCCAGACATGTGCTTGAAGTAGAAACTCCGTTCGTCTTGAGTCGGTCAGTTCAGCATTTGATCTCCATTAATTAGAGTTAGAGCTGAGTGTCACATCGCCTGCCCCAACTGAAAGACTAACTCTAAACGAAAAAAAGCATCGATTTAACTCATCCAAGTTGTGGAAGTTTGTTCCTTATAGTTTATCTTGTACCCCCAGCAACATTACAGCATGGAGAACGGCCGCCAGAGAAATTGTTCGGACCTCCACTGGGGTGTTACAACAAAGAAAGAAAAATAAGAGCCAACAAACCTACCTAGGTTTCACTCTACGGCTGATATTAATATATATATATATATATATATATATATATATATATATATTGATTAATTACTTAGTTTTTGGTCATAATAAAATTAGATGAGTACACATTTGTATAAAAAAATGTTTAATACAATTATATTGTAGAACTTTTGAATATTCTTCAAAATGGCCAAAATAAAATATATTTGGGATCAACCAAAGACACATTTAAGACCAAGTGGTTCAATCACAAGTCTACATTTAAAATAGAAAACTGAAATTATACAAAATTGGCTAGCCACGTGTAGAAATTTAAATTAAAATACAGAAAATACCCAAACATAACGCAGAGTATAGTGAAAACAGCCAAGCCTTACAACGGTGGCAAAATATGTAGACTGTACCAGGAAGAAAAGTTAGCAATTATGCTTTTCCCAAACAAAAATGAATTATTGAATGAAAGAACTGAAATTATGACTAAGTGTAACCATACCAAAAAAATAACTATTGGGTTCATACAACCATGGATGAAAACATAATTTCTTGTAATTTTAAAAATTACACTTTCAAAAATTTCCCATTACATGAGCATTCTTAAAAAAAAAAAAAAAAAAAAAAAATTATTGCAAATCGCCCGAATACCTCATGGTAAAAACCTAGGTGAAGAAGTATATAAGTAATAACCAACTTACAGATTAGTTTTAAGCTGAATATCAGTATTTGGTGTGATAAGGATGAAACCATCTTTTGTTGAGGGAGACACAAGAGTCAATTCATCAAAAACCTACAATAAAATAAAAATCTAATTAATTCTTTGAAATACAGTGCATTAATTAAAAAAAAAAAAAAGTTATGCATGTGCGTGTATATAGGTTATGAATGTAAATAAGTATACATATGTGTATATATCCAGGTATACAACGATATATAAATATTTATCAGGTGTTAATAGAACAGTGCTCAATGTCTTTTTGGAACGAGAAATCATGGAGCCAAGTTCAAATTCCAGTAGAATTCGTTGCATTCACTTATTAAAAGTATTAATCCATTTCTTCCCTCCAGTTATGGGTTAAATAACAGAACAGATTGGGTTCTATAGCCTTCGCTGGCAACCAGTCTACTGCAGAAAGCAATGGCAACCTACTGCTGGATTTGGAAACATACTTAAAGCTGATACTGGGTATAAAGTGGGGGATCAGTTTTCTATTGTTATGAATTAATAAACTGATCCTTCACTGATAACTAAATAATATAATCTAATACATATTTTTTCCCTTTAGCTATGAGTCAAATAACAGGACAGATTGAGTTCTATAGCCTTGGCTGACAACCAGTCCACCACAGAAAGCAATGGCAACCTACTGCGGGTCAGTCATGTCTCTTTCAAGACTTGACTGCCCAAACGTGTATCACATATGTCACTTAACTTACTGATTGCCAATATAACAGATGCTATGCTGCAAGCAACACTTAGATTATTTAGGTATGTTGAGAGAATGGACATAAAAAAACCCAGTGAGCAATTTTAGGTTTATTGACGTCAATAGCCAAAGAGGGATAGGTAGACCACGTAAAACATGGACCTAGCTTATCAATGATGACTTAAGGAAGTTCAGATTACAGCTAGGCCTTATACAAAAACAGCCAGCCTGGAAAAGAGGCATCAAGAAAACCCCTGTCTAACCCATACTAGCATGGAAACAGACATTAAGCAATGATGATGTTGATGATTTAGCAAGAAAGAAGTTAAAAATTCATGATCTAGTCCAGTAGCTTTCTGAATACTCCTGTCAAGCAACAACAAATAGTTTCTTGTTTTAGCCATAGAATTTGTGGGAATTACAAACATATGACTTTAGTGAAACAATTACGAGAAAAATAAAAGCCTAGCCGAGATTATTATTTGTGGCCACAATCTCAACAATATAAGATACGCGGATGACAGTGCTGATAGCAGACACAGAAAGGAAAATGCAAGACCTTTTGCAAATGGTAGCAAAAGAAAGCAAGAAAGAACTGAACATAAACTTCAAGAAAACTAAATGTATGGTCATCAGCAAAAAGAAGACCTAAATATGCCAACTACATGTTGGAGAAACTAAAACAAGTAAAAACAAATTTAAATACCTGGGTATATATATATATGTATATATATATATGTATATATATATATGTGTGTGTGTGTGTGTCCATGAAGTATGTGTGCACTTTAAAAAATTTATAACTTTATTTGTATTTGCGATAGAAATAATTTGTAAAAAGGATTAGAAAGAAGTAAATCAATACTTTTTAAAGTTTTATTGAAATTTTATTTAAGTTTCCACATGTCCTCCATCATTAGCAATACAAAGGGTAATACGATTTTGCAGTTTACGGAAAACATTTGCTAACTGATTTACAGTAATGCCTAAAATCACATTAGTTATTTTAGCTTTCAAATCTAGGTTTGGTTGCATACACAATTGTTTTCACATGTCCCCATAAAAAAATCTATGCAGGCCAATAAAATGGTACACCCCTTCCAATCCATTTGTTAGGAAATTCCTGATTTAGAAACTAACATTCAGAGCAAAGTGACAAGGATCTCCATCTTGTTGAAACACTGTATTATCTTTCAAGTGTCCAAGCTCATTTTTTACAGATTATTTCTATCACAAATAAAGTTATAAATTTTTAAAGTGCATACGGACTTTATGGACACACTGTATATAAAAAACAAGAAAATTAAGAACTAAATGATATACCTATATTTCAAACCCGTTATTTGAAAGGTTTCACAATATGAATGAAAGGTTAAGGACACCAACCTCAATCTGTAACTCATCAATAAATTCTTTATCCATCACAACCTGCTTCTTTCCTTTCACCATTGGTTTGACTTTAAGCTGGACTGTGAGAACACCCGTTCCCAGGGCTACCAACTGGTTGCCAAAATTGCTTTCCTTTGGCAAAAGAACTCCGCTCTACAATGAAAAAGAAAAGACAAAGATTTGGGAGAAAATTCATTTAAATATTATTATTAGTCGTATATATCAGTAAGGCCTTCTGAATAGCATGCCTAATCTAATGAGAAACATAATGTCTATTAAAATTTTGTGTTGTTTCATTCTCACTTTTTTACTCACATTCTCACACAAAGGTTGAAAGAATCTAGTGTCAAGGGGAGATAACTATTAAATGCCTGAATGATCTCCCTTAGTAATTTCATTTTTTTTTTTTTCGCTACTATACGACTAAACTGCATATGTAATATTTCTTGAATTTTGTAACTTTTTCACAAAAGGTTATATTCTTAGCATTTTAAACCATTGGCGAGTTTTAATTAAGGGAAACCATAGGGGTAAAACATTTTATTTAAGAAACCGATAACCAAAGAGATGTGTGTTGTAGCATTCATTTGAAAGTCCACCACCAGTTTCTTCTTTGTCTTTAAGGTGTTTAACCCTTAAGCATGGAACCTGTTCAGATCAGTCATGTAATATCGGCTTTCAAAGTTTCACTGCATGACTTCAGCATTATATGTGATGAGTTTGAGCTTTGTTTAATGGCATATTAACCTCTGTGGGTTATTTAAAGCCAAAAAGGTAGGATGTTAAGGTTATTTTTTTAATGTTTGTGAGAAAGTTGATTTAGTCAGATTTTGATGAAATTTTTTTTTTATTTTAGAAATCTGAAGATGTCTTCTAGTTTTGTATTCAAAAATGTATGGCTGGTAATAAGTTTTTTCCTTCAAATATGTATATTTTTCTATAAAAGTCTATTTTTATGTATATATTTCAATAAAAGTCTATTTTTATACTTTCATGGTGTTTTGACCCCAGTTTAGGGTTAACTAACAGGTCAGGGTGGACCTGAGAACAGCAGCAACTAAGAGGTGGTTTCATGCTCCTCACAACCTCCCAATCAGAGGCCTTACTGCCAGATGCAGTTTACCATCATACCCAGGACCTATTTATGATGAGGTTGTGGGGGATTGTTGCAAGGTTAATTTAGATTAATTTCTCTGTTGGATTTTTACATGACACAAGGCCACTTTGCAAAGAAACTTCCTAACTAAATCCTTACATACAACCATTATTTTTATAAGCGTTGAAAATCATTCATTAAACAAGCAAATGGAAAGTGGAATGAAATTGACAAAGCATCAATTTGCAACTATAAAGGGCATTTAACAAATATTAACAAGAAATACATAAATTCCATAGATGTTGAAATTGTTTGTTTGAAAGTGTCTTCCATGGACTGTATGAAAATGTGTTAGAACTTTTGATGTAAGTTGAATTGCCGCAAGATTTATCAGTGTGATAAGAAATTTGTGTGAGGAATATTATTACTAAAAAGAATTGTTCAAATCTGAGAGTTCATGAATAATGTTCATTTTTGTAGTTGTACAGAAGAATGAATTTGTATGAGGGAGTGAGTTGGATTTAAAGCTCGTATATTTCTACTTGATGTGTGCGTAAGAAATTCCGGTGCCAACTGACGAAAATACGTGGCAAACCCTATATATAGGTGTTCAAACATTCTTATGATTTGGCGGTAAAATTGTAGTTCATTTACTTTGATTCTGATTGGCTAGCTCAAACCAATCAGCAAGCAGCTTACATTTATTCAAATATAAAATGGTTACATACAAAATTTAATACATACAATTGTGTGATTGCGTAAGTGTGTGTGTGTGTGTGATTCCACAGGTGTGTGCGTGTGTCACAAGGTTATCATGTATGGTATAGTATATATGGGCTGGGTTATGGTGGGTTGAAAATTTGAGAGCCAAAATTCACGGAACAGCTTGAAAAGAAAGCAAAAGAAAGAAAATCCCTTACCTTATGATAGACTGACTGAAGAGTAGCAACTTTTCTGTTGCTCACAGACCAGGTAAATATGAGTGGTGGGATGGAACTTCCAAATGAGAATGGAGTGACATTTTCCATGATTCCAAGTGCAAACAAAGGTAACTGGAAAATAGTTTTTTTTTTATCATTTTAAAACAACAAATAATATTAAACATATTCATATTTAACAAGTCTTATTACTTCATTATTTTATACTCCCCCCTTCTGAATGTAACAAATTGCCTTTAATAAATCTCTCCCCACTCAGCACAGTTGCCATATAAACCAGAGGTGGTTTTTGTGGCGGTTGAACCAATACAAATGTTCCTGAGCAGGCATTGGCTAGCCACTCTAATAGACACACATACAACTGGCAAGCCATTGTTCAGAATGTAGCAGAAATAATTCCTACGTTTCAAATTGTCACCTGTGTGGTGCTAGTGAACTTGGGGAAAGTTGCAATCAAATCTTCATCAAGCTAAAGTCTTACTTTATTTCTGTTACCATCATGGCTTGGAATTATACACAATTTTAAAAGCAGGTTGGTTGGTTGGTTGGTTGATTTATTTAACCAGCATATCAACCTTCATTAGGTCATTTTAAGGTTTGTTTTATTGTTCTTGTTTGTTTATTTTTTTTATTCAAAAAAGTTTTGTTGGTAACATTTTTTTTTTATTCAAAAAAGTTTTGTTGGTAACATTTTTTTTTATTCAAAAAAAGTTTTGTTGGTAACATTTTTTTACTTTTTTTTTTTTTTGCGGTGGGGGTAACTATTTGCCCATAGCTGGGACCCTAACAGGTGCTACCACTCCGGGTCAGAGTAGACCTGGGAACAACAGCAATTAAGAGGTGGTTCCATGCTCCTCACAACCTCCCAATCAGAGGCCTTGCTGCCGGATACAGAGATAACTTGCTCTTGTTATTTTTTTTTTTTTTTTTGGTCAACCTTTGAAATATGCAAGCTATTGATGCCGCAGTCTATTTAAAAAAAAAAAAAAAATGGATGTATCTGTCATTGAAAATTGATCACTTCAAGCATTACTTTCAGTGGATAACCATGTTTGAAATAGAAGTCCCCATCTTAAACAGTACATCTAAATGGATGTGTATCGTCATGCAATGAATATCAGCTCAAAATAAGAAATTGGTGAGCTGAGTTCAAATTCCAGTTGAATTTGTTGCATTCACTTATGCGCAAATATCCTTGGGAAAGGTATTAATCCTCCACTTCTCTCTCCAGCTATGGGTTAAATAGCAGGACAGATTGGGTTCCATAGCATTGGGTGTTAACTAGTGTACCACAGAAAATTATGGCAACCTGCTGCAGAAAAGTTTTCTGCCTAGTCAGTCATGGATCAAAAGACACATGATCACCCAAGCACATATCACACACAGCACTGGACTGGCTGATGTCTAAACAAAGACGTATTATAAGTTTCATTTCGCATCCAAATAAGATTCAAAAGCGAACAGAAGAAGAGAGTGAGGAAAAAATTGATTTTTTTTACTTACTCGCGTGCCAATTTTTACACGGGTTAAAGGAGTGTGTATCTTCACACCAGACAATTTTACCACTTGGACGTCAACTTGGTCCTGGAAGGAAGAAAAAAAAAATTTAAAAAGGAATCCAAGTATTTCAGGGAGAAATGTTTTCAAAAATTAAAAACATATTTTCAATATACTGGACAATCATACACAAACCCATTTTGCCAGTAATTGTTTAACTTACTTCCTGGCCATTGACAATCCCTTTCTCCCTCATTTGGAATTCATTTGTCATAAAACACCACTACAAAATAATTGTTATATATATAATACCCCTGTATCTAACATACTTTGTCAATGAAAAGCTTTCGAAATGGACAGCAAATTTTGGCATTTTGGCTATTTTCTGTAACTACCTGCACACCAGTGTCAGCACTGCCTTGCTTTGGGTGAAATTATATATATAGGAAAAATTATTAAAAAGTTGTGAGTTTAAAAATGTATTTTTTTGACAGTATATGTTTATTTCTATTATATTTTATATTTCAGACCGTCCTCGGTCCTTCGTCAGAAACAAATGATTTTAAAATTCAAATTAGAAACGTATTTCGCAAGAGCGTCTGTAGAGAGGGTTTGTTTACATCATGTGACACGTCTGTGGAGAAAGTTTGGCTACATCAAGTGAGGCAGAAAGCGACATTTTTTAAAAACATATTTGTAAACGTAAACCTATCTTTAATAATACTTATAAATTTTGTTTTAGATAAAAATTTTTTTGAATGTATCTAAAAAAGTTTAGCTATTGAAATATTTGTAAAGATTCAAAACACCTAAGTCCCTATTTAACCCTAGCGTGTGTATTTAATTTTATCAGTAAAACTCTAATAAGAAATCAAACTGAAAGACACAAATACAAAGGAAAGAGAGAAAGATAAAATTTATTCTTCACAAGTCAAAAAAGAAAAGAAAGAAAAGAAAGAAAACTAGAAAAAAATTAATTTTACAGGTAAACTTTCTATCCAGTGAGGAGAGAGAGAAGAAAAAGAGGAGAGAAAAAAAGAAAAAAAGAAAGGAAAAAAAGGAAAAAAAGGAAAAAAAAGGAGGAGAGGAAAAAAAGAGAGGAGAGGAGAGAGGAGAGGAGAGGAGAGAGGAGAGAGGAGAGGAGAGAGGAGAGGAGAGAGAGGAGGAGGAGGAGAGAGGAGAGGAGAGGAGAGAGGAGGAGGAGAGAGAGAGAGAGAGAGATAAAGAAAAAAGATCAAGAACTAAAAGGATCTGTTTTGCAGATAAAATTTCTAACCAGCAAAGAGAAAACAGAAATATCAAAGAAACAAGAGACACACAAAAGACATTAAAAGGAAAAGGAAGAGAAAAAAAAGGAAAAGGAAGAGAAAAAAAAGGAAAAGGAAGAGAAAAAAAGGAAAAGGAAGAGAAAAAAAGGAAAAGGAAGAAAAGAAAAAAAAGGAAAAGGAAAAGGAGAAAAAAAGGAAAAGGAAAAGGAAAAGAAAAAAAGGAAAAAAAGGAAAAGAAGAAAAAAGGAAAAGGAAAAGGAAGAAAAAAAGAAAAAAAGGAAAAGGAAGAAAAAAAAGAAAAAAAGGAAAAGGAAGAAAAAAAAGAAAAAAAGGAAAAGGAAGAAAAAAAGGAAAAAAGGAAAAGGAAGAAAAAAGGAAAAAAGGAAAAGGAAGAAAAAAAGAAAAAAAGGAAAAGGAAGAAAAAAAAGAAAAAAAGGAAAAGGAAGAAAAAAAGGAAAAAAAGGAAAAGGAAGAAAAAAAGGAAAAAAAGGAAAAGGAAGAAAAAAAAGGAAAAAAAGGAAAAGAAGAAAAAAAGGAAAAGGAAAAGAAAAAAGAAAAGGAAAAGGAAGAGAAAAAAGGAAGAAGAAAAAAAGGAAGAGAAAAAAAGAAGAGAGAGAGAAGAGAGAAGAAGAGAGAGAGAGAGAGAGAGAGAGAAAAAGAAGAGAGAAAAAGAAGAGAGAGAAAGAAAAGAGAGAAAAAGGAAAGAAAAGAGAGAAAAGGAAAAGGAAAGAGAAAAAGGAAAAGGAAAAGGAAAGAGAAAAGGAAAAGGAAAAGGAAAAGAGAGAAAAGGAAAAGGAAAAGAGAGAAAAGGAAAAGGAAAAGAGAGAAAAAGGAAAAAGGAAAAGAAGAGAAAAGGAAAAGGAAAAGGAGAGAAAAAAGGAAAAGAAAAGAAAAGAGAAAAAGGAAAAGGAAAAGAGAGAAAAAGGAAAAGGAAGAGAGAAAAGGAAAAGGAAAAGAAAGGAGAAAAAAGGAAAAGGAAGAAAAGAGAAAAAAGGAAAAGGAACATTTTCATCATCAGTTTTGTTTCTATGTCCTGTTTTGTCTCGACTCTGATTCTTTTTGTTTGTAATTTCATGCGAGTTGATTTTAAGTCGTTTGTCAAAATAATATTCACCTTTCTGACAAGAGAAACAAATTCCCCATTATTTTGTCTTGTAATATTTATTATTACCTCATTGTTTTGGAGTTTTTCAGATTCCAATATATTTAATCTCCATTTGTACACTTAAGAAATAAAATACTTATTTATTACTCCTATATCATTGTCTTTTGCCGCCTGTTCACTGTCATGTTTGTTCGCTGAATAATTCCATGTTTGATTAATCAGGAAAGGAACCATCAGGAAAATAATTGTGATTTTATTTGTATGTTATTGTACCTCCCTCTATTGCCATAAAGGTAAAGTAGGGTGATGAGTATGTGGAAATATTAGGATCTTGAATAAGTTCTCGCTCTTTTCTAACAGATGGTATTCCCAGAAATACGTGCGTGTAGTTTCAAATGGTAATGCATTTATAAGGAAGTAGTATAAATAAGCTTAAAATTCTGTATGTCATTTTCTCGGAGTGTAAACAATTTTGTTTTTCATAGCGTTGAACATGTCAGATTACAAACCAAAGAAAGTCTATTTTTGGGGAATTTTACTGCACTACTTTACTCAAAAGAAATCTGCAGCTGAAGCACACAATTCTTGTTGAGACTTATGGTGACCAAGCTCTGTCAGAACCAGCATGCAGAGATTGGTTTAGGCACTTCAAAAATATTTTGATGTTGAAGATTGGATTGGGTTGAGGCCTTTTTGGTATTACTTACATTGTTCTACTCAGAAAGTAACTATGCCCTCATATAAAGTAACTAGGAGTATCGCCCAGCATTGCTCGGGTGTAATGAAAGCTTTAAAACTAATCCATGGTCCTGGAGCTCAGACTCTTTGGACGTTGGCATGAAAGACTAAAAAGCAATAGTTGTTTCCAGTTAAAACGAAACCGAAGACTGAAAGAAAAATGAATGGATGTAAGTCAAATTTTGATTTCCTGGTATCAATATCAAATAAGTTTTTTTTCATCGTAAACTGAATTTTGAAGGCTAAATAAGTCCTCTGAGTAAATGGTATCATGGCTGAGACTAAGAACTAAAATTATACCTACTTAGAGCCAAACCCGAAGCAAAAACTAAAATAAAAGGGCTGAAAAAATAGACATACAGGCAGATAAACAGACACACACACACACACAAACATCTTGCCTTTTATATATGTATTATCGATTTTCTGCATTACTGTAAGAACTACAACCTTGAAACTTCTGAATATCGTTTCTTATGTCTTTGTCTATGAGTGTATCAAATTTGATTAAAATCAGATCACTCCTTCTATAACCCAATTTTTTCGATTATCGATATTTATCAGGGGTACCTCGACACAAAACCTAGCTAAGAACACTCTCAGATGCTTATAGTACAACTGTGTAAATTTTCAAGAAAATCGGTTCAGCCATTTCGGAGTCTAGGTAACGGACACACACACAGAGACAAAGTTCCATTTATAAATAAGTTTACATTGCAATGTAATAAAAAGAATGATCTATGAAGAGAAAGTTGAAGGGGGTGCATAAAAAAAATGTCCCAGAAAGGTAAGGCAGCCCAGTGCAAGTAGAGTAAATATTTGAATATTGTAATTTGGTAACCATCAAGATAATGCTAAGAGGTGCAACAGCTTGCCCATAAAGTGTTGGCTCAATGTGGGCGCTGATATGATCAACCAGATCTTTGAATTTTTTTTAATGATATATCAAAAGACAAAGACAGAAATCAAATCCATATCTCCACAGGAAAATAAGTTTTCATAATAAATAACAGCGATTAAATAGAAAAATTATCATATAAAAAAAATTGAAAATATTTTTTTTTTAAACAAGAGAGAAGAATGATAAAGAAAGATAATAAAAAAAATAAAAAAAGAGAAACAAGAGAAAAAAGTTAAAGAAAAAAGAAAAAAAAAATCTTATGTTTGACTGACCTCTGAATACACAACTGGTTCATTGGTATCAGGATGGTGACCAACAGCTCGACCAACTACTCTGGTTGATCCCAATTCCAAAGCTTCCAAAAGACCAATGTTCGATACACTGGCCTTAGCAGAATTGATCATATGAAATTCCACTGTTCCTTGAGGTCGGGGCCCACCTGCTGCCAACACCTTAAAAAAAATAAAAAATAAATAAATTGGGGATTCATTTTAAGAGGCAAACAAAATTACACAAAAATCTATAATTCACTTCACTCCAGAATTTTTTTTTTTTTAAAGAATCATAAATAGGGAGATTATATATCAGATGGAATGGTAAATATCAGATGGAATGGTAAATATCTATACTTTACAGGCATAATAAAAAAAAGTTTTCCTTTGATAAAAGGAAAACTTTGTCATCTTTCACAACAAAAGATGTGTGTGTGTGTGTGTGTGTGTAAGCATATGTATACACATTCACACACATTTCAAAGAGCCAATAAAAAAAAAAGTGCAGCTATTAATGAGCGCTTTAAAACCAATGTTCCTTTTAATAATAAAGGAATGAACGAAAATTTTAATGTTTCCTTCAGAACAATTCTTATTCTCACCAGAACTAGAAAGAAATAAAATTCATTTTTTTTTTTTTTAAATGGCCAGTGAAGTGGCTGAATGCACTTGGAAAGTAAAAAATTATGAAACATTTTCACTTATCTTCAGCAAACAAAAACAACAAATAAAAAATAAAAAGGAAACAAGAAAGAATACTGGAAAAATTAAATCAAAAATTAATAAAATCTTGTCAAGCAATTTTAATGAAACCTGTTCAAAAATAGATTGCTGCCCAAACATATATTTGAATTTTCTGATGAATCTTAATTCTTAAGTTAATAATTGAAAGAGCTTACAGTACAGGGAGTTCTATAAAAGTAAAATATCTGTAGAAATTCTATCACATTGTTCAATTCTTGAGTCTAACAAAAAAATAACTATCTAAATCTGTCTAAAGTTATTTATAAATGGAACTTTGTCTGTGTGTGTGTGTGTGTGTGTGTATCCGTTACCTATAGACTCCGAAACAGCTGAACCAATTTTCTTGAAAATTTACACAGCTGTACTATAAGCATCTGCAAGTGTTCTTAGCTAGGTTTTGTGTCAAGGTACCCCCTGATAAATATCCCAAATCAATAATCGAAAGAATTGGGTTATAGGAGTGGTCCAATTTTAATCAAATTTGATGCACTCATAAACAAAGACATAAGAAACGATATTCAGAAGTTTCAAGGTTACAGTTCTTACAATAGTGCAAAAAATCGATAATAAATATATATATATATATATATATATATATATATATATATATATAAAAGGCAAGATGTGTGTGTGTGTGTGTGTGTTTATCTGTCTGTATGTCCTTTATACAAATCTACAATTTTTATCCAATTCTCATCAAACTTCACACAAATATTCTTTTGGCTGAGTCTGAGCTTCAGGACCATGCATTAGTTTTAAAGCTTTCATTACACCCGAGCAACGCCGGGCTATACTGCTAGTTTCAATAATAATCATAAATATCAATACTTGTCATTATTTTTTAAGTGGATACATACGAAAAGATGTAAATTTGAAAAGATTTGCAATTGACAACTTTTTCCTATTTCACTGAAACGGCCATTGTCACATTTGTAACTTGGACCTTCCATCATCAAGGACAAATTCATTTGGACACCATTTTTTGTTTGTTTACCTTTTTACCTCTCGTCTCGCTGCGACGTCTTCCTTGTTACTGTTTTTTATTTTATTTTCCCTTCTCTTTTACTTTGTGTCTTGTAGCAGAGACCATGCTTCCTTTTGTTTTAATTCCTTTACCATGCCCTACTGTTTTTATCCACTCTCAGCAACGTGATAATGCCACCTGAGTAGAGTTTGCCTTTTGGTGGCATCTTGAGATGCTTCCTGTTGGTCCCTGTATCCACACGCACTAGTCGCCTCTACCGTTTTATATAACTTTGATTTTTTACTATGCTGCTCAGGACAAAATGCCGAAACCATCCTGCTTTAGACAGCCAGTTTAAACTAATTCACAGAATAAAATCTTTCATTTCCTCAATGAAATTCATCTGTGTGTTCTTTTGAATTCAAATTTAAACTGGCTGTCTAAAGCAGGATGCTTTTCGGCATTTTGTCCAGGGCAGCACAGCCATTAAACACTTCTATCTTCCCTTCTTTCTTTTATTTTCTTAATGAAACCGAGTAGTGTCTTTCTCCCCTCTTTCTACATGATCAAAACAATTTTAGTCTATCATTTATGAAGTATTAGCAGGAGATGTTAAAAATACTTTCTTCTTTCTAGCCAAATCCTGTATTTTTTTTTAATAATAATTTTAAAATAACTCAGTTGGCCATATTTTATTTATGGTAACTGGATTTTTGGCAATTACCTTTTTTCAGTTATTTGATACTGCGTTTCTGAAAAATGGCAAATTTATTCTGGTCGCCACTACTGATCAAAGTATAGTGTCTGTTCTTATTAGCTTAATCTGATTCTATCTTTCATTTTCTAACCGAAACCAAGTAGTGTCTTTTCCCCTTTTTCATGCTATTAAAACATAATCATCAATTATTTATGAAGTGTTGGCAGAAGACGTTAGATACTTCTATCTTCACTTCTTTCATTCGTTTTCTTACTGAAACCAAGTAGTGTCTTTTCCTCTCTTTCTATATGATCCAGCCTGAACAGTCCTTTATTCAAGAGGTATTAGCGGAAGTGGGGCTAAAAGTAGAGCAGACTACTGAAGGAGGGAACAAGCCCAATAATAATAGGTTACATTTGTTCCTCAATGGTTCGGTACAACTCTAGAGTTTCATGTAGAAAATCATCAGGTACGGATTGAAAAAAACTATAAAAATATACAAAAGCAAAATTGTCAGTATAAATTCAAAATTTGTATTTACCTGGTAAAAGGCTCCAATAATCAGAGTGATGCTTCTTGGATTCAAGTGCAGAGGAGGAAAAACCTAAAAAAAATACAGAAAAATTTCTTTTAAGGATATTCAAAAATTTCAAAATTTATAAAGGACATTATATAAACTTTTATCTTTCTGAAAGGAAAGTTTGTAACACTGTTTTTGGTACCAAGAAGGGAAAGGGAGAGGGAAGAGATATAATTGATTTTTTTCTATTTTTCTTCTTTGGCTACTAGAGCTAATTGAGAGATATGTTTAGACCACACAATTTTTTTTATAAACTCTTGAATACTTTCAGAGATTCCTGTCACAAAAGTTGAAAATCTATTTTCATTAAGAAAGAATTTGAATATTGGTTTTGTTTAATGGTGTTTCAACCTCTGTGGGTTATTTAATGCCAAAAAGGTAGGGTTTTCAGGTAATTTTTTTAATGTTTGATTATTGTGAGAAGGCTGATTTCATCAGATTTTGATGAAAATTTTCTATTTCTTTTTATTTTAGAAAACTGAAGATGTCTAGTTTTGTATTCAAAAATGTATTGCTAGTAATTTTTTTTTCTAAAAAATGCATTATGGTAATAATTTTTTCCTTCAGAAAAGTATTGTTGGTAATATTTTTCTTTCAAAAATGTATATTTTTCTATAAAAGTCTGTCATAGTTTTTTTTTTTGCCCCAGTTTAAGGGTTAACTATTTGCCCATAGCTGAGACACTAACAGGTGCTACCACTCCAGGTCAGGGTGGACCTGTGAACAACAGCAATTAAGAGGTGGTTCCATGCTCCTCACAATCTCCCAATCAGAGGCCTTGCTGCCAGATGCAATTTACTGTCATACCCAGGACCACATTAAAAATGAGTTTCTCCCATCATTTAAAAATTTAAAGACCTTTGATAGGAGCAACAGCTGTCTGGGGAACAGGACATGGTGGATTTTATGACCCTAGTGTCAGCCACATCTTGCTGAGTAGGAGATAAAATTTCCAGAAATAAGCTCTCCTGGTCTTTTGTGGAATTTTGTGACACTGAGAATTAAGGAGAAACATGATTTTCTTTTCCACTAAAGATAGGTAATTTCTTATAGCGGTTGAAATGATAAAAACAGAGGTAAAATAAAAGCAGAAAAGTGTAAAAATAATTAACATTTGACCGTTAGGCTGAAACACAACCATTGGGCAGTGCTGAGAGACACTTATACAGGAGAGAAATGGAATAGGTTGATTAGTGCCTCTGTGGATTTTGTGAAAGTTAGAGAGTGGTGTGAAAGGAAAGAAAAACAAAATAGATAAAATAAACAGGCGAGAGTCGTCTTACGTTGTCTTCTTCTAACAACCCAAGCATGGTCAGCAAGAAGGAAAAAACAGTTTGCCATTCTCAAAAACGGCTTGCTTTATACAGCCGAGGACTGACTATAATTTGCATGTGAATGACGAGACAAGATTTCACTTTATCTGTCCAAGACTGCCTGGCATAAAACATTGGCGCTGCCATTTTGGTTCCTTTTATCAAGGATTCTACACAACACACAGGCTCTTTGACGTTTCTGGGGTAAGCCGTTTTCACAATTTTCCCCCCACAGAGGAACATTTCAGGCTTCTCGAGCAATAGTGGGAAACACTCACAGAGGAAAGACAGAGAAGGGGGAGATGAGGTTGATCAGGTGACTAAAAAGAGGATTCATCATTGGTCAAACACGGCTACACCAAGAATCAATATAAGCAGATGAGTCAGTTGAGAAAAGTGAGTAGATTTAAGTACCAAAAAGCTGGACCAATACAGAGCAAGTCAACAGGAGAGATGTGTTGTCATGTGACTGCCTGCCTTAGAAGAAACTCCAATTTTAGCCTGGTGCCAGACCAACCAATTTAGATAGTGTTACATCCTGTAGAAGAGCTGTCTGTAAGCAAGCGTGATAAGCTCTAACCAAATACTGTACTGAACAGAACGTGTATATATATATATATATAACATTTATATACATGGAAGGCCATATTTTTATATTTATGTACACATCATTTTATTTTATCTTTATCTGTTACAATATATATTTACACTGGATAATATCGATTGAGTTCTTTATTTTTATCTATTTAGTATTAATTAAATACAATTTCTGGATTTTTCTATCCATTTTTACAGGTTTATCATTATATATATATATATATATATATATATATATATACGCCAATTCAGTCGGGTTTCAATCCTGCGTTAAAAGCAATCGGATGTCTAACCGTACTGATGAACTGTGATACAGCGAAACAGATCTGTCTGCGGATGACTATAGTATTTACACTCTCACACTCTGATTGAGCACTCTGGAAGAATGGCAGACTTTGAAAACAGTAACTACTCCGGCATATACGCATCGCTCATTCAATCATGAATTAGAGCACTATGGCTATTGGGCGTGTATAATGATATACACGCTTAAAAGTCTGCCTTCTTCTACCGAACGCTTGTAGCCCAAAAGTAGAATCGCTGACTGATGCCACTTCGGTCGGGTTTCAATCCTGGGTTAAAAGCAATCGCATATCTAACCATACTGATGAGCTGTGATACAGCGAAACAGATCCGTCTGCAGATGACTATATATAAACTTCTTTTTAATTTTACAAAGGTTTCCTTTTCTTATTGTGGCTTCCAGCTCTGTCTGGATCATTACTACAGCAGATTTTTGGTGACTTTTGACCCAGACCAGCTTTGTGATTTATCAAGTAAAACATGGACAGAGCTCGGTTTGCAACAAATTGATCAACTATCAATTGGCCACGGAATTTTGTGCGTTTATGCAAATGACTGGTGGTTGTTCACAAGTTAGAAACAAGGCATCATACTTCCAGTAAAGTCAGTATAACTAGCCACTCATATCCTTTCTGGTAGGCTGGCTAGCAAATCCCTGCTCCAGACGCCTGCTCAGGCACGTTGTCTTTTCCGCACACACAGAGCCAACCTGTAACTATATTGAAAAGATCTTTGTTCCAGTTTCTGAACATTCAGATGTTGCATTAAGTTAGCTTACCACCATATATAATTGTGTCTAAGCTAAGAAAAAATAAACATTATTTTACCTCAATACGTCTTGTTTTGCTGAGAACATGTTCCCCTGATTCCATCAAAGCTGAACAAGTGAGGGATGTGTGGCCAATTTGGACACCCCTGACTGTGTATGTGGCAACGGTTGGGTCATCACTTTTGTCCAAGGAAGGGCTATAAAGAAAGTCAGTTGTGCATATCTCATTAAGAACCAAAAATAGAAAATTAAAACAAAGAAAAGAAAAACAAAAAACCACCAAAAAACAAAGAAAAGAAAACCAAAAAACCCAAAAAACAAAAAAAAGAGAAAAGAAAGAAGAGGAGAGAAAGAAAGAGAAAAGAGAGAGAGAGAGAGAGAGAGAGAGAGAGAGAGAGAGAGAGAGAGAGAGAGAGAGAGAGAGAGAGAGAGAGAGAGAGAGAGAGGAAAAAGAGAGAGAGGAAAAAGAGAGAGAGAGAGAGAGAGAGAGAGGAAAAAGAGGAGAGAAAAAGAGAGGAAAAAGGAGAGGAAAAAAGGAGGAGGAAAAAGGAAAAAGGAGGGAGGAAAAGAGGAAAAGGAGAGAAAGAAAAGAGGAAAAGAAAGAGGAAAATAAAGAAAGAGGAAAATAAAGAAAGAGGAAAATAAAGAAAGAGGAAAATAAAGAAAGAAAATAAAGAAAGAGGAAAATAAAGAAAGAGGAAAATAAAGAAAGAGGAAAATAAAGAAAGAGGAAAATAAAGAAAGAGGAAAATAAAGAAAGAGGAAAATAAAGAAAGAGGAAAATAAAGAAAGAGGAAAATAAAGAAAGGAAAATAAAAGAAAGAAAGGAAAAGGAAAATAAAGAAAGAAAAGAAAAAAGAAAGAGGAAAAAAGAAAGAGGAAAAAAGAAAGAGGAAAAAAGAAAGAAGGAAAAAGAAGGAAAAAATATAGCAAATGATCATCTATTTTAATGCTCCTTATGGAAAAATAATCAACATATGAAGAACAATTTTGGTGGAAAGCAGTATGGCAAAGTGGAAAAAGTTTTCATGTGATGTGTTTTGTCTTTAGGACGTCAACAAACTAAGTTTATCTTTACATTGATGCAACTAGACGTGTGCACAAACAAGTGACACTGGGAATCTAAAATTTTAAATTTAACTGAGCACAATATTGATATAAACATTGCTACTCTAATTAAAAGAGAAAACAATTCACTAAGACAAAAATTTGCGTCAAGGTTTTTGCATCTCACCATTCTTGACACATCTATTATTACAATGTGAAATAGGAGGGTCATTCAATAAATAAGGTGAATTTTTAGGTATAAGGACATCTTCGGGGGTCATTCAATAAATAAGGTGAATTTTTAGGTATAAGGACATCTTCGGGGGTCATTCAATAAATAAGGTGAATTTTTCAGTATAAGGACATCTACGGGGGTCATTCAATAAATAAGGTGAATTTTTCGGTATAAGGACATCTTCGGGGGTCATTCAATAAATAAGGTGAATTTTTAGGTATAAAAACATCTTCGGAGTCATTCAATAAATAAGGTGAATTTTTCAGTATAAGGACATCTACGAGGGTCATTCAATAAATAAGGTGAATTTTTCGGTATAAGGACATCTACTAGGGTCATTCAATAAATAAGGTGAATTTTTCGGTATAAGGACATCTACGAGGGTCATTCAATAAATAAGGTGAATTTTTCGGTATAAGGACTTCTAAAACAGATAGAAGTTTACTTTTTTTTATTGTTCTTATTTTTCAAAAGGATTTAATTTTTTTTGTAGATTGAAAAAAACTTTGAGAGCTTTGGAGATTAACAAAGTTGGCTGACCAAGAAGCAGGCTCCAAGATTGAACAGAGATCAGTTATCAAGTTTTTGGTTGGTTGAAGGGTGCAAACCAGTTGAAATTCATAGGAGAATGTCAACTGTGTATGGTGTCACATGTTTCAGCCAAAAAATGTCTACAAGTGGGCTAAATTGTTTAAAAAAGGACGGAGCAGTGTTGAGAATGAAGACAGGCAGGAGGCCTACAGAATTGATGTCTCCTGAGGTGATCAAATCAATGACCTCATTCAGTCTGACAGTAGATGACATTGCAAGGACTTTGAACCTATCTGTTGGGACAGCACACAAAATTGTGCATGATGACTTTGCCTACTCACACAGCAGCCCAAACGGTGCAGACTATCAACGAGCTGGGCTGGGAATTGCTCCCTCATCCCCCTTACAGCCCAGACCTTGCTCCTTCAGACTTTCACCAGTTTGGTCCCTAGAAAGCGTTCACGAGAGGCACAAAGTTTGAAAGTGACGATGAAGTCAAAAGTGCTGTGAGCGATTGGCTGAGACATCAGTCTCAAAGATTTTTACGCTGAGGGAATATGGAAGCTTGTGCACAGATGAGAAAAGTGTGTGACACTGCAGGGAGACTATGTTGAAAAAAAAAAAAAAAAAAAAAAGTAAGCTATCTGTATTAGAAGTCCTTATGCTGAAAAATTCAGCTTATTTATTGAATGACCCTTGTATTTAATAATAAGAATAAAATTAAGTGATGAAAACAAACATCAAAATGAATTTGGATGATTATTATTTTCATCATCATATTTGAATTTCTGTTTCATGATTTCTTTTCCTAACCCCCATAACATTACCAGTGTTACATGGACAAATTGCTTCTTAATGTGTGGGCTCTACTTACCAAGAACATTTTTGTATTTATCTTAGGTTGGAATTTTCAGAGATTATTATTATTATTAAAAAGTTTAGATTATACAAAAATTATTATTATTATATTATCAAAAATAAATTAGATTAAAAATATTAATATTAGATTATTAAAAATAAATTAGATTATTAAATCATTAATTAAATTTATTAGATCATGATCAGTAAATTAGATTATGATTAGATCATTAAAAATAAATTAAGATTAGATTAAGATTATTATTATTATTTGATTACATAAACAAATTATTATTAAGATTATGAGATTAAATTATTAAAAATAAATTAGATTATTACGATTATATTATTAATACATTATTCGGTTAGGTTATATACCTAAAAAACATTTTAAGAACAAAAAAGAGAAAAGAAAATGTTTAAATTTAAAATTCTCTGTGTCACTTGTTTGTGCACGTAATAGCTACATCACTGTAAACAAAACAGTCTAATGAAGGCTTACAGGATGAAACATGTCACATAAAAACCTTTTCATTTTTGTCATATATCTTTTCCCTTAAAAATGCTACTTATATTAGTAAGGCCCAATTAAAAAAAAAAATATATATAGTTTGGAACTTTTATTAACCCGGGTATAAGAGAGATTTTCTCTGGTCCCAAATTAGAGCCTGTGGTAATGTATATAAAATAGACCAAACCCGGATATAAGATAACTATCATCCGATTCCCGACAACTCTCTTATATCCGGGTTACACTTTTTTGTCTTTTTTTTTTTTTTTTTTTTTAAAACACCTGCACTGGTATCTGGGTATGCAGCAAGTCCACTGGGCATGTTGAACCCTGTAGTCATTATTAATTCACCCCCATCCCAAAGAAGAAGAAAATGATGTGACACCTGCAGTTTGACGGCATCCAATGAGCAGGTCTTTCTGGGTATCCTTGATTTGATAAAGAGATTGACCCCATTAAACACCTTCCTTCACTTTCAAATTTCATGAACAGGCATTGTTTGATATCAGAAGTCACAACTGAGTCTTGTAGTGATAACTTGTGATGGTCATATATCTTGAGAGCCATCATCATGTGTGATGGCTATATATATATATATATATATATATATATACATACACAAGACATGACACACATGGCATGTGGTTAGAATGATTGCTTTCTGACCATGAAGCCCAGGTTCGAATCTCACCAGCGCTGATTTGCCAGGAAGAAGTCCTGGATGTTATCAGTATACCAGTTTTCCACTTTGGAAAGTGCCTGAAAACCATACCACACATTGACCCAAGCTTACTGAGTGAATTTGGGTAGATGGCTCCCTTTGAGGAGTCGTCAATGGTTGTGCTAGTTCAAAGTTGCAAGTCATCATGTCCGAGGATACTGGCTTTGTTTAGATTGTTATTCAGACCGGATAACATGTTTTCTCTCCCAGAAACTGTAACCAAGGTCTGCTCAGCACAGTTTCAGTAAAAACGACAGGCAGGCTCTGTGAGTTTTGAACAAACACAAGTGTGCCTGAGCAAGTATCTGCAATGGGGATTAACTAGCCACTCTAGTAGACAAATATCTTCTTATACAAGTGGCCAGCTATTATATATATATATATATACATACATACACACACACAGAGTGTCCATAAAGTTCACGTGCACTTCAGGAAATTACAAAAAGTTAAAGAAAAAGAAACTTTAAAGTGTACACTGACTTTATGGACACCCTATATAATATATATATATATATATATATATATATATATATATATATATATTATAGTCATCCACATACAAGCCTGTTTTGCTTTATTACAGTTCCTCAGTATGGCTAGACACATCCACTTGCTTCTGGCCAGGATCGAAACTCAACTGATTTGGTGTCTGATGGAGTCACTACCCACTAAGCCATAGGCACATGGAATCAGAGAAGGGAAATTTTAACATGTTGTATATAAGCAGTGTATACACACATCTGTCATCGAAAGAACTCAATTCATTCCTAAAGAGTAATGCAAAATAAAATAAATATATATATATATATATATATATTTTCCAGAGAATGTAAATGAATCTAAAAGACATGCCTGTGTAGCTAATCAGTATTTGATCGATTTTTTTTTTTTTTACAGCTGATCTCTTTTTAGGTTATTTAAAGCCAGAAAGTATTTTTAGAATCTAAGAATTATTTTTGACAAAATGATTTTGTGATATAAGGTTTACTAATTAACCCATAATTGAAGCAGAGGTGGATTAAGGCCTTTCCTAATGGTATCTGCACATAAGTGAAAATTAATGACACCAACAAAAATTTGAACTCTCTCTGATTAACAATTCCAAGCCATTATCTTTTACACCACCTGCACGCCAAGATTATGGCAGCTGGTTGAATTAGACCCTTCCTAACGTACTCATTATTTCACATCAACTAAGATGAAACTAATCATTGAAAATAATGCAAGTATATTGACAATTACTCATCTCTGAAATGAAATCCTAAATTAGATGAATACTAATTTAGTTAAGTTTTATCCTCATCGGGGACCCACACAATAACCAGATTAAGCAGAAGGATGATGGTATTTAAACATATTGTTTTCAAAAGCTGCTTTATGAAGAACAAAAGTCAAAAATAAAACACAAGAGACAAAAAGAGGGAAAAGTTTGAAAGATTAAAATGGATAAAGACATATAGGAATTACAATCTCCCGAAAACAAAATATTAGAAACATAAGACTGGTTGCCAACCAAGGCTATAGAACCCAATCTGTCCTGCTATTTAACCCATAACTGGAAGGAAGAGACGGATTAATACTTTTCCTAAGGGTATTTGCGCGGAAGTGAATACAATGGATTCACCTGGAATTCGAACTCGGCTCCCCAGTTTCTCGTTCCGAGCCGATATCCACTGCACCACGACGCACATCAGTAAGATCAGTGGTAAAAGGCAATAAATGCTAATCATTTTCAAAATAAATATGTAAGAATCTTTCATACATCTGTTACTAGTCGTAATACAAAGCAAACTGGTGTCAGTCAGTTAAGTGCCATATGTGATACACGCTTGGGCAATCATGTCTCGAAAGAGACATGACTGACTGGGCAGAAGATTACCCCGCAGTAGGTTGTCATTGCTTTCTGCGGTAGACTGGTTGACGACCAAGACTATAGAACCCAATCTGTCCTGTTATTTGTCTCATAGCTAGAGGAGGAATAGATGTATTATATTTTTAATTAGTAATTAGTGGGGGATCAGTTTATTACTATATATCGATAGAAAACCGATCCCCCACTTTATGACCAGTAGAAACTTTCATCATGTTTGCAACTATTATATTCAGTCAGTCAGTTAAGTGCCATACGTGATACACACTTGGGCGATCATGTCTCGAAATAGACATGACTGACTGGGCAGAAGATTATCCTGCAGTAGGTTGCCATTGCTTTCTGCGGTAGACTGGTTGCCAACCAAGGCTATAGAACTCAGTCTGTCCTGCTATTTAACCCATAACTGGAAGGAAGAGACGGATTAATACCTTTCCTAAGGGTATTTGCGCATAAGTGAATACAAAGGATTCAACTGGAATTCGAACTCGGCTCCCCAGTTTCTCGTTCCGAGCTGATATCCACTGTACCACAACACACATAACAAAAAAGAGACTACAGTGGAGACAAACAAGGGAGATAAGCGATTTGAAATGACTAAGATTGAAACATGAGAGACAGCTTTTACTTTCCGTTGCAATAGATATCGGCTCGGAACAAGAAATCGGGGAGCTGAGTTCGAATTCCAGCCAAATTCATTGCATTCACTTACGCGTAAATACCCTTGGGAAAGGTATTAATCTGTCTATTGCTTCCAGTTAGAGGTTAAATAAGCAGACAGATTGGGTTCTATAGCCTTGGTCAGCAACCAGTCTACCACAGAAAGCAATGGCAACCTACTGCGGGATAATCTTCTGCCCAGTCAGTCATGTCTCTTCCGAGACATGATCGCCCAAGCGTGTATCATGTATGGCACTTAACTGACTGAATATAATAGTTGCAAACATAATTAAAGCTGCTAGTGGGCATAAAGTGGGGGATCGGTTTTCTATTATTATGGAGTAATGAACTGATCCCCCACTAATTACTACTTTAATATAATCTAATACATCTTTTCTCCCTTTAGCTATGAGCCAAATAATAGGACAGATTGGGTTCTATAGCCTTGGTCGGCAACCAGTCTACCGCAGAAAGCAATGGCAACCTACTGCGGGATAATCTTCTGCCCAGTCAGTCATGTCTCTTTCGAGACATGATTGCCCAAGCGTGTATCACGTATGGCACTTAACTGACTGACTGGCACGATTTTATGTAGTGTTTACATTAACTATGCATTCAGAAAAAAATATTCTAAGTAAAGATTTAGCCAATACAACACAAAATAAATGGCTAAAATAAAAATACCTTGGTTTACATCTACAAAAAGTTTCTTTTGTTGCTTGTATAATTTTTGCTAATCATTTATTTGCTCTTGTATTTCAAACAAAATATAATTTTTCACCCATTTTACCAGAGCATGGTAGAATAGATACTTCTAAATAGCCATATCTATTATGGTGCCTCTCACAAACTGGATTAAGTTTTATAGTCTGGATGAGTTAATTGGGTTAAAGAAACACTTCCCTTTGAAATAATGATAGCCAGTCCCGGTGAAGAAAACATTTTTATATATATATTTGTTTGCTCTACTTGCGTATTGAGCGCTTTTTGTTTTAGGTTACTCGTCTCGGGTTTTTTTTTTCTTTGGGCTGCATACCTTAACTGATGTTCAAGTGCTTAGCTCGTTCTTTTTTTTATCACCATTTTTTCCTTCCGTGTTATGTGCTCGGAGGGTATAACTAAGTTTTTATATATATATGTGTGTGTGTGTGTGTGTGTGTGTGTGTGTGTGTGTGTGTGTGTGAGTGAGTATATATATATATATATATATATATATATATATATATATTTTTTTTTTAATCATTTCACCCCAAGCAAGGCAGAAATGCCACTGATGTGCAGGGGGCTACATAAGTGTAAAAAGATTAATTAGAAAAGAGTGAGAAGTACAAACTAGTTAGAAAGGAGCAATAGAAAGATGAGAATGCAGGTGCGATGACAGATACATAGGTGGAGAGAAAGGGAAGGTTATACAGGGGTGGGGAGAGAGCTAGAGTCAGTGGTTAGTAGATGAGTATTGACTCTGCATTTAAACTTGTGGAGGTTGTAGCCGTCAGGAAAGCAAGAATATGGGAGCGAGTTCCACAGGTGGAAAATGCGAGAGAAGAAGCTGCAGGAGTAGAATTGTCGCCTGCATTTGGCTAACCTGACTGTGAATGGGTGGGACCCAGATGCCAGTCTGGTTGCATGAGTAAACACCTGTTGAGGAGGCACCAGTGACTTAAATTCATCCGAGCAGAAGCCATGAAAGGTTAGACCTATTTTATTTTTCATGATTAAAAAAGAAAAGCAAAAAATAAAACAAACAAAGCCAACTGGTTTTGTCCTCACTCAACAGACTTAGATCATATATTGTAATAAAATAAGAATGATATGTAATATTAATGGAGGTGGAATACAAGTGACAAGCATTACAGAACACTATGTGTAGGCAAGGAAAATAGACTTTTCCTCTTTTCTTAAGATTATAACTGAGTATAGTTTTGCATAAACAGTACTTTTGTTTGTGCATTAAGCACGTTTTTGAACAATCATCTACTGGACTGACCAGTGCCTCATTTGCTATCTGTGTGTGTGTGTCCGTTACCTATAGACTCCGAAACAGCTGAACAGATTTTCTTGAAAATTTACACAGTTGTACTATAAGCGTCTGTGAGTGTTCTTAGCTAGGTTTTGTGTTGAGGTACCCCCGACAAATATCGAAAACCGATAATCAAAAAAAAATCGGGTGATAGAAGGAGTGGTCCGATTTTAATCAAATTTGATACACTCATAGACAAAGACATAAGAAACAATATTCAGAATTTTCAAGGTTGCAGTTCTTACAATAGTGCAGAAAATTGATAATATATATATATATATATATATATATATATATATTTTTTTTTATAAGCGTTTCACCCCGAGCAAGGCATGTCACTGCCACTACTGCGCAGGGGCTATATAGAGTGGAGAAAGGATGGTTAAATATAGGAAATGTCAGAGGGTGGGTGATAGGCGGGTAAGGATACCAAGAACGAGGGTTGGGTAGATGAGAGTTTTCTGAGAATAATTCGTGTAAATTCGTGCTTAGGCGGCACCAGTGATCTAAGTTCATCGGAGCAGAAGCCATGAAAGTACTTGTAGAAGAGGCACAGGGAAGCCACATCACGCCAGTGAGAGAGTGGTTGCAGCCGGTCTGCCAAGTCAGTATCAACCACATTACAGATCCTCCTTTGTATTTTGTCAAGAAGCCCAAGGAGAACAGCAGGGGCACCCGACCAGATATGGCAGCAGTATACAATATACGGGCAGATGGTAGATTTGGATATGTGCAGGATAGATTCAGGTGGGAAAAGCTTCCAGGCTCTGCACAGGGAGCCGACTTTCATAGCGGCAGATTTGGCAATGAATTCGATGTAGTCATTCCATTTGAGATCTGCCAAAAGTGGAAGGCCAAGGAGGCGTAGTGTTTTACTCTCTGGGAGGCAAGCCTGTCCCATGCTAATGGGAGGTAGATGCAATTGTCTATGGTGGTTAGTTGATAACAGCTTCATTTTAGAAGCATTGAAATTTACTAGCCATTTCCTACCCCAGGCCACTATGGATTGGAGGTCCTTTTCAAGCTCGGCAGCAATGTTCGCTTTGTCGCCCACACCTGGTTTTGATCAAGGCGAGAGTAGATTGTTGTGTCATCAGCGTACATGTCTACTTGGGATCTAATGGCGTCGGGGAGATCATTAATGTACATCAGAAAGAGCATGGGACCTAGGCTAGAACCTTGAGGGACGCCCGTGTTCGTATAATAGTTTTGGGAGGCATGCCCATTTAATACTACATTCAATGTGCGGTTAGAGAGGAATGACTGGATGAGGTCAAACAGGTGTCCAGTTATCCCGTAGCTCCGCAGTTTGCACAAGAGGCCAGCGTGCCAGACCCTGTCAAATGCTTTAGAGATATCCAAGGCAACAGTTCGGGCTACGCCATTCTTGTCAAGTGCCCGGTATATGTACTCGGTAATGGTCGTTAGCATATCAGCAGTAGACCTGGTGAAGCGAAACCCGTACTGTTTGTCAGAGAGAAGCCTGTGGACCATGAGATGCTGAATCACCTTGGCGTTGATAATGGCTTTGAAAACTTTGCCGAAGATCGGAAGGAGACTAATAAGACGGTAACTGGCGGGGTCTGAGGGTTAGCCAGAATTCTTAAATATAGGAACTACACAGGAGGACTTCCAACAGGCAGGAAAACAGGAAGCAGATAGGCAGAGGTTATAGAGTTTAGAGAGGAGAGAGTTCTGGGGGCACATTTCTTCAGTACTATGATTGGGATTCCGTCGCCACCGATTGCTTTGTGTGGGTCAAGTTGTGCAATTATCTTGGAGACCAGTGAGGGTGTAATGTGGACGTTATTTATCTGAGCCTTAGTTCTGGGTGGGAAGTCGGGTGTAGGTATTCCTAACGAGTCCAGTGTCGAATTGATGGAGAATCTACGGGCAAAGCATTCAGTCTTGTCCGCTGGGGAGGTGAGAACTTCAAATTCATTGATTAGTGGGGGTATTGAAGTCTTGCTCTTGTTGAGCATGCTTTTGCAGAGTCGCCAGTAATCTTTAGAGCCAAACTTAGAGGATGCTATGCATTGCCTCATTCTGGTAGCAAACGCCCTCTTAGCTTCGTTCAGTACTTTTTACACTTATGTGCTGAGGCGAAAAGGCGCCTGTTTTGGTTTGACAAGCAGCTTCAGAAGAAATGGCAAGATGTTTGTGTGTGTGTCTGTTTATCTGCCTGTATGATTGTATTTTTTTCAGCCCTTTTATTTTAGTTTTTGCTTCGGGTTTGGCTCTAAGTAGGTATAATTGTAGTTCTTAGTCTCAGCCATGATACCATTTGCTCAGAGGACTTATTTAGCCCTCAAAATTCAGTTTACAACGAAAAAAACTTATTTGATATCGATACCAGGAAATCAAAATTTGACTTACATCCATTCATTTTTCTTTCAGTCTATGGTTTCGCTTTAACTGGAAACAATTATGACTTTTTAGTGCCAACATCCAAAGAGTCTGAGCTCCAGGACCATGGATTATATATATATATATATATATATATATATATACACACACTCCTGATCAAAAATTAAAGACCACTTAAAAATCTTTAAAAAGAAATTTTTTTTTTTATGGATAGATTTTAAACTCCTCCCACTTAAGGTTACCAATACTACAATCTAAAAGGTTATGGAAACAAAAAGCTACATTCCAAATATTTTATTTAGAAATTTACATTTTTATAAAATGAGGCGATTTACACATGATCAAAATTATAAGACCAGGGGTATAAATTGTTAGATCTATGGCAATTCCAATGTTTTTAGTTCAGTTAGAGATTAGCAATCACTGTGTAAAGGTGTTACCATGCCTAAAGCAAGCAAACTTACCAAAGTTGAGCATTCTCGAATTCTATAAGCAAGGTTTGTCACAGCGGGCGATCGCAGCTAAGGTAAATCGCAGTAAAACTGTGATTTGCAACTTTCTAAAGAACAGTGAGAATTATGGAAAAGCAAAATCCTCTGGTAGGCCCCAAAACATTTCTCCTGCATTGAGTAGGAGAATAAGACAGGTTGTTATGAAAGACGAGGGACTTTCTTCTAGTCAAATTAAGGCAGTCACAGATGCTGATTGCAGTCCCGTAACCATCAGACGACACTTAAGACAAAAAGGCATGGTTAATAAAAAGTGTAAACAAATTCCTCGGCTGCTTCCACGTCACAAGTTGGACCACTTAAAGTTTGGTCGTGAATACCAAACATGGGACGTTGAGAAGTGGAAGAAAGTCCTGTTTCCTGATGAGAAAAAATTCAATCTCTATGGTCCTGATGGCTTCCAACGATATTGGTATAACAAAAACATGCCTCCTGAAATTTTCTCTACACGTCATAGTGGTGGCGGGTCCCTAATGGTATGGGTATCTTTTCTTACAGAGGGACAATGGAGCTCCAAGTGATGCAGGGTCGTCAGAGAGTGGCTGGTTGTGTTAACATGCTACAAAAAGAATCTTTGATGACGGAGGGCCATCGTTTGTGTGGGGATGGATGGTTATTCCAACAGGATAATGCTGCAATCCATGCTGCAAGACGGACCTTGACCTTTCTACAAGAAAATGGAGTCCATCTCTTGGAACATCCTGCATGATCACTGGACTTGAACCCAATTGAAAATGTTTGGGATGGATGACGAGAGATGTTTATCGAAATGGCAAACAATATTCAACAAAAAATGAACTTTGTGAAGCCATCTTCAGAAACTGGAGCAACATCCCCCGCACCTTAATGGAAACACTTATTTCTAGCATGCCCGACAGAATTTTTGAAGTCATTAAAAGCAGTGGAGGTAGACTTTATTATTAAATTTGGTTGTTAAATATTTTCATACACTTTTTGTACAATTTTGTATAATTTTTGTCTCTGGTCTTATAATTTTGATCATGTGTAAATCGCCTCATTTTATAAAAATGTAAATTTCTAAATAAAATGTTTGGAATGTAGCTTTTTGTTTCCATAACCTTTTAAATTGTAGTATTGGTAACCTTAAGTGGGAGGAGTTTAAAATCTATCTGTAAAAAAAAAATTTCTTTTTAAAGATTTTTAAGTGGTCTTAAATTTTTGATCGGGAGTATATATATATATATATATATATATATATATATATATATATATATATATATATACATACATACAGACACACATCATTATTGACCAAGCATGTTTCATGAATGGCACTTACGCCATTCATGAAACATGCTTGGTCAATAATGACTTGAAAGAGACATGAGTGACTGGGTAAAATATTTTCTCACAGTAAGTTGCCACTACTTTCTGCAGTAGACTGGTTGCCAACCAAGGCTATAGAACCCAATTTGTCCTATTTAACCCATGTAACTTAAGTTAAAGGAAGATAACTACACGACTACCAGAAGTAGCATCACTCATGGAATGAGAATACTATACCCCAGTGATTGTAATAAAGGGTTTGGTTAGAAATCTGTAGCATCTGAAGAAGACATGAGCATACAATGGCTGAAATGTTGTAATAATGGCAATAAAGATGAGGACAATGGTCCAAACAATGTAAATAGTGGATGCCAGAAATTTAAAAGTCAAGCCTTTCACCATGTCTCTGGATTATCGACAATAATTGATGTTTATATTTTGTTCCTTCCCATTTACACATACATGATCCTGTCAATTAAAACAGTCTGAAGAAAATGTTTTGAAGGACAAATTACTCACATACAAATTTTATTATTTCGTATCATTTGCCCACTTAATGACTACTAAAAAAAAAAAAAAAGATCAAAAGAATTCATCTAGTAAAAGTTCACACATAAATAAAGAATTCCTGTTTAGGATTATTCTGTTTCTGTAAGCATTAACATTCTAAGAGATGATTCTTATTAAATACCTATCCAAAAAACCAAAGTGTGCGCATTCTTTCAGTTTAAAAGAAACAAAAGATATAAAAAGTGGGGGGAAAAAAAGGAAAAAGACATAGTGGGAGGGAGAAAAAGACATAGCCAGGGGGAGAGGACATAGGGGGAGGAGAGAAAAGGACACAGCGGGGGGGAAGGACATAGCCGGGGGGACATAGCCGGAGGAGGAAACAACAGATTGGGAGGGAGGAAACAACATAGTGAGGGGGGGAAAAGGAAACAACATAGAGAGGGGGGGAAGGAAACAACATAGTGAGGGGGGAAAAGGAAACAACATAGTGAGGGGGGAAAAGGAAACAACATAGTGAGGGGGGAAAAGGAAACAACATAGTGGGGGGAAAAAAAGGAAACAACATAGTGAGGGGGAAAAAAGGAAACAACATAGTGAGGGGGGAAAAAAGGAAACAACATAGTGAGGGGGAAAAAAGGAAACAACATAGTGAGGGGGAAAAAAGGAAACAACATAGTGAGGGGGAAAAAAGGAAACAACATAGTGAGGGGGAAAAAAGGAAACAACATAGTGAGGGGGAAAAAAGGAAACAACATAGTGAGGGGAAAAAAAAGGAAACAACATAGTGAGGGGAAAAAAGGAAACAACATAGTGAGGGGAAAAAAAGGAAACAACATAGTGAGGGGAAAAAAAGGAAACAACATAGTGAGGGGAAAAAAAGGAAACAACATAGTGAGGGGAAAAAAAGGAAACAACATAGTGAGGGGAAAAAAAGGAAACAACATAGTGAGGGAAAAAAAGGAAACAACATAGTGAGGGAAAAAAGGAAACAACATAGTGAGGGAAAAAAAAGGAAACAACATAGTGAGGGAAAAAAAGGAAACAACATAGTGAGGGAAAAAAAGGAAACAACATAGTGAGGGAAAAAAAGGAAACAACATAGTGAGGGAAAAAAAGGAAACAACATAGTGAGGGAAAAAAAGGAAACAACATAGTGAGGGAAAAAAAGGAAACAACATAGTGAGGGAAAAAAAGGAAACAACATAGTGAGGGAAAAAAAGGAAACAACATAGTGAGGGAAAAAAAGGAAACAACATAGTGAGGGAAAAAAAGGAAACAACATAGTGAGGGAAAAAAAGGAAACAACATAGTGAGGGAAAAAAAGGAAACAACATAGTGAGGGAAAAAAAGGAAACAACATAGTGAGGGAAAAAAAGGAAACAACATAGTGAGGGAAAAAAAGGAAACAACATAGTGAGGGAAAAAAAGGAAACAACATAGTGAGGGAAAAAAAGGAAACAACATAGTGAGGGAAAAAAAGGAAACAACATAGTGAGGGAAAAAAAAGGAAACAACATAGTGAGGGAAAAAAAGGAAACAACATAGTGAGGGAAAAAAAGGAAACAACATAGTGAGGGAAAAAAAGGAAACAACATAGTGAGGGAAAAAAAGGAAACAACATAGTGAGGGAAAAAAGGAAACAACATAGTGAGGGAAAAAAGGAAACAACATAGTGAGGGAAAAAAGGAAACAACATAGTGAGGGAAAAAGGAAACAACATAGTGAGGGAAAAAAAGGAAACAACATAGTGGGGGGGGGGAGGAAACAACATAGTGGGGGGGGAAGGAAACAACATAGTGGGGGGAAAAAAGGAAACAACATAGTAGAGGGAAAAAAGAAAACAACAGAGAGAAAAAAGAAAAAAAGAAAAAGAAAAAGAAAAAAATTGCAATCCATTTTTACAAAACCAAAAATCTACTTGAAACGCAAAAAGATTATGTCCTTGCATTAGAATTTACAACTGAAAAAAAAAACATCATTAATATGCACATTTTAAAATTGTATTTGTTGATTTGGTTCTAAACGAATGTAGTTGCAAGTATCTAAGTCAAATGACCTGCTCATATAATTAGATTACAGTGGTGAAAGCTTGTGTTAAATTGACAACACATTTTGGAAGAACCAAATAAAGAGAACTGATGCACAAAGTGTGACACAAGGTCTCCAAATGAGCAATATGCAAATACTCTTAAATTAAATTTCCTAATTTTATCAAGAACAGGATTGTAATAATTATAACATTTATAAGCAGGGGAAAAAAAAATTGCCAATTCCACCCCGCCATGCATTTTCACCTCTGAATGGAATATATAGAATGAAAGAGGAAATCAGCCCGATTACTTACTGTATGAACACAATGTCAGATTCTGCCCGTAAAGTGACATTCATTAAACGGAAGAAACTGGCCATAAGAGGCTGAGCATGGACATCAAGAATGTGCACCTTGGCTATTACTTCTTTCTTGACCTCAACCTGGAAAAAGAAAATACAACATTCACTGAATTGGGTTGGTCAATTTAACATTTCAAAATTTGTTACTTTGCTTATTTGTCAGATAAAATAATCATCTTTGGAGACAAAAACATTTTAATGAATGAGATAAGTAGACGAAATGAGTTCTGCAGGCAAGCAAACCAAAAAGGAATAAAGGTGTTGGGCCAAGAGGTGAGCCAGACAAAAAAAAAAAAAAATAGAATAAATAAATAAATAAATGCTAATTAAAATAAATAAATATTAATTAAAATAAATAAATATTAATTAAAATAAATAAATATTAATTAAAATAAATAAATATTAATTAAAATAAATAAATATTAATTAAAATAAATAAATATTAATTAAAATAAATAAATATTAATTAAAATAAATAAATATTAATTAAAATAAATAAATATTAATTAAAATAAATAAATATTAATTAAAATAAATAAATATTAATTAAAATAAATAAATATTAATTAAAATAACTTCAAAACATTTTATGGTGTTTGTATAACTGCAACAAAAAGAAAATTTGGTTTTAAAACTGCTTAAAATATTTTGCAGGGGAAAGTTTGTTTTATATGGGGGTAGTAAATCAATTTCAAGATAGTGGTATAAAAAAAAAAAAAAAAGAACCCTGGCACAAATATGAATTTTTCTTTTAATGCTTACTTTGTCAATGACATACAGGTGGATGCGTCCAACACCTGACACTTGTACTTTAGCTAATGGCTGTTGTTGAACATCTAAACACAAATCGTGGACAATAACTGTGGAAATGCCATCAAGTTTGGGCTTCACCTGAAATAAAACAAAATCGATCAGTATCAATTATTATCAACACTAGATCGGTACCTACCATGTTGCTGATGGAAAGATGAAATTTCAAACCTAAATTGTTTATCCATTTAATAATACATTTATTAGAAAAAAACATTCAGTTCCAATACAGAGAGCTAAAAGACTAATTTCAAAGGGTTATTCAACTCTTTTCCTGTTATCCAAGAATTGTTGCCAGACAGAAACGAAAATTAAAGAGACTAACGACCATTTCAATTTCATTTAAATTACGTGTATGGACACTCGTGCATGCACAACTATATTTTAATTCAATGACAGTTCTAAAAAATATTTCTACATAATTAAAAATTTTTTTTAAATAATTATTTATTACAGAAAAATTTCCAAAAAGTTCAATAAAATTTCATAATTATTTGATTTTTTTTTTAGGTTTTAAAATCTTTTTTTTTTTTGTATCCTTTATGATTTTATTATTCAGCCCAGGGTTGGGGTTGTCCATACTGAGTGAGAGGGGAAAGTTTTTTTTTTAATCATTTCACCCCAAGCAAGGCAGTACTGCCACTGATATGCAGGGGGCTACATAAGCGTAAAAGTTTAAGAGAAAAAGACGAACGAGTTACAGAGGGTGTCAGAGAAAGGGCAAAGAGAAGGATGGGAATACAGGTGTGATGACAGTTCCAACAAAGTTTACAGAGGCAGCCAAGAATTTAGTCAGTCAAGAGCCATACATTAGACCTGCTCGGGTGATCAAGTCTCAAAAGAGACATGAGTAACTGGGCAGAAGATTTTCCCACAGTAGGTTACTATTACTTTCTGCGATAGCCTTGGTTGGCAACCAGGCTATAGAATCTGCCCTGTTATTTAACCCATAGCAAGAGGAACAAGCAACAGATTCAAATTCAACTAGAATGAGTAATATTGTCATTTTTGGGTGTGAACTGTTCAGTTATCACTGACCAGTCTGGAGAGAGTTAAATATATCAGAGTCTTTATAGGTGACAAATTGTTTTCCAGTCACCAGTCTCTCTCACAGGTGGGATGTGGCAAGCTTCTCAAATCTATATCGCTATTTCCATGCAAAGTGGCCAGAGAAAATTACATCTCTTGGTTCCACCAGTTACAACCATTATGAGGACCCACCATGCCATTCACATAGTGGCAAACTACCCACATTCCCACTCTATCCCATTGGCAAGATGTAAATTCTGCACAAACAGCTTCTCGCAAACCACTGCTCTGTGGAATTGACTCCTAAATGGAGGTTTCTCAGACTACGACAATCTTCATCTCGTCGAGGCTAGGCTTAACGTTCGTCTTCATCTCGTCGAGGCTAGGCTTAACGTTCGTCTTCATCTCGTCGAGGCTAGGCTTAACGTTCGTCTTCATCTCGTCGAGGCTAGGCTTAACATTCGTCTTCATCTCGTCGAGGCTAGGCTTAACATTCGTCTTCATCTCGTCGAGGCTAGGCTTAACATTCGTCTTCATCTCGTCGAGGCTAGGCTTAACGTTCGTCTTCATCTCGTCGAGGCTAGGCTTAACGTTCGTCTTCATCTCGTCGAGGCTAGGCTTAACGTTTATCTTTCCCCTCCTATCCACATTAACTGCTCCTTATTTTAACCCTATGCCCAAGTAACCCACTTGGGCCTTGTACAGAGTAAACATCACTATATATATATATATATATATATATATATATATATGTGTGTGTGTGTGTCCATAAAGTTTGAGTGAATTTTTAAAAAATTGATAGCTTTTTTTGTATTTATAAATTTTTTGAAGTGGACACAGACTTTATATATATATATATATATATATATATAGATAGATAGATAGATATAAGGGGCCACAAAAGCTCCTCTCTATTAATTATAAAAGAAAGAAAAATACTTTTACACTGTTCCAACTCTCGTCATCTTTATTGCCATGTCTATATTCCGGCCATAGTACACTGGCCTTCTTCAGGTGCTAAAAATTTTTAACTTTACCTTTTATTTCAATCAGTGGTTCTAGTAACTTGACCCAAAGAGTTGTGAGTTCCGTACCTAGCTGCAGCAGTGGGGAATAAATAACTTGAGTTGAGTTAAAGGGAGTTGACTACATGGCATCCGGAAGTGGCATTACACATGGAAAGAGGATAATATATTCCAGTGAAATGGCTGAAACATCATAAACATGATATTAAAGATGGACAACAGTCAAAAACAACTTACCTGAATGATTCCTCTGTGACTATTAAGTACCACATCTACAACAGAATCAGGAATCGGTTCCACATAGAAATACCCACTTCCTTTCTTGATTTCCAAAGAAGCCTGAAGAAAACAATCAGAGAAATTCCTTTGTATTATGAATCTGACAATGGCTAAAGAACAATTATCATTTTAGTATCAAGAACAGAAAAGAGGCACTCAATTAAACAATTTGCAATAACAGAAACGGACATGTTGAAACCAAAAAAAACAATAACTAAAGTTATATTACCATGAAATTGTTAAAAAAATGTTATTTTAATTAAAAAAAAAATTAAAAATAAAGAAGCAGCTTAATTTTAAATGTTCTGATCAAAAAGTATCAAGACTAGTGGTAAAAAGAAAAAAGAAAAAAAAAAAACTAAGTCATATCAACTCTGCATTTAATCTCCTTTGAAATAGTTCCCTTCTGAAGCCACACACCTTATCCAGCATCATTTACATTCCTTTTTAGAGTTATTGAGCAGTTGCCTCCTTGCATTTCCTCGATGTCTTAAAATCATTATCTTTTCAAGTGGGATTTGATTTTTTTTTTTTTAAGAAAATTTAAAAGTAACAAAATCTGTTAAATATGGTGGTTGTCAGACCTGGGGAAAGTTTTCTTTGGCCACAAACTGCTTTACAAGCTATGGCCATTGATAGAACCTCTGGAGTGTGATGAGATGGCCACACTCTACACACTTCCCTTCCAAGCACTGCTATCTAATCTAATCTAAGCTTATTTATAAATGGAACTTTGTGTGTGTGTCCGTTACCTATAAACTCCGAAATGGCTGAACCGATTTTCTTGAAAATTTACACAGTTGTACTATAAGCATCTGCGAGTGTTCTTAGCTAGGTTTTGTGTTGAGGTACCCTCAATAAATATCGGAAAAAATCAGGTTATAGAAGGAGTGGTCCGATTTTAATCAAATTTGATACACTCATAGACAAAGACAAACGATATTCAAAAGTTACAAGGTTGCAGTTCTTACAATAGTGCAGAAAATCGATTATTTATATATAAAAGCAAAATATTTGTGTGTGTTTATCTGCCTGTATATCTGTATTTTTTTCAGCCCTTTTATTTTAGTTTTTGCTTCAGGTTTGGCTCTAAGTAGGTATAATTGTAGTTCTTAGTCTCAGCCATGATACCATTTACTCAGAGGACTTATTTAGCCTTCAAAATTCAGTTTATGACGAAAAAACTTATTTGATATCAAAACCAGGAAATGAAAATTTGACTTACATCCATTCATTTTTCTTTCAGTCTGTGGTTTCACTTTAACTGGAAACAACTATTGGTTTTTAGTCTTTTGTGCCAACGTCCAAAGAGTCTGAGCTCCAGGACCATGGATTAGTTTTAAAGCTTTCATTACACCCGAGCAACGCTGGGCTATACTGCTAGTATATAAATAAACACACTGATAATTATTATATGGTTTAAGACTGTAATGAAATTGATATGATGGCATATCCACTTTTTCCATAGATCTTATTAAGCCCAATAACAGATTAACAACATTAATAATAAAAATAGAACAATTATAATAATATTCCATAAAATAAAATTTTTTAAAGTTATGGAATGGATAGAAGACTTTTTTTTTTGTTACTAGACCTTAGTAACCACAACAAAATTTTTATGTTAACTTTTTCACCTAATAAAAGCATTTAATGGCTTCTCTTTGGTATATATGATTTGCTTTGAAACCATTATTAAATGAAACTTTTGACTGGGGTTAATTGAAAATTACAGCTGTTGACCATGTCCACCATAGTTTAAGAATATACAATACAGCACAGTACATAATCTGTTCAATGAAATAATGTGAAAGATTAGCACTTATGAGTTCGACACTACTGAATCGGATTATATCGCCAATACTTGGGAAAAGATGGTCGCCTTTTAACATGTTGCATTGAATACTTTGAGCCTTCTGATTGGTTAACCCTTCTATTGGTGAACTATAAAATGAGTCAGCCCATTGCTGGCTCACCAGTATACAGTCAGTCAGTTTAAGTACCATACGTGATACACGCTTGGGCAATCATGTCTCAAAAGAGACATGACTGACTGGGCAGAAGATTATCCCGCAGTAGGTTGCCATTGCTTTCTGCGGTAGACTGGTTGCCGACCAAGGCTATAGAACCCAATCTGTCCTATTATTTGACTCATAGCTAAAGGGAGAAAAGATGTATTAGATTATATTATTAAGTAGTAATTAGTGGGGGATCAGTTCATTACTTCATAATAATAGACAACCGATCCCCCACTTTATGCCCACTAGCAGCTTTAATGATGTTTCCAACTATTATATTCAGTCAGTTAAGTACCATACGTGATAAATGCTTGGGCGATCATGTCTCGAAAGAGACATGGCTGACTGGGCTGAAGATTATCCCGCAGTAGGTTGCCATTGCTTTCTGCGGTAGACTGGTTACTGACCAAGGCTATAGAACCCAATCTGTCCTGCTATTTAACCCATAACTGGAAGGAAGAGATGGATTAATACCTTTCCCAAGGGATTTTGCACGTAAGTGAATACAATGGATTCAACTGGAATTCAAACTTGGCTCCCCGGTTTCTCGTTCCGAGCCGATATCCACTGTACCACAATGCACATCCCTACCAGTATACAACCATACCAAAATAGAACTCTAACAACAGCAACCCCAGAAAGAGAAAATAAACATTAAAATTCAAGTGTGAGAACTACTATACTTAACTTGCAAACAGATACCCACAAATTATAATGAAAAGAATAGTTTTCAATACTTACAATATTTGATGGATGATTGAACACAGACAAAGTATCCGGGGTTATGTAAGCTTCATTGACCAAATTCAGCTCCAGCGATTGGACCACCTTGGTATGTAGTTTGGACTGGAAAAAGAAAACAAAAAGAATAGATTTGACAACACAAGAGTGAATGTTAGTTTGTGAACCCCATTTACAAACTAATCTCAAAATATATCCAGAGAAAATTTGAAAAATTTCATGTCAATAACACCTCAATAAATAACTAAAATATCGGCCACAGAAAAATACAACAAAAAAGATGAAACATTTTTTAAAATTCACACTATTTATATTGTTTGGACTACTGTCCTTATCTTTGTCATATTGTTAATGCACAGTTGACCGTAACGAATATATTAAGTTATCTCCCATTTGACCGAACGAATGAAAGATAGGGTGTTGGTCATGTCCCCTGTTTGGGAAAAGGGCATTCTGGGACAGTCAAGTCGGCCATGAAACCAATTTGAGTAGGACAGTTTTCCAAGGCCCACTTTTCATCATCACACATTCAGTGGCTGCAGTCAGTCAGTCAGTTAAGTGCCATACGTGAAACACGCTTGGGCGATCATGTCTTGAAAGAGACATGACTGACTGGGCAGAAGATTATCCCGCAGTAGGTTGCCATTGCTTTCCGTGATAGACTGGTTGCCAGCCAAGGCTATAGAACCCAATCTGTCCTGCTATTTAACCCATAACTGGAAGGAAGAGACGGATTAATACCTTTCCCAAGGGTATTTGCGCGTAAGTGAATGCAATGAATTCAACTGAAATCGAACTCGGCTCCCCGATTTCTCGTTCCGAGCCGATATCCACTGCACCACAACGCCCATCCACCGTGGCTGCAGTAACCATCCCCAACTAGTAATTAAATCAATAAACCTTTGTTAAGAGTTATCTCATTTTATTTTTGATAGATGTGCTATGTTCAGGTGATAGATGTGCTATGTTCAGGTGATAGATGTGCTATGTTCAGGTGATAGATGTGCTATGTTCAGGTGATAGATGTGCTATGTTCAGGTGATAGATGTGCTATGTTCAGGTGATAGATGTGCTATGTTCAGGTGATAGATGTGCTATGTTCAGGTGATAGATGTGCTATGTTCAGGTGATAGATGTGCTATGTTCAGGTGATAGATGTGCTATGTTCAGGTGATAGATGTGCTATGTTCAGGTGATAGATGTGCTATGTTCAGGTGATAGATGTGCTATGTTCAGGTGATAGATGTGCTATGTTCAGGTGATAGATGTGCTATGTTCAGGTGATAGATGTGCTATGTTCAGGTGATAGATGTGCTATGTTCAGGTGATAGATGTGCTATGTTCAGGTGATAGATGTGCTATGTTCAGGTGATAGATGTGCTATGTTCAGGTGATAGATGTGCTATGTTCAGGTGATAGATGTGCTATGTTCAGGTGATAGATGTGCTATGTTCAGGTGATAGATGTGCTATGTTCAGGTGATAGATGTGCTATGTTCAGGTGATAGATGTGCTATGTTCAGGTGATAGATGTGCTATGTTCAGGTGATAGATGTGCTATGTTCAGGTGATAGATGTGCTATGTTCAGGTGATAGATGTGCTATGTTCAGGTGATAGATGTGCTATGTTCAGGTGATAGATGTGCTATGTTCAGGTGATAGATGTGCTATGTTCAGGTGATAGATGTGCTATGTTCAGGTGATAGATGTGCTATGTTCAGGTGATAGATGTGCTATGTTCAGGTGATAGATGTGCTATGTTCAGGTGATAGATGTGCTATGTTCAGGTGATAGATGTGCTATGTTCAGGTGATAGATGTGCTATGTTCAGGTGATAGATGTGCTATGTTCAGGTGATAGATGTGCTATGTTCAGGTGATAGATGTGCTATGTTCAGGTGATAGATGTGCTATGTTCAGGTGATAGATGTGCTATGTTCAGGTGATAGATGTGCTATGTTCAGGTGATAGATGTGCTATGTTCAGGTGATAGATGTTGGAATTTCGAATCAAAATCTTTATTTAGTCTACAAGGGTAGACTTTTCTAGTTCTATATGCCATTCCTTTTCATATCTCAGTTAATTACCTTTAGTAACTAAACTCTCCAAGATTTTGTTCAAATCTGCTGTGGCTAGATATTGAACTTACAAGATTTTCAGTTAAGTCACTGGATTACTTCAAACAACACATTTATCCACTAGGCCACGTGTATGACTAATGAGGAGCACAATGGTTTGAACAATGTGAACAGTACATATATTTACAACACCTCATTTCACAAATATAGACAGTTTTGAAAATCTTTGCAAAATAAGACAAAAAATTTCAAGAAATTATTAAATGCACATAAATTGTGCTATACAAACTCATTCCTAAAAGCCAGACTAATTTAAGGAGCAAAAAGCGGTTCTTTGTTAATTTCCTAATATTTTGGACAACATTTCATACATTCATCAAAAATCAATTCAAGAAATTAAATATCTCATTGTTTTCTTTCTTACAATTTTTTTTTTTTACATTCTTCCAAATATTTTCAGTAATTTTTTTACTTTCTTTAAGAAATATCCAATTTTTTTTTTTTTTTTTTTTTTACATTCTTTAAAGAAACTATTTTCTAACAAATATCTTAATTTTTTCATTAATTTTTAATATTAAGAAAGCCATTTTCTAACAAAATTTTTTTAGCAATTTTTACATTCTTTAAGGAAGCTATTTTCCAACAAATATTCGTTTCTTTTTTAATAGCAACCCAATGACGAGATAATCAAATTTCAAACCTAAGTTGTTTGTCTATTTGAAATACTGTATTCAAAAAATACATTTAGTGTAAATACAGGGAGAGAGAAAGAAATATAGTAAATAAAAATGGATTGGCTCATATTTTCCTTTAAACCCAGGTTTTTTTCTCAAACAAGTAGGGAATTAAGCTCTCCAATTACAAATGACCATTTCAGATTCTTTCAAATTGTGTACGAACATATATATATATTCTTTTATAGTTTTGTTAAAAAGTTATTTAACATTAAAAAGATAGAAAAATATATCTGATATTTTTTTACAAATATTTTAAAAGCACGTTAAGTAATTTTTTTTCAGGGGCAAAAAAAGATAAGTTAAAAAAAATAAAAAATGAAAGAAAACCAGAAAAAAATACAAGCTTACTGATATTATTTCACATTATTTTAGCCTAATTCAAACAAAATAAAAAATTACTTACGTGTAATAGAATTCCATAAGCAACGAGGTATTTGGATATGTAATTGCTACAAGATACTGTCACAAGAACAGTGCCAGGAATACCAAGCATCTGCACATATTGGTGACCTGAAACAGTTGAGAGGTAGATTACGTGTATATAATATAAAATATTTACAGGAAAACTCAACACATAATTAAATGGTTATAGATCAGGATTTATTTCAACAATGTAATTTTACATTTTCTCTTTCAGACCTTTGAAAAATAAATAAATTCTCTCGGAATATCTAAAATAACCTTTTTTTTTTTAATATTTCAAGTGAATTATTGAGCTCTATTTTTATCTAATTAATAATTTATATTAATTGGATAAAATCTTTTGGATTATCCTGTCTTTATGGATCTGCCAGTCTCTCCTATATATATATATATATTTAAATATGTTTGTGATGGCACAAAACGTATTATGGCATTAAAGGTGAGAAATTTTTTATTACTAAAGGTTATGATAAATTTAAAAATAAAAAAAAAATTTAAATTTTTAAAATTAAAAAAATTTTTTTTTTAAATTTAAAAAAAAACAAAAAAAAAAACAACAGTCGACTGGTTTTGTCCCCTCTCATCAGAACTGTAAACAGGGAAACAAATTATTAAAAGAAAGTCTGTTGCAGATGATATGAATGAATAAACAGGGGAAAAAATAAAACTTATAAAATCTAAAGATGTTAGAGACTCAGCAAACCAAGCTCAAGCAAACAATCTCTTTGTTTACAAAGAGAGGATCACCAACGTCTATTGAACAGGTGAAGAGGTTTATCCCTTGTTCCTTGTTTAGGATGTGGTATCCGGCTTTCTCTTTTCCAATCTTTTCACTTTTCCTTTTTTGTTTATTTGTTTTTTTCAATTGGAGTAGATAGACTGAACTATCGCCCAGTTCACACTCCACCCACGTTTATTGAACAGGTGTAGAGGCTCATCCCTTGTTCCCTGTTTAGGATGTGGTTTCCAGCTTTCTCTTTTCCAATCTTTTCACTCTTACGTAGCCCCCTGCACACCAGTTACCACTTTGCCCAGGGTGATATGATTAAAAAAAAAAAAAAAAATCACCTGGATCCAATTAACAGCGTCTCCAACACCTATATACTTAAAACTTTTCCATCTGGCGATACCATTCAAAATATGTACAGGTCTTCTATAGCAGATCACTTGATAAACAGTCCAACCTGTGCTGTGGATTTCAGTGTGAACTGGTTCTCTGTTTTGTCCAGAGCATACTCGTTATTCCATCTGAAAG
The DNA here is from genome assembly GCA_037127315.1 of Ascarosepion bandense. NCBI lineage: Eukaryota > Metazoa > Mollusca > Cephalopoda > Sepiida > Sepiidae > Ascarosepion > Ascarosepion bandense. Next base: position 2,880,332 of record JBBBDQ010000909.1, on the reverse strand, counting down.
AGGGTTGGAGATGCTGTTCATCGGGTCAGAGTGACCCTCTCTTTGTAAACAAAGAGATTGTTTGCTTGGGCTTACTTTGCTGAGTCTCTAACATCTTTAAATGTTATAACTTATTTTTCCTCTGTCTATTCATTATGTCATCTGCAACAGATTTTCTTTTCATAATTTGTTTCCCTATTAACAGTTCTGATGAGAGGGAATGAAACCAATCGACTGGTGTTTTTTTTTTTATTTAAAATATATATATATATATATATATATATATATATATATAGGTTGGGTGGACAAAATAATGGAAACATTGAAATTTCAAGCAAATTCATTTCAGTATGTAGTAGGACCACCTTTGGCAGTAATTTCAGCTTGAATTTTGTATGGGGTCAACTTGTACAAGGTTTGAATTGTTTCCAGAGGAATTTTAATTCACTCTTCAGCTAAAACAGTCTCCAATTCTTTCATTGATGATGGTGGAGGATATCAACTTCACACTTTTTATTCTAAAATGAACCATAAATGTTCAATAATGCTGAGATCTGGTGACTTTTATAGCCACATAAGATGTTCTGCTTCACTAGAATGTTTCTAATGCCGTTCAGCTACAACTTCAGCAGTATGAATAGGTGCATTATCATCCTGAAAGATGGTGTTTCTCTCCAGAAACATTTCCTGAACAATAGGATGAAGTTGATCACTTACAATTCTTAAATAGTCCTGGCTGCTATTTTTAATAAACTTATTTAAATAATATCTGTAAAACAAGCAACCATTTTAGCTTAAAAACATAAACAATGAAGTACTACTAATATTAAATCAACAAACATAAAAATAGACAAACAGTTTAATCAAATTTACCAAATTATGCTCTCATGGTACGAGGGGTTTCCATTCTTTTGTCCACACCCTGTATATACACACACACACACACACACGGGATGTTTGGAAAGTTTTGTGCACTTTTCAAAGTTTTTTTTTTTATTTCAAATTTCATCCCAACATGGTTTTAATAGCATTGTTTATAATTTTTCATTCATATTGTCCTCCTATATTTTATTTTGAAACAGGTTTATTAAAGATATAATTGCATGGTAATTTTTTGAACATCCTGTATACATAATTGAAACTCAACTCTAGTCTGTATACAGTCACTTCCAAGATTTTATTGCTGATTCTCCTGCCTTTAATGTGGAAAAAGGATAAGTGGAAAATAATTTATGATTCAAGGCCATGAAATCAGTTTGAAATTTGTCAAGGCTGGACAGTGGGGTCGAAGCAACACCAGCCTAGGTATGGCAACAATACGACATTCTTGGTCTGATCTGACACGTGTAAAGATAGAACATGTGAACATCTCATTATTTTTTTCATTTAAGATACCTTCTTTTTATTGATAAAAATAATGTGAACAAATCTCGGTTGGTTGGTTGGTTGGTTGATATATTTAACCAGCATATCAACTTTCATTAGGTCATTTTATGCTGAAAATCGTTTTGATTTGTTTTATTTAGTTTATTTGTTTTTGTTTGTTTATTTTTTTTTCCAAAAAAGTTTTGTTGGTAACGTCTTTCTTATTCAAAAAGTTTTTGTTGGTAACGTCTTTCTTATTCAAAAAGTTTTGTTGGTAACGTCTTTCTTATTCAAAAAAGTTTTGTTGGTAACGTCTTTCTTATTCAAAAAAGTTTTGTTGGTAACGTCTTTCTTATTCAAAAAAGTTTTGTTGGTAACGTCTTTCTTATTCAAAAAGTTTTGTTGGTAATAGTCTTTCTTATTCAAAAGTTTTGTTGGTAACGTCTTTCTTATTCAAAAAAGTTTTGTTGGTAACGTCTTTCTTATTCAAAAAAGTTTTGTTGGTAACGTCTTTCTTATTCAAAAAAGTTTTGTTGGTAACGTCTTTCTTATTCAAAAAAGTTTTGTTGGTAACGTCTTTCTTATTCAAAAAGTTTTGTTGGTAACGTCTTTCTTATTCAAAAGTTTTGTTGGTAACGTCTTTCTTATTCAAAAAGTTTTGTTGGTAACGTCTTTCTTATTCAAAAAAGTTTTGTTGGTAACGTCTTTTTCTTATTCAAAAAGTTTTGTTGGTAACGTCTTTCTTATTCAAAAAAGTTTTGTTGGTAACGTCTTTCTTATTCAAAAAGTTTTGTTGGTAACGTCTTTCTTATTCAAAAAAAGTTTTGTTGGTAACGTCTTTCTTATTCAAAAAAGTTTTGTTGGTAACGTCTTTCTTATTCAAAAAAGTTTTGTTGGTAACGTCTTTCTTATTCAAAAAAGTTTTGTTGGTAACGTCTTTCTTATTCAAAAAAGTTTTGTTGGTAACGTCTTTCTTATTCAAAAAAGTTTTGTTGGTAACGTCTTTCTTATTCAAAAAGTTTTGTTGGTAACGTCTTTCTTATTCAAAAAAGTTTTGTTGGTAACGTCTTTCTTATTCAAAAAAGTTTTGTTGGTAACGTCTTTCTTATTCAAAAAGTTTTGTTGGTAACGTCTTTCTTATTCAAAAAAGTTTTGTTGGTAACGTCTTTTCTTATTCAAAAAGTTTGTTGGTAACGTCTTTCTTATTCAAAAAGTTTTGTTGGTAACGTCTTTCTTATTCAAAAGTTTTGTTGGTAACGTCTTTCTTATTCAAAAAAGTTTTGTTGGTAACGTCTTTCTTATTCAAAAAGTTTTGTTGGTAACGTCTTTCTTATTCAAAAGTTTTGTTGGTAACGTCTTTCTTATTCAAAAAAGTTTTGTTGGTAACGTCTTTCTTATTCAAAAGTTTTGTTGGTAACGTCTTTCTTATTCAAAAAGTTTTGTTGGTAACGTCTTTCTTATTCAAAAAGTTTTGTTGGTAACGTCTTTCTTATTCAAAAGTTTTTGTTGGTAACGTCTTTCTTATTCAAAAAAGTTTTGTTGGTAACGTCTTTCTTATTCAAAAAAGTTTTGTTGGTAACGTCTTTCTTATTCAAAAAGTTTTGTTGGTAACGTCTTTCTTATTCAAAAAAGTTTTGTTGGTAACGTCTTTCTTATTCAAAAAAAGTTTTGTTGGTAACGTCTTTCTTATTCAAAAAGTTTTGTTGGCCAACGTCTTTCTTATTCAAAAGTTTTGTTGGTAACGTCTTTCTTATTCAAAAAGTTTTTGTTGGTAACGTCTTTCTTATTCAAAAAAGTTTTGTTGGTAACGTCTTTCTTATTCAAAAAAGTTTTGTTGTTGCGTCTTTCTTATTCAAAAAAGTTTTGTTGGTAAAGTCTTTCTTATTCAAAAAAGTTTTGTTGGTAACGTCTTTCTTATTCAAAAAGTTTTGTTGGTAACGTCTTTCTTATTCAAAAAGTTTTGTTGGTAACGTCTTTCTTATTCAAAAGTTTTGTTGGTAACGTCTTTCTTATTCAAAAAAGTTTTGTTGGTAACGTCTTTCTTATTCAAAAAGTTTTGTTGGTAACGTCTTTCTTATTCAAAAAAGTTTTGTTGGTAACGTCTTTTTCTTATTCAAAAAAGTTTTGTTGGTAACGTCTTTCTTATTCAAAAAAGTTTTGTTGGTAACGTCTTTCTTATTCAAAAGTTTTGTTGGTAACGTCTTTCTTATTCAAAAAAGTTTTGTTGAGGTAACGTCTTTCTTATTCAAAAAAGTTTTGTTGGTAACGTCTTTCTTATTCAAAAAGTTTTGTTGGTAACGTCTTTCTTATTCAAAAAGTTTGTTGGTAACGTCTTTCTTATTCAAAAAAGTTTTGTTGGTAACGTCTTTCTTATTCAAAAAAGTTTTGTTGGTAACGTCTTTCTTATTCAAAAAAGTTTTGTTGTGCGTCTTTCTTATTCAAAAAAGTTTGTTGGTAACGTCTTTCTTATTCAAAAAAGTTTTGTTGGTAACGTCTTTCTTATTCAAAAAAGTTTTGTTGGTAACGTCTTTCTTATTCAAAAAAGTTTTGTTGGTAACGTCTTTCTTATTCAAAAAAGTTTTGTTGGTAACGTCTTTCTTATTCAAAAGTTTTGTTGGTAACGTCTTTCTTATTCAAAAAAGTTTTGTTGGTAACGTCCTTTCTTATTCAAAAAAGTTTTGTTGGTAACGTCTTTCTTATTCAAAAAAGTTTTGTTCATAAGTTTTTAGTTGTGGTGGGTGGGGTTAACTATTTGCCCATAGCTGGGATCCTAACAGGTGCTACCACTCTTGGTCAGAGTAGACCTGGAACAACAGCAATAAGGAGGTGGTTCCATGCTCCTCACAACCTCCCAATCAGAGGCCTTGCTGCTGGATGCAGACAAATCTTGGAATGTGTTGTGTCGTGGCTCATACCATGTGTCATCTGGTTGCCCGGATATACAAAAGACAATGTGCACTTAGCACGGAGTTGTCAGTATCACGGACTTCGGGAAGTAACATCTACTACTGCAAGAGACTGTAAATATTGTATATTCATCCTGGTTGTACCACTCTGTTAATAAAGTAGTTTATCTACATTTCACTGTATATCTCTTCATTCCACGATATAACAGAATGATAATGACTTCTCATAATGATAGAAGGTATCTTAAACAAAAAGAACAAGATCAACAATCTGAACAATTCTTGCAATGAAAATGACTCTTCTCAAAATGATAAGTTATGATGACTTATTCATATGACATATTGAACTCTTCCGAACTATATAAGTAGCAATTCTGCTTTGTAAAGAGGCACAGAGAGAGTGGAATCTATTCCAGCATAACTCTGACAGCTGTAATAATAATCATTCATTAGTATAAGTTTGTACCACTGTCTTTGTAATATATTTAACACTATTTCGTCTTTGTGTTTTTTATTTCTGGCCCCAACAGGCCATAACTTGGTGACAAGATCACAACAGATAAAAGGTATCTTAAACAAAAAGAACGAGATCAATCTTATTCCAAGAGTTGTTCAAGATACTATCATTTTGAGAACAGTCGTCATCATTCTAAGAATTGCTCAGATTATTAATCTCATTCTTTTTGTTTAAAATACCTTCTGATTTTTCAAAATGACAAAAAGTATCTTAAACCAAAAGCAAGAAATCAAAAGTCTGAACAACTCTTGGAATGCCACCAATTTCTCAAAAATATAGTTTATTTCCTGATCAAAATTTTTTAATTCAACTTTAATTTCCCAGACACTTCTTGAACAAAATAAATTTATTTTGTTCCAGTCAAGTCTAAAACAAAATAAATCACATCTTTTTTCATTTCAAACCTTGGTCCTGAAATCGTTACACAACAAAGACTTGATGAAGGTGATTCTCAAATATAGAATACAAATACACTTTGATTTTTTTATGAACAATTTAAATGCAATCTTATAGACAAGAAACTATTATACTTTTTACCGAAATTCAATTCATTACCTGTTTTATTTTTCAAGACAACTAGTGACAGAAGTAGACATTGTCAAAGTCCCATTTTTACATATTGCAACTTAAATATTAAAAATCTTCTTGCTTGATTTTGTTATTTATAGGTTATTTAATGCCAAATTCAAAATATTCTAAACAACTATATAGTATCAATTACAGATAAATGTATTGATGGTAGTTTTACTACAAATACGTGCAGTGTTGGTAGTTTTACTACCAATATATGTATTATTGGTTGGTTTATTTAATACTGAAATCTATATAGTTGTACATAATTTTTATAATTTCTGGGTAAAGTTGTGTTTTTTTATTTTTTTTTAATATTGTAGATCATGTGATTTACCATAAAAATATATATATATACATTTTTTTGTGTTGCATTGATTGTCAATTTGCTATAAAAATATATTTTTGGTCATTCTTTTACAAACATGTACTATTAATTTTTGATTTGGGTCCACTATTTGCTGATAGTCTATCACATCCCTTAAAACCTCCAATGTTCCAATTAGAGGCTGTGTTACCAGACATAGTTTATTCTCAAAACCAGGACAAAATAAAATAAAAAGGAAGCATCCGACTTACCTACAGCAGTTCCTTTGTTTCTTGAGTCTGTAAAATCCACGGTCATCTCCAATGGTTTGTGAAGGTCAAGAGCTGCCAGAGACGAATCTGACAGTGTCCACTCAAATTTCAGTGAAGTAAAATTATTGAATTTACGTCCCTGGTTGTCTGTGACTGTCAGCAGAATACCAAGATTTTGGTTGCAATGAACAGGAACCTTAAGAAAAAGAAAAATTTTAAACATTTACTTTTAGACACCTAATACAAAAAAAAAAAAAAAAAAGATGTACGTTATTAACTCAGAATGAGAAATTGTTTGTATATGTGTACGTTCTCACACCCTGATTGAGCACTCTGGAAGTATAGTAAACTTTGAAAAACAGTAGCTACCCTGGCATCTACGCATCGCTCATTCAGTAAAGTGAATTAGAGCACTCTGGCTATTGGGCGTGTATAATGATAATATACACGCAAAAAAAAGTCTGCCCATAGCCCAGAGGTAGGAGTCTAACTGTACTGATGAGCTGTGATACAGCGAAACAGATCTGTCTGCAGATGACTAATATATATATATATATATATGTGTGTGTGTGTGTGTGTGTGTGTTCGGCTGTTTATGTACATAAAAATACCCTTGGGTTAGGATGTGCGTTGTGGTGCAGTGGATATTGACTTGGAACAACAAATCGGGGTGCCAAGTTCAAATTCCAGTTGAATTCCTTGCATTCACTTACGCACAAATACCCTTGGGAAAGGTATTAATCGGTCTCTTCCCTCCAATTATAGGTTAAATAATAGGACAGATTGGGTTCAATAGCCTTGGCTGGCAACCAGTCTACTGCAGAAAGCAATGGCAACCTACTGCAGGATAATCTTTTTTGCCCAGTCATGTCTCTCTTGAGACATGATCACCCAAGCGTGTATCACATATGGCACTTAACTGACTAAATACAAAAAGGGGGGGGGCATCTTAATTTTAGGCGTATCCTTTTTCTCACAATAAATAAGGAGATTTTAATAAAGGCGAGTCTGGAAATTATTGAAAGTTAAAAATTTAGAGTATAAGTAAAGAAAAAAGGTAAAGAGCAGTAGCAGTTCTACATGAGAGGCAGAAGGGGGCTAATCCCCATTTTTGCTGGCCCCTTGGTTGGAGCCCCACTCACACACTTTTATAAGCTTCAGAAATTTAATAAACTGATCAGTTTCTGATTTTTGTAAGATTTGAACTTCAGCACTTTCTTTCTCTGTATTTTCTTTTTCATTTAGCATTTTAAGGACACATGCAGAGACCAGCTTGAATGAAAAACAAACAAAATAAAACAACCAGATAAATAGAAACAGACATGTTGTTAGGGAGGGAAACAGAATCAATAGTCATATTTTCATATCTGAAGGAAGACGTTAATTAGAAATAATGTCCCCAACTTGATATGTAGACACATAGATCATTGTCTGCCTGCCTATGTCCAAGCGAAAGAATTGGTCAGTAATTTTCTCTAATCTACTGAAGACAATTTCTATGTATCAGAAATATGCAGATTAGCTCGTCCACCACCACATAGAAATAGTTACACACAGCAGGTGACCTAAATTGTTTATCAACAGTTCAACCAAAACTCATACACCACTGCAGGGATGGTCAGCCATTTCTTGGTACAAGACACTTCACAAACATAGCCGACACTTCCTGCATTTAGAGATATCAGAAGCAAAAACTGTTTACAAGTGGAAATTTATTTACAGAATAGAATAATATCAATTTTGTAGGAAGTGAAGCTATTAACTGCCTAAACGTTCCAAGAGAAAGTGTGATAAGGAGTTAAATGAATCCAGAGTTCGTGGTTGTAGTGAAATGTGTGTACAGAAAAAAAAAAAAAAAAAAAAACTATATTTCTTTGAGTGTGTTTTAACAGAGTCGTAGTAAAGTCTTTGTTTCTTTCTTTTTGCGGACAGCGAGAAAGTAAAAAGGAAGGGTAAGTGACCAATTTGCGGTAAAAGAGTGGGTGAGAAATAAAAGATCAGAGGAAAATTGTGCGATAATTTAAGGAGTCAGTTGAAGTGTTTCGTTATTGACTGCGAATGAAATAAAAAAATAGCACACAAGAAGGAGAGGAAGAGTGAATATTATGTTGAGATGTTCAGTGGATTGAAATTTCGGCGAACCTGAAGGAGACTACCACCACCTTTAAATTTGTTTTTCATTTTTTTTTTTTCACTTTTTTTCAGTGTAATCTTATTGATTACACCCTGAACTTTCCAATTGATTAAAAGGAAAAAAAATTTGAAAAATTTAAATATTTAAACAATTTTTTTTTGGGGGGGGGGGGGGTTCATATGTTACAGTAAATCGATCCTCCATTTTGGAATCACTCGCTGGTATGACATTACCGCCACCTGTAAATTTGTTGATTATCGATTTTTTTTTTTTTTACTTTTTTCAGTGTGCAATCTTATCAATTAAACCCTAAACTTTTCGATTGACAAAAAAAATTTGGAAAAATTTAAATATTTGAACAATTTTAGTTGGGGGCTCAGTTTTTCATACAATCTTATAGTAAATCAATCCTGTGCAATTAACTTTTTTGCTTGTGCATATTCAACAACTGAATCCTTTGCGAAATTTTTGAATATAGCCATTTCTTGGAGTTTCCAAGGAAGATGTCATAGTAAGAACTGAAGAAAACTTGAAAAAGACAAAAACAACAGCAACAACTCGTCCAAAAAAAAAAAAAAAAAAAAAAAAAAAAAAAAAATGAAGTGACCACAACAGGAGTGGTTTCAAAATGGAGGATTGATTTACTATAATGTTGTATGAGAAACTGAGTCCCCCACCTAAAATTGTTTAAATATTGACATTTTTACAAATTTTTCTTGATAATCGAAAATTTTATGTAATAATCAATAAGAGTGTGCTGAAAAAAAAAAAAAAAAAAAAAAAAAAAATGAAAAACAACAAATTTAAAGGTGGTGGTAGTCTCCTTTAGGTCTGCCGAAATTTCTTTTACATTGTAGCAGTGTCCTATTTAATCTCTGCTTCCACCTGATCCAACTTTCTTTCTCTATATCAATAACTTTTGATATATGCTTGTTACTTTCTCTTAGTTTTACAAATCGCTTCCTTTTCATTGGCCAGATTATATTTCACACCAGCTCACAAAATTTTCCTTCATTTTTTTTTCTTCAAAATTGTTTTCAGTGATTTTGATCCGATTTTGCATGTATGCAATTCTACTTGCAATTCTACTTTTTGTGTTTCAGATATTCATTGGAATGATATAGGATTTGTATCCTATAACCCTACTGAGATTTGCTGACAAAGCCAATATTTGGTATTAAAGAATCAAAGAAAAGGAGTTGGCCAAGAAACAATTTCGACCAATTCTTTCCCTATTTATAGTGGTCACTTTAACAATATTTAGCAGAATGGAAGCAATTAATTTTATTAATTATTTATTAACTATAATTGGAAAATTTTTTAAACAGAACAAATTACTATTATAGATCAGAAGGAAACATACTGAGAAGAATTTTTTTTTTATTCTTCAAATATAAGTGATGGTAAAAGAAACCTATTTGATGCTTTGTTTCAGAGTCATGGAGAAATAATATTTAAATAATTTCTTTATTTCAAAGTAGCTTCTTGATTATATGGTCGAACTTTGACGAAAACATAATTTTTTTTACCTGTTTTTTGTACAGCTGCAGTGCTCACAGTATTTCAATTGATTTGGTTGCATTATTTTATTTTTGCATTTTTTTTTCTGACATTTATTTTTTGTGATTCAAAAAAGTTTTGTAGAGGAGGAGGATCAGAGCAGACAAATCACACTGTTCTGCTAATATTGACATTAGTATTAACGCTTTGATTTTGTTTTGAAATTAACCTCTCTTGTGTTCCAACAGCTTGAGAGTGGAAATGAGGGCAAGAATAGATTAGAATTCCGCTATTATGAATGAAAAAGTTGTTTTGTTTAATTTAGTGAAGTAACATACTTATTCTCAAAGTCATCATAAGTTGTGTATACGATAGTGGGATAATATGAAAATGAAGACGCTGCTTGAGTTTGCCCCACCTCCTTGTCAGAAAAATCTCAGATCCCCGCAACTTTCAAAGTTCTACAACTGCCACTGGTGAAGAGTAAAGAAGTGAAAAGAAGAAGAAGAAAAAAAAAAACAAGGGTAAAAAATAAAAATAAAAATGAAATGAAAAGAAAATAATTTTATCAAAGAACAGAATTTGGTAATTCTGGAAATAATAAAGTCAGTGATACACGTTTTGGGTGATCATGTCTCAAAAGAAACATGACTGACTGGGCAGAAGATTATCCCACAGTAGGTTGCCATTGCTTTCTGCAGTAGACTGTTTGCCAACCAAGGCTATAGAACCCAATCTGTCCTATTATTTAACCCATAACTGGAGGGAAGAGATGGATTAATACCTTTCTCAAGGGTATTTGTGCGTAAGTGAATGCAAGGAATTCAACTGGAATTCGAACTCGGTATGCCGATCTTGTTCCGAGTTGATATCCACTGCACAACAACGCACATCCAAATCAAAGAATCAAAATTCTTTTTTTTTTTTTTTGGCAATGGAACAAACTTTCAACGAGTGTCAAATTGTAAAAACTTCAACCAACGATTATTATAATTATCATTTCCTGTTTTAGCTCTGGAGAAAATTTACATTTTTTTTTTTTCAACTTTTCCTACTACTTAACCCATAACTGGAGAGAGAAGAGGTGAATTCATATTTTCCCAAGAGTAGTTGCATACAAGTGAATATAATGCACCCAACGGAAATTAGGACTTGGATCTCCAATTTTCAATTCTGGGCCATTATTCATTACACCACCCACACACTCATGCTAACACCTGGAATTAGAGAATGAGATATAGAGAAAAACAGAAAAAATTCTAGTGTCTGACATTTTAATTAGGCTTGGAATCCATTAATTTCTTGGGACTTTGAATGAACGAGTCATCTCCCCTTGAATTCACAAAGCCATAAATTATGTTTGTTTAATAAGTTGAATGCACACAAAACCTGATTAACCAATCAAAAGCAAACCAAACCAATGTAAATATACCAGAATTTTTCTTTTTCCATACCTCATTCTCTAATAAAGCTTTAGGAAATATTTCATGTGTTAGATTGATAAACATTTCCTATTAATACTTTTTTTTTTTTTTAATTATTTCACCCTAAGCAAAGCAGTACTGCCACTGATGAGCAGCGGCCCACATGAGAGTAAAAGTTTAGATAGGAGGAGAGTGAAGAGAAAGATGAACCAGTTACAGTGGGTGTCAGAGAAAGGGCAAGAGAACACGGGTGTGAAGACAGTTGTGAAGGTAGAGAGAAAGAAAAAGAACAAGATATACAGGGTGATGTAGAAAGGACTGGAGTCAAGTGGATAAGAGATGGGTATTGACATTGCATTTAAATTCCTGGAAGTTGGAGCCATCAGGAAAGCAAGTATATGGAAGGGAGATCCACAGGTGGGAAGTGTGAGAAAAGAAACTGATGGTGTAGAATTGTCATCTGCATTTGGTTGATCCAACTGTAAATGGGTGGGGACCTTATTGTCACTCTGATTGCACAAGTAAATTCTTGTGATCAGAGCACCAGTGACTTAAGTTCATTGGTGCAGAAGCTATATGGTGCATGAAGAATTTCAAGAAGAAATACTATTTTTAGGTGACACATTTCATCCACTGAGGAATGCAAGTTCACGAATATTGATCATTTAACCAAAAACCTGGCTTGGGAGAGCATAACATCACGATTTTGTTGAACAGGACTACGCAGGACTTCTCAGACAGACAAAGCCCAAATAAGGAACGGTGTGTTCAAAAGCACTATTCAAGCTTTGACTGATCAGGAGGTCCTACGTGGCTAAGCAGTCTAAGACACGTCAAATCTAATGACAGTTTCCCTTATGAGATGCAGGTTCGAATCCTGAAGGGGGACATTTTCCTAACAAGATTTCTCGATTATTTAAGCCAGTTGATATATATATATACAGTTTAATAATTAAATCAACTTTACAGTGTTAGCTGCTTGTGGTAAGTCAACCGGGATTCAGTCCATTTTTCAGTCTGTTTTTGTGTAATTTTTTGGAAATTTTATTTATTTATTTATTTTCGTCACTTAATTTGTGTAAATTATTTTGTAATTCAAGGGTATTTTTGACTTTTACTAAGTTAAAACTTTGTAAGCCTCAGTCACTTTTTTTTTTTTTTTTTTAATTGGAGTAGATAGTTCCTACTATCGCCTGGTCTCACACTCCACCCACTTCTTTTGAATGAGTTTAGAGGTGATCACCTTGTTTCTTGTTTAGGAAGGGGTTCCCGGTTCATCCCCTTTCTCCGGTCTTGGTGTTAGTTCAGCTGGAAGCTCTTTGCAGTTACGGAGTATGGTGGCAACGTCTTTACATTCTGAGGGTACCGGGTTGGCAGTTTCCTTGTTGCTGCTTCCGACTGGTAGTTAGGAGCCTGACCTCTTGCGTAGCGTCTTGAGAGGCTGCTCTGATCAACAGTTGAATAATACCGGGGTTCTTGTAGTGCCTTATCGCGCATGGACGGGCGTCCCTGCATGAACATTCAGTGGGCAACCCCGAGGCCACATTATGTTGTAGGCCGCGCCAGTCTCCATCCTTCACAAATTGCAAATGATTGACCAACTGATTCTATTCTAAGACCACTCCTTAACTGAATCACTATGGAAAAAAGCAAACATAATAACAAAACTAAACCAGCTCATTTGAAAACGCCCAAACCTGTTTGCATCTCTTTTACTAACATACGCGGCATCCGCACCAACTTCCCCAGCGTAGATTCTTTCCTCCATAATAACTCACCTGATATATTAGCCCTATGTGAAACTAATCTTAACCCTTTTATCCCCTCATCTGAGTTCTACGTTCCTGGCTACCTTCCCCTGTTCATATGCATGGGCTTGGTGTCTATGTCAGCGAACACCTTCCCTTAGCTAGGATGTCATCTTTTGAATCCCCAGATCATTCTTTCATGTGCTTCCGCCTCTCACTTCTCAGCTCGATTAGCTATCTCTTCTTTCTCTACCGCTCTCCTTCCTCCCCTGACTGTTCATTACTTGACATCATTTCTGACAATATCGACAAAGCCATTTCTTCCCATCCCTCTGCCCATGTATTCGTGTTTGGTGACTTTAACGCCCACCACACCAAGTGGCTGAAGAATGCTGTCACTAACCCTGCTGGTGTCCACACCATGAACTTTTCAATCACCCAATCCCTTACGCAAGTAGTGGACTTCCCCACGCGTTTCTCCAACAACCCTAACGGAAGGGACTCACTTCTAGACCTCTGCTTTACTTCCATCACAGACTCTTGCACTACCAGACAACTCTGCCCACTTGGAAACTCTGACCACACTGTAGTGTCCGTCAATATTTCACTCCACTCCCGCCCGACCCATGAAACCCAGACAAGTAGAATATCCTACTGCTATCAAAGAGCAAACTGGGATTCGTTCCGAGACTTCCTCTGTGACATCCCTTGGAACAACGTCTTTAGTCTTCCCATCGAAGAATGTGCATCCGAGGTCTCCTCCTGGGTTAAGGCTGGCATCGATGCCTTCATCCCTGCTAGGAAATTCCAGCTTAAATCTCATTCGTCTCCATGGTTCTCACCCGCTTGCTCGGCTGCCATTGCCCACCAGAATCATTTCTTCCGACTCTATCGTAACTACGCATCGGACCAAAACAGGCGCCTCTTCACTTCAGCTCGTAATAAGTGTAAAAGGATACTTAACGAAGCTAAGATGTTGTTTGCTGCCAGAATGAAGCAACGCATAGCATGCTCTAAATTCGGCTCTAAAGACTACTGGCGACTCTGTAAAAGAGTACTTAACAAGAGTAAGTCCACAATACCCCCGCTAATCAACAAATTTGAGGTCCTCACCTCCCCAGCAGATAAGGCTGAATGTTTTGCCCGCAGATTCTCGAACAATTCGAGTCTGGACTCATCTGGAGTTTTTACACCCGACTTCTCACCTAGAACCGAGGCACAACTGAATGATGTCCACATTACACCTTCGCTTGTCTCTAAGATAATCTTAAAACTTGACCCTCACAAAGCGAGCGGTGGTGACGGAATCCCAACCATAGTCTTAAAGAAATGTGCCCCTGAACTCTCCTCTGTCCTTTCTAAGCTCTACAACCTCTGCCTATCTGCTTCCTGCTTTCCTGCCTGTTGGAAATCTTCCTCTGTAGTTCCTATATTTAAAAACACTGGAGAACCCTCTGACCCTGCAAATTACCACCCTATCAGCCTTCTTCCGATCTTTGGCAAAGTGTTCGAAGCCATTATCAACGCCGAGGTGGTTCAGCATCTCACAGCACACAGGCTCCTCTCGGACAAGCAATATGGTTTCCCCTTCACCAGGTCTACTGCTGATATGCTAACGACCATCACCAAGTACATATACCAGGCACTCGACAGGAATGGCGAAGCCCGAACCATTGCATTGAATATATCTAAGGCGTTCGACAGAGTTTGGCATGCTGGCCTTCTATGTAAACTGCGGAGCTATGGTATAACTGGACATTTGTTTGAACTAATCCAGTCATTCCTCTCTAGCCACACAATGAAGGTGGTATTAAACGGACATGCCTCTCAGAACTACCATACAAACGCAGGTGTCCCCCAAGGCTCCATCTTAGGTCCTACACTCTTCCAGATATATATTAATGATCTCCCTGATTCTATAAGAGCCCAAATAGGTTTGTACGCCGATGACACCACAGTTTACTCTCGCCTCCAACAAAAATCTGGTGTAGGCGTCAAAGCTAACCTCGCAGCCAAGATTGAAAAAAGACCTCCAATCCATATTGGAGTGGGGTAAGAAATGGCTAGTAAATTTTAATGCTTCTAAAACGAAGCTACTCTCAATTAACCATCATCGACAATCTCACCTACCTCCCATTAGCATGGACCAGGCTTGCCTCCCAGAGAGTAAAACACTACGCCTCCTTGGTCTCACACTTTCAGCGGACCTCAAATGCAATGACTATAGCGAATCCATTGCTAAATCTGCTGCTATGAAAGTCGATTCTCTGTGTAGGGCCCGGAAGTTTTTTCCGTCTAAATCTATCCTGCACATTTACAAATCTATCATCCGCCCGTGCATTGAATACTGCTGCCATATCTGGTCGGATGCCCCTGCTGTTCTCCTCAGGCTTCTCGATAAGGTTCAGAGGAGGGTCTGTAATGTGATAAGATACCGACTTGGTAGACCGCCTGCAGTCTCTCCCACTGGCGCGATGTGGCTTCCCTGTGTGTCTTCTATAAATACTTTCACGGCTTCTGCTCCGATGAACTTAGATCACTGGTGCCCCCTAAAAACGAATTTGCACGAGATACTAGATTAGCAACTAGATCCCACCCTTTTACAGTGAAACCAATAAAATGCAGCTGTAACTTCTACTCCAACAGTTTCTTTCCTCGCACTTCCCGACTCTAGAATTCTCTTCCAAACGATTGCTTCCCCGACGGCTACAATCTCCAGGAGTTTAAATGTAAGGTCAATAGACACCTCCCAACACACTAACCTGCTCCCATTCTATCAAGCACTCTTCCCATCTGCCTAACCCTCATCCTCGCTATCCTTACTCATCTGTCACCTTCCTCCTGACATTCCCTATGTCTAACCACTCCTTCTCTTTACC
This sequence comes from Ascarosepion bandense, assembly GCA_037127315.1. Taxonomy (NCBI): domain Eukaryota; kingdom Metazoa; phylum Mollusca; class Cephalopoda; order Sepiida; family Sepiidae; genus Ascarosepion; species Ascarosepion bandense. The sequence continues at coordinate 2,864,731 of JBBBDQ010000909.1, read as the reverse complement.
TTCCCCTATGTAGCCTCATGCGCAATAGTGGCAGTGGAATGCCTTGCTTGGGGTGAGATGATTTTAAAAAAAAAATCTACTCAAATATGAGTATCCCTTATAAAATGTTTAAACAAATTATATATAATATATATATATATATATATATATATATATATATATATTTATAGCTTCTTTAACAATATTTTAACTTCTCCGCACTTTTAAATTGTGGGGGAGTTTGGTTATGTTTGGTATAAAGCCAATTGGATTAACATAATCAAAGTCCCTACACTGTGTGTGTGTGTATATATATATATATATATATATATATATATATATATATAGTCATCTGCAGACAGATCTGTTTCACAACTGATCAGTACGGTTAGACATCCGATTGCTTTTAACCCAGGATTGAAACCTGACCGAATTGGCATCAGTCAGTGATTCTACCTCTGAGCTATGGGCACTTGGTAGAAGGAGGCAAACTTTTTTAGCGCGTGATATATCATGCATACATACACCAGTAGTTAGAGTGTTCTAATTCATTACTGAATGTAGAATGCATAGACGCTAGAGTAGCTACAGTTTTTTCAAAGTCTACCATTCTTTAGAGTGCTCAATCAGAGTGTGAGAGCGTAAATAGTCATCTACAGACATTATATTTTTTAACGAAACTTGGTTATAAGCAACCAACAATTTGAAATGAATTGTTTGAACATTATTTTTGATCGATACTCATATTTAAGTAGATATTCTGTTTATAAACAAACAGTATTATATATTTATTTCTACCGGCCTGATTATTTACGATAAATTTTTATGACGAAAATGTGTGCCATTCGGCAGGATTCGAACCTGCGACCCCTATCTATATATAATTCAAACAATTCATTTCAAATTGTCGGTTTGCTTATAACCAAGTTTCATTAAAATTCGTTGATTTCCGTAACATGTTTACATTTGTTGACATTATTATACATTTCAGAGCAGATATGTTTGTTTACGATGGATCGAAAATTGTGTTATATAGGCTTGATAAGAACCTCATTTAGACTGGAGGCTATTCGTGGTTGAAAGGTCTAAGACATTACCAGATCAAATGGTAGCTTCCCCTATATAGATAGGGATCACAGGTTCGAATCCTGTCAAATGGCACACATTTTCGTAATAAAAATTTATCATAAATAATTAGGCCAGTAGATATAAATATATAATACTTTTCATTAAAAACAGAATATCTACTTAAATACGAGTATCGATAAAAAATAATGTTCAAACAATTCATATATATATATATATATATATATATATATTTGTTTTTCTTTAATCTGAAGTGGAAGAGTAGGAAGGTAAATTCCAAGAACCTGATCCTAATTAATATTAAAAAATTTTTAACATTAAAAAGTGATGCAGGCAGAGAGCTCAATGTATTAAGAATACAGAGCCAATATAAACGTGACGTAGAATCTCTATTAGAGAACCTATGTCGAAATGTACATCCGACACCTTTGAATTTTGAAAATTTTCTCTAATTTATATATAATTTCTTCAAAAGCATTTCCCCAAAAATAACCCTCTAAATAAAATATTCAATAAAAATACAATTAAACTAAGCTATAGCTGCTCCAATAATCTAGAAAAAATAATTGAAGTACATAACAACAAAATATTAAAAACACACAACAAAAATAACTCCAACACTAATACCAATCTGACCCATAATTACAACCCCTGTAACTGTAGAAACCCTAACCAATGCCCCATGAACAACAAATGTCAAACGAAATCCCTCATATATATATATATATATATATATATATATATATATATGTGTGTGTGTGTTCGATCTCATCCATGGAGAATCCTAAGGATGAAAAAATGTATTTCGGAAATACCATGAACATATTTAAAAAGCGATTTTATAATCACCTGTCATCCTTCAATAACAAAGTAAAACAAAACATATCTCTCTCCAAATATTTTTGGAAGTTAAAAAATGAAAATAAAACACCTAGAGTTAAATGGAAAATCCTTAAACAAACAAGAACACCTAAATCTATAAACGAACCATGTTTCCTCTGTCTTCAAGAAAAAATTGAGATACTTAAATATATGAACAGTAACAAGCTTTTAAACCAGAGGCATGAAATCACAGCAAATTGCAAGCACATCAGAGAGCTAACATTACAATCATGCTAAAAAAAACACTACAAGAGCCAAGAATAGGACCCATACATATATGTTTATATATAAAAAATTTTTTACAATGTTTAATATTAACTACAAGTAAGGTGTATGACCATAATTAGTATTGACTAAAAGAGTAAGGTTGGTAACCATAATCGGTATTAATTAAGATTAATTAGAAAGTAAGGTTAATAGCTACAATTAGTAACGTTAATAACCATAATTAGAGTAAGGTTAATAATCAATATTAGAATAGCATCAATTAAGGTTAATAACCAAAATAAAATGAATTATATATTGAATAGATATGAAAATAGGTGTAGAACCATTATTAGTTTTAACTAATAAAGTAAGGTTAATAACCACAATTGATGTTGATCAATATTAATTATAAAGTAAGGTTAAAGACCATAATTAGGAAGGTCAATAACCATAATTAGAGTAAGATTTATGACCATAAATATAATTACAGTAAGGTTAATAACCATAATAAATCGAATCATATATCGACTAGATATGAGAATAGAAATTTATATGAGAATAGAAAATTAAAACTAACAAATTTAATAGTGAAAATGATTTCCAAAAAATGATCTAATTAAAAATCAGATTTAAAATTAAAAATTGAATAGAAAACGATTCCCAAACAATGATATAAAAAATCAAAAATTAAAAATGTAAGACAAAAAACACATTCCCTAAACCCCATATTAAGATTAAACATGCAAACTTACACCGATTGTAAAGACTCTGCAAAAATAAAAATAAAAAAATATCCGCAACAACTAATAAATTCCAACTGTCACAGACTGACTACATTATCTTGCTAACACCCACCAACACACACTAACACTCTCCACAAAAAATTCCAACTGTCAACGAAATATCACAATATCAAAACCCCCCAGACAATACCACTAACAAAACGAAATAAATAAAAATGAAAAGGATTCCCAGTACCGCATCGCCTGACGAAGCATCGGTACTCCAATGCAGAAACGGACGCACCTTCATAGCGATTATATATAGAGAAGTTATGTCAGTCAGTTAGTTAAGTGCCATACGTGATACACGCTTGGGCGATCATGTCTCGAAAGAGACATGACTGACTGGGCAGAAGATTATCCCGCAGTAGTTTGCCATTGCTTTCTGCGGTAGACTGGTTGCCGACCAAGGCTATAGAACCCAATCTGTCCTGCTATTTAACCCATAACTGGAAGGAAGAGACAGATTAATACCTTTCCCAAGGGTATTTGCGCGTGAATGGATTCAACTAGAATTCGAACTCGGCTCCCCGGTTTCTCGTTCTGAGCCGATATCCACTGGACCACATAAATATTCACAGCTCTATATAGAAAATTATATATCGAACACTGTTTTAAATTAATGTTTTGGATGTGGAAAGAATTCTTCATTCTGTATTCACTCGGATATATATATATATAAAAGAGAGAGAGAGATACTCACCACCTGGTTCGAATCCAGCAATAACGGACAAGGTGGTAGACTTGGTTTCCGGACAGCTGTCATCACTTGAGGTTGAAGATGGATACCAACAGGCTCTGCACATATGAATCTGCAAGAAGATTAAAAAAGACAGCCTCAAGACACCAAAATAACAGCAAATTTTCTGTCTACCAACAAGACTACAATTTGATCCACTAACATCCATCATCCCATTTTGGTGACATTCAATACCAAGGAGTTATAGAGAAAGCAATCCTTAATACTAGATTATAGTTTGTTAGAAAAATCTAGTTTGTCAGAGAACTTCTATGACCGCTCTAAAACTTCTATTGTCAGAATTCTTCATATTTTGATCTAAATCTAAACTTATTTATAAATGGAGCTTTGTCTGTGTGTGTCTGTCCATTACCTATAGACTCCGAAATAGCTGAACCGATTTTCTTGAAAATTTACACAGTTGTACTATAAGCATCTGCAAGTGTTCTTAGCAGCTAGGTTTTGTGTCAAGGTACCCCCAATAAATATCGAAAATCGATAATCGAAAAAAAATCAGGTTATAGAAAGAGTGTTCCGATTTTAATCAAATTTGATACACTCATAGACAAAGATATAAGAAACGATATTCAGAAGTTTCAATGTTGCAGCTATTACAATAGTGTAGAAAATCAATATATATCTATATATAAAAGAAAAGATGTTTGTGTGTGTGTCTGTTTATCTGCCTGTATGTCTGTATTTTTTTTCAGCCCTTTTATTTTAGTTTTTGCTTCGGGTTTGGCTCTAAGTAGGTATAATTGTAGTTCTTAGTCTCAGCCATGATACCATTTACTCAAGGACTTACTTAGCCTTCAAAATTCAGTTTACGACGAAAAAAACTTACTTGATATCAATACCAGGAAATCAAAATTAGACTTACATCCATTCATTTTTCTTTCAGTCTACAGTTTCACTTTAACTGGAAACAACTATTGCTTTTTAGTCTTTCGTGCCAATGTCCAAAGAGTCTGAGCTCCAGGACCCTGGATTAGTTTTAAAGCTTTCATTACACCCGAGCAACGCCAGGCTATGCTGCTAGTTGTTTAATAAATCTGACCTTACACACACCTCCAGAGCCAATCAAAAGAGCACATTTTTAAATTAGCCAATAATAAATCCTTTATTATTGGACAATAATTGGCTCATATTTTTACCATTTACAGACATAGTGGAGAACCCAAAAGAAATATACATCATCTTTATTGACCAACCAGAGGACACCCCCAGAAATTCAAATTTGATTTTCTGGATTTTCAAAACACATATTATAAGGGTGGTTTTTGTTTTACCCTTTCAGAGAGTAGCGAATCTTGGCTGGATGTCAGACATTTTTCTTACTCGCATCTTTTCCTCATATGATGAAAGAAACAAGAGTTGTCAGTGCTGGCTCTCAAAAAGCAGATGACAGGAAAATTTCTGAACTAAATCACTCTTTCTCTTCAACATTTCTTCTCCCTTACTATAGTAAGCATTAACAAAAAAAAAAAAAAAAGTAAGAGGAACAAGAAATCAACGAAAGATGCTTACTACTATACATGCTTTTTGCTTTTTTATGGCATATCAACCTCAGCGGGTCATTTATTGCCAACTAAATTTTATTTATTTATTGCTGGTAATACCTTTTACTTTCAACAATTTATTGTTTTTTATATAAGTTTTGTGTCACTTTTTTTTCTTTTCAAGTATCAAGATTCATTGGGATTTGTTTTTAAGGGCAGGGTCCCTAAGTTCTACCCTTGTTATTTAACCCATAACTGGAGAGAAGGGATGGATTAATACCTTTCCCAAGGGTACCAGTGCTTAAGTGAATGCAGAGTATTCAACTGGAATTCGAACTAGGCTCACCAATTTCTCTTTCCAAGCCGATATCCACTGCACCACAATGCACATCCGTCACTAAACACTTACAGCACCTGGTATTCCCAAGTGGTCACCCATCTAAGTACTGACCAGGCTCAACGTTGCTTAACTTCGGAAATCAAGCGAGAACCAGTGTATTCAACGTGATATGGCCGTAAGCCAATAAACGCTTACAGCACCTGATATTCCCAAGTGGTCACCCATCTAAGTACTGACCAGGCTCAACGTTGCTTAACTTCGGAAATCAAGCGAGAACCAGTGTATTCAACGTGATATGGCCGTAAGCCAATAAACGCTTACAGCACCTGATATTCCCAAGCGGTCACCCATCTAAGTACTGACCAGTCTCAACGTTGCTTAACTTCGGTGATCGAGCAAGAACCAGTATATTCAATGTAATATGGCTGTAAGCCACTATACATGCAAACCATAACAAATGATAAGATTTTCTAAAAAATATTTCTATTAGGATCACCATAAAAAAAAGGGTCAAAAGTTACCTCCCCTGGACCATTCAAGGGAGTTCGTTTCCCCAGCTAATAGGTATATGCTGGGAGACAAGGAGAAGGAACTTCTGGTAGAGGCTAGCAAACATGGCAGGCAGAATTTTGCCATGCTCTCTATAAACACCTCTTTGATCAACATCCACAACTGTTCGCTGTACTCATGTTTCCACAATAATAAATTCCCTAGTTATTTCCAATACTCGGCGAGTGTGTCATTTTTCTATTATCATTTCATTTTGTCATGTTAAAAATATAACGATTTCCTCATGAATATAAAAAAAAAAATCTAACTTTTAAAATATACTGCAGAAAAAAAAAAAAACTTTCCAATGAACATTCAACATCCAACTTAATTTTGATAATAAATAATCTTTTTATAATAAAAATGAGATTTTTTATCTTTTAATTCCTCAACAGCCATTCAATGTATTCTTTAATTCATTTTAACCACTCTGCATTTTCTGATCTTTAAATTGTGAGGAGTTTGGTGATAAGGCCAGTCCCTACACGATATTTAAGTCTGTCCGTCACTCCCTCTAAAATAGCTAATCGAAATTAAATTTTGAAAAGAAGGGTGAATAGGTAAGAATACAAATGGCAGTTGATTTTACTACAGTGCATAGCTTAGTACAATAAATTTTCATTATATTTTTTGGGAGAAAATTAAGTTTTATTATTTAACATGCAAAATACTCCCACTATTTTAAAAACAATTTAATGATTAAAATCGTACTTATTTAACAAAAATGCAATATTGTTTTTTTGCATTTCTTTTCTAAGTCTATATAAACACAGTAGGGAGAGTTTTAAATGAACAGAGGAAGCAATAGCTTCAATAATACTAAATACTGAGAAGATAAGAGGATAACATTTGGGGTCAGTACAATGTGCGTTGTGGTACAGTGGATATTGGCTCGGAACGAGAGACCGGGGAGCCGAGTTCAAATTCCAGTTGAATCCATTGCTATTCACTTACGAATAAATATCCTTGGGAAAGGTATTAATCCGTCTCTTCCCTCCAGTTATGGGTTAAATAGCAGGACAGATTGGGTTCTATAGCCTTGGTCGGCAACCAGTCTACTGCAGAAAGCAATGGCAACCTACTGCGGGATAATCTTCTGCCCAGTCAGTCATGTCTCGAAAAAGGCATGATCGCCCAAGCGTGTTTCACGTATGGCACTTAACTGACTGACAATAACCTGCCATTAAATTCTTTGGGGAAAAAATTAAGTTTTATTATTAAACATTAAACATACAAAATGCTCTGACTATCAACAATCCTAAATACTATGATGATTTCAACAGAGGTAAGCATGTTTGAAAAAAAATTAAAAAAATGAAATTCTAGTAAACAACATTTTCAGCCAGACATTTTTATCTAAAGTTCTTTTTGTTGGAGTTTTTTTTTTTGGGGGGGGGGGGTACCCTTGTATACTGGTGAGCCAGCCATGGGCTGATTCATTTTATAGTTCACCAATAGAAGGGTTAACCAATCAGAAAGCTCAAAATATTCAATGCGACGCATATAAAAGGCGACCATGTTTTCCTGAGTATTGAAACGTAGTCTGATTCAGTAGAGTGTCTGACTCGTAAGTGTTCATCTTTGATGTTGTTTCATTGAACAGATTACGTATTGCGCTGTATTCTATATTCATAAACTATGGTGGACATGGTCAACACTTTTTACCATCATCTCAACTTGAATTTTCTACTCTGGACATAGCTTTAGACAGTTGAACATAAGAGAAATATTTCAAACAATTTTCTGAAGTTGATATTATTAAGAAGTGGGTCCATGCTGTCAAAAATGACAGAAAAATATTTATATCAACGTACCTACAACTGAGTATCTCATACCAAGACATAAGGGGAAAAAAAATAATCCATAGGACAAGAGGGATATATATACACACACACACACACAACAGTATTTATTAAAATAGAGAGAGTATATATATATATATATATATATATATATATATATATATATATAGTCATCCGCAGACAGATCTGTTTTGCTGTATCACAGTATGGTTAGACTCCGATTGCTTTTAACCCAGGTTTGAAACCCAACCGAAGTGGTGTCAGTCAGTGATTCTACCTCTGGGCTATAGGCGCTCGGTAGACAAAGGAAGACTTTTTAGCGTGTATATTATGATTATACACACCCAATAACCAGAATGCTCTAATTCATTACTGAATAAGCAATGTGTACATACCAGAGTAGCTACTGTTTTTCAAAGTCTACCATTCTTCCAGAGTGCTCAATCAGGGTGTGGGAGCATACTCAATGACAATTATTACAAAAAGATAAAATAAAGCACTGTTAAAGAGCAAACACGCCTCTCTTTCCATGAGTGTGACAGAAGGAATATATATATATATCTCCAGGTGAAAAGGACTAAAGGTTTTACTATTTTGAGTGCCCCGGCATTTATTTTATTATGAACAGTGCTCAATATAATAAACATATAGTTATGAATTAACTGTACATGGCGACATGGAAATTTCTATGTTTCAAGATAGATTCTCTTCATCAGGCAATGTTTGATGTTGGTTGTACAAATTATTTAAATTTAAATAGAAAAACTTTCAATTTGCTGTTTATGTATGTGGGAAGATATAAAATTTATATGTGTGTTTCTTTTAACGAATCAGAGCAAAGATTCATTTTGGGATTACGCCCCAAAGAATACATACCAACTTTTTCTCTTATTTCCTTCTTTTTCCCTTTCCTTCCTTTTCACTTGCAGGCATTAGAATCATTGTCCATTAGATCTAGGAGGCCGTCTCTCTGTAAACAGAGAGATTGCCTACTTGGACTGCACATTATTAGTATCTAGTGCTTGTCCCACCCCTTACATTTTTTATCATTCATTTTTGAATATTTTAAAAAGGATTAAATAAATTTCTCAAACGGCCCTGATGAAACAGAGGATAGAGACCAGTCGGTCATTTTTCTTGTCTTTTTATTTTTTATTTTCCATTTTTACAAAACGCTTGTAAGTATTAAATTTACTTTATTTCTTGCTCTCATACATTTTTGTACAACCAACAACACAGACATATAGATATATAGATATATAGATATATATATATGACAAATATATGCATACAAACATTTTTTTATACTAATGTTCACACGATATCAAAAAATAAAAAAGAAAACAATGCATGCTGACAGCAAAAAAGAAACAGAAAAAAAAGCAAGACATACTTTATTGTTGTTTCGGCAGTGGCCGGGTAGGTATTGGTAACAGTGGGGCGGTTACCAACAGTCAGAGTCAATGTCTGAAATGGTGTTAAAATAAATTATCAGAATTATGTAGATTACAAGACAGCTAAACAATAAAAGAATGTGTGTATTTGGGTGTGAAGAGGCACTTCTCCCATTTGCAAGTTCGCCTATACATTTAAACAAGATATGGAGGGGACCAACAGAGAAAATTTAAATAATTATAAAAAGCATAAAAAAAGCAAACATGGAGGAAGAGGGGGAGAGAGAAAACGCAGAGGGGGAGAGAGAAAACGCAGAGGGGGAGAGAGAAAACGCAGAGGGGGAGAGAGAAAACGCAGAGGGGGAGAGAGAAAACGCAGAGGGGGAGAAAGAGAAAGATAGAGAAAAGGGAAAAGAAAAGCAAACATGAAAAAGGAAGGAGAGAAAAAATAAAAAATAAATAAAAATTCATTATCTACCTGCTGCCCAAGTCCAGTACAAGCAATATTAAAAGCATGGACACCACCTGACATAAAAAAAAGGACAATAATTAAAAAAAAATTGTGACTATTTTTATATATATATATATATATATATATATATATATATATTTTATTATTATTTAATTACTTAGTTTTTGGTTATAATAAAATTAGACCAGAAAACATTTGTAATAAAAAATGTTCAATACAATTGTAGAACTTTTGAATATTTTTTATTTATAAATAAAGTTATTACGTGACCTAGGTTTCTACCATCTGGCGTCTTCAGGCAATTTGCAATAACTGATTTTAACATTTGTTTTATATTTTTTTCTCAAGGACACTCAAATTTTGAACAAGCAATTTTTAAAATTAGAAGAAATTATAACATTTTCATCCTTGGTTGTATGAACCAAATAGGTATTTTATGGTAAATGTTTTGACCCCAGTTTAAGGGTTAACTATTTGCCCATAGCTGGGATCCTAACAGGTGCTACCACTCTGGGTCAGAGTGGACCTGAGAACAACAGCAATTAAGAGGTGGTTCCATGCTCCTTACAATCTCTCAATCAGAGCCTTTGCTGCCAGATGCAGTTGAATGCCATGCCCGGGACCAAATTTTTATATAATTTATGAAAAGAAAAATTCATAAGATCACATGAAAAATTATATATATTTCCATAAATTTTTCATTGGTACTAACTAGTTATAAGTTGCCAAAATTTCTATTGAAAGACTATTACATATTTACATGTGAATAAAAAAAACATTTATACTCACGGTGGAGACTGTATTCAACACCAGATAATTTTGTCATAGTCAGAAAGTTGGAATCTACTGGTGACACTGAAAAATGATCAAATAAAATATCAGAAATTGTTTTGTTTTCCACCCTCACCCACCAACTAAAACATTTTACTAACATTTTATAAAACGACAACATTGAATTTGTATGCCACCAAATAAAACCCTGATAATTTTATCTCATACAAGGAGGCAGCATTTTCAAATTTGGATATTATCAGCCATGATGGACCGTATTTAAGAAAAAAACAAAATAAAACCGAAAGAACTACCCAACACAGTATTGTACAAAATATATACAAACAATGAACGGGAAGTTTATAATACATTCTCTTGTAGAGCAGCTGATACCCATCTAGTGCTCTCAAAGATGGAATGGTCTGCGGACTGAAATCTATCTGAACTTATTTATAAATGGAACTTTGTGTGTGTGTGTGTGTGTGTGTGTGTCCGTTACCTATAGACTCCGAAATGGCTGAACCGATTTTCTTGAAAATTTACACAGTTGTACTATAAGCGTCTGCGAGTGTTCTTAGCTAGGTTTTGTGTTGGGGTACCCTCAATAAATATCGAAAATCGATAATCAAAAAAATCGGGTTATAAAAGGAATGGTCTGATTTTAATCAAATTTGATACACTCATAGACAAAGACATAAGAAACGATATTCAGAAGTTTCAATGTTGCAGTTCTTACAATAGTGCAGAAAATCAATAATATATATATATATATATATATATATATATATATATATAAAAGGCAAGAAAATTGTGTGTGTGTGTTTATCTGCCTGTATGTATGTATTTTTTCGGCCCTTTTATTTCATTTTTTGCTTCGGGTTTGGCTCTAAGTAGGTATAATTGTAGTTCTTAGTCTCAGCCATTATACCATTTTCTCAGAGGACTTATTTAGCCTTCAAAATTCAGTTTACGATGAAAAAGTCTTATTTGATATCGATACCAGGAAATCTAAATTTGACTTACATCCATTCATTTTTCTTTCAGTCTACGGTTTCGCTTTATCTGGAAACAACTATTGCTTTTTAGTCTTTCGTGCCAATGTCCAAAGAGTCTGAGCTCCAGGACCATGGATTAGTTTTAAAGCTTTCATTACACCCGAGCAACGCCGGGCTACACTGCTAGTTTGCTATATAAATAAAGATTAATAGCAGTCAGGAATTCGAAGTGTCATTGACAATAACAATTGGACTGTGCTCTCTGTGACTAACAACTTAACCTCTCTTCTCTTCCTAATTATTGTTGTTCTGTCTTATCTGTATTTGTCTTGTTTGTACTTAATATCCATTAGCAAGGATATTGTGCTGTAGATACTTCAGCACACATCACTGATATTGCACTGCCACCTCAGTGATTCAACACATTTCAGTCAGTGAGATTGTATGCGGACAAAAAGTATTAAAAAGAAAATTCAGATGACAGAAAAATCAGAATTTAGAGAAACTTGGATTTAACATTTCTCATCTTATATAGCAGGAGAAATCAAAAATCACTATTTTGAACAAGACAGTCACCAGCAACAAAAAAGACCTTATTAACAAAATCCAAAAATGAAGAAAATTATGGCTAGATCCAGAATGGCCTTCAACATCACAATCTAAATGGAATCTATTAGTGGGGAGAAATATTGTCGCTGACAATTGAAAATGGATTTATTACAACAATCTAAAATGAAGAATATCATGTCTAGATCCAGGACGGCCTTTAACACTGCAATCTAAACAAAATTATTTGTAAAATGTTTGCTAAGATCCAAATGGAAGTAAATTATGGGTGAATCAAGAACAGAGCTAAAAAGCTACAGACAACAAGCACATGGCTTCTGTGTCTAAGTTAAGTCTTTATCATTTGAGATTTTAAACTGGATACTAAATTCCTTAATCTTAAAGAATTCTATCCTTTTTGGCTTCTTTAGGGCATAACATATAGGGCCTAATATTAACAAAAAAAAGCGAACCTGAAGGAGACTACCACTACCTTTAAATTTGTTGTTTTTCATTTTTTTTTACTTTTTTCAGTGCAATCTTATCGATTACAATCTAAACTTTTTTGACAAAAAAATTGGGAAAAATTTCAATATTTAAACAATGGGGGGGGGGGGGTCAGTTTTTCATACAACATTATAGTAAATAAAATGATTTTGATGTTTACAATTAGGCAATCTTTACGGAACTTACGGGACTCTTTATTTGTGAATGTGGTTTACGCTAAGACATGAAATAAAATGATTTTGTAAGATTAAATAACAGATACAGTCATTAAAATTATTTTGGAAATAGTAAAAAAACTAGTTTGTGTTAAATTTATCAATATTTACATCACGGACATAGATGGCTTCTAGTTTTATTTATTGTACAGTAACATGATTTCATGTGTTTTTAACACTTTTCTAGTGACATTATGACTTCAATATTTGTGGCGGACAGACGTAAAGTCTAATAAAATTACTTAAATTTATTTTAATTTTCCCATTTTTTTTTTTGATAAACGACGTATAATTGAGAACGTTGTGTGTTGTTGTGGTGCAGTGGATATCGGCTTGGAATGAGAAATCGGGGAGCTGAGTTCAAATTCCAGTTGAATTCACTGCATTCACTTACATGCAAATAACCTTAGGAACAGTATTAATCCATCTATTCCTTCCAGTTTTGGGTTAAACGACAGGACAGATCGGGTTCTGCAGCCCTGGCTGGCAACCAATCTACCGCAGAAAGCAATGGCAACCTACTGCGGGATAATCTTCTGCCCAGTCAGTCATGTCTCTTTCAAGACATGATCGCTTATGTATGGCACTTATCTAACTGAATGTAATAGTTGTAAACATATTTAAATTGTTACTGGGCATAAAATCGGGGATCGGTTTTCTATTGCTATGAAGTAATAAACTGATCTCCCACTAATTACTACTTAATAATACATCTACATCTTTTCTCCCTTTAGCTAGGAGTCAAATAACAGGAGTGATTGGGTTCTATAGCCTTGGCTGGCAACCAGTCTACCACAAAAATAATGGCAACCTAATGCGGGATAATCTTCTGCCCAGTCATTCATGTCTCTTTCGAGACATGATCACCCAAGCGTTTACCACGTATGGCACTTAACTGACTGACTGAATTGTGAACGACTTCACTCAAAACGGTGTAACCAAAAGTATAACTGTATTTGTTTGCTAGTTTTGTTTAGAGTTACCTCCCCTTGAATTTTTTTTTTTTGTAAAAAAATAATTATTTATTCAAGTATAATGTGTACCACTAAGTTAGGGATACAAAATTTTGACAAAAAAAAAAAAAAATTCTTTGGTGCATGCTGTAGAGTAAATAACACACGCACAACAAAAGAAATACAAAGTTCAATATGTAACGTGAACTTGCCAGAAAGAGAAAGGCATGAACACTAAGAAATAAAATAATTAAGACAATAAAAAATTTTAAAAGGTGGGGGATGTTGTGGAGTAAATAAGACATCCTTGGTAACAGAAACGAACAAAGCAATACACCTTAAATAAAGAACTCATGGTCAGAGTTCCGACAGTGTTCGTTAGAGTTGATTATAATATCTCTCAACTATTAAAAGCGAATTATAAACAGTATAGAATATGGAAATTTTATAAAAGCTTAATTTAATATTTGTTCAACATTTTTTTTTTGTTCATATCAGCTGAAACTAATTGATATACTTTAATTAATGAAGCAATATCATAAGCAGCAAAAGGGGGGGCAAGGAGAGAAAACCAAACAAACAAGAGACTGACATATCTCAAAGTACCCAGATGGGTCCATTTGCCAGGGTTGAGGTCCACCTTCAAAGAGAAGGTCTCGGGAAGATCCTAAAGCAACAACACTTTCTGGACTCTGAGCCTGAAAGAGAAAATTACATTTTTGAGAACAGACATAATTTGAAAATTTTACATAAAATGTCAAAAAAATCAAATGACAAGTTGACCCTGCTTAATGCACAGCGATAGCCGCACTCCAATCTATCCGATAACACGCAAGTTTCTCAAGTTGTTTGAAGTTTTCAAACGGGATACTTTGAGTTAAATGGAGGAAAAGGAAACAACCACTTCATTGCATAAGAAATATCAGCCCATTTTTCAAACATTATTATATCTTTTGTATTGTTTTTTTTATTTTTTGTTTCCTCCACTCATTCAAAGTTTTAAAACTGAATAAATTATATCAACAAAATATATAAAAAAAAAACACATTATCACCCTTTTTTCAAAGTACATAATACATAAAGTACAGAAAATACATAAAAAAGTATAAATGTTGTAACATTGTTATTAAAATATGTACAAAAAAAAAATTAAAAAAAATAAAGAATTGCTGAAAAAAACAGAATAGTATGAAGAAAAAAGATCCCAAACTAAATAAAAACAAAATTTTATTGGCAAAATGTTTATATTATCAATAAGAGGATAGATCCAAGTATTTTTTAATTATTTTTTAAAAAGTTTTAATTATTTCTAAAACGTTCGAAATTTTGGTAGAAAATTTTCTTCTTACGTCAGTGAGAGACCTAAATTACGCACAGTTTATTACGTTAAAAAAAAGCGTAATATTACACAATGCACTTTTTTGACCGTGAAAGACACATTAATTTGGAAATTCTTGCAAAAATCAAATAATCATCAGATCTTGATGAAAATTTCAGGACCTATTCATAATTGACTGAAATCAATTTTGACATAATTATTTTTAGAAAATATTGTTAAAAAAAATTTTTTTTTTTTTACACATGTTACACCCCTGCCCCAATTAATTTCTAAAAATGTCTAAAAACTCAGCTTTGCTCCCCAATAAACCTAATTAAATTCAGAAGTCATTGAGGAATGCTAATCAACCGTCTTTTTTTTCTTCAATATTAGCCTTCTTTCTAAAAAGTAGGTCTGAATTGTGAAAAATGCAATAACTATGCCTTGTTTTTATTTGGATAAACTTTCAATTGATTTCATGAACAATATAAATTAAACAAATAGTCTGAAAAGAAAAACAAAATTCAATGAATAATGAATTTTTACAAGGAATTATTTTAATTTTTTTTTTTTTTATAATATATAAAGCTTCAAAAAATATTTAAATTTTTTTTTTCTCCATTGCTCTGGCTAGGGTATGAAATTAAAGCATAAAGACTACATTTACTAATTGAAAACTGAAAAGCTTAATACAAATGATTAAGCCAATGGATTTTTTAAAATAATGTAAACATTTTAATTGTGTGTAATTACCTGTATCTTATTTGTATGGGTGGCCAGACATGATATTTAATAAGGACCAAACTAAATTTTTTTTTTTCTTAGAATAATGCAATGAAATGTTTTTTCATAACTGCTAATGATCACCTATATAGTGCAATATAAAATAATAAAGTACGTAAAAATACATTGCAAAATATTTTCTTACTATAGGAATAAATTGCCAATGAATCTTACTAGAGGAATACATTGAAAATGATTTTTACAATATATATACATTACCAATAATTTTCAATATTGGAATTAATAAAACCAAACTAAATTTTTTTTTCTTAGAATAATGCAATGAAATTTTTTTTATATGTTTAGTATTAAATAAAATTGCACAAATTAAAGATTTTTGATAAAAATTCAAGAAAAACAATTTGGGCACTAATGGTTAATATATAAGTGCATATTACTTTAAAAACAAGGAATTTATTAACAGTCTCAAGAGCTCTTTCATCCAACATCTCATCAGGAGAAAATTGTTGGAATCACGAATCAAACGAAAAGAACAGCAACAAAAATGAAGAGCAAAAAAAGCGGGAACACTAAAATAAATATCTTTACGGAAGCCTTCTCTTTGCCGACAGAAGGATTTTGTTAAGTCTCTTTATTTGTTGGGGGTTATTTTATTTTAACTGTCCCTCGATAATTATTTACAATTTCTCCTCTCCTCGCTATAAATATATCTTTATATGTATATTTATTTTAGTGTCTCCCGCCTTTTTTTTTGCTCTTCATTTTCATTACTGTTTTTTTCATTTGATTTGTGATTCCAACAATTTTCTCCTGATGAGATGTTGGACGAAAGAGCTCGAGTGACTTAATAAATTCCTTGTTTTTAAAGTAATGTACAAATTTTGAACCTCCAAACAGTGTATATATGTGCATGTGCATTTTAATGCACATTCCATGTATTGAAGTGATGTACAATTTTTAAATATATGTGTGGGGAATATTCTGGATGGTAAAATGTGTAATAGTGTATAAACAGACAAGCATTTCTACATGAACATATACATACACTATTGTACTCTTTACCGTCCAAAGTATTCTATGCACAGATTTAAAAATAAAATGAACTAAATATCTATTGCTTTAATACACGTAACATATCTGACCAATAAAAAACCCAAATCTTAACATATCAGTATACTACTTGTTTTTTTTCATTTTTCTCTCAGTCTCTCAAGAAGATTTAATAAAAGTGAAACATGTTAGATTGAGATACATTTCCTATTTGCTCTTTTTTCTATCATCTTGTCAGATTCCGATCCACATATATCAGATTAAATAAATTGTAAACAATATGTCTGCCTATTTCTAATAAAATCTGCTCATACTCATAGATAATCTTTCGTGTATTATCATTGAAAGATTAAGAAATGCACTGTAACTTTTACAATTGATTTTACTATCCATTTCTCTATGTTCCTAAGTGCTTTCAATCTCCTTTTGAGATCATCTTCAGGGGTGTAAGTTGTGGTAAAAATATTTTATAATGCATTATGGTAACATTTGAAGCAAAAGAAAAATTTACAATAATTTTTAGCAACACAGTTTTACGGTTATTTTTTGATCGATAAATTGATCTCTGACTCCTGACCTGCCTTACCCCACATTGTGTTTAGAAAAAATTATTTTCCCAGTCTGGGCTAAAAATTAAATTGACTCTCTTAGGGTGAACATCATTCAACAAGTTGTTAAAATTTCGCAATTTGTTTTAACAAAATTAGACAGCTGTATATTTTCTCTCTATCTGGAGTCAGATACCGGACACCTGGTTTGTTTGTTAAGTAACCTTTTCACCTCTTAACTGGCACTTAAGATTTTATCAATCAACTGTTAACACCTTGCCTGTTGTACAAATTGTTCCCTGACGAACATCTGGTTTTTTTGGGGTTTTTTTATAATTTTCAATCTCTGTGAATGAATTATGTCATTCTTTATATCTTTAACCCTTCCCACAAGAAGTTTATTAGTGTTACGAGGATGCATTTATATATAAAAATTATATTAATAATGTATAAAAATTTATAGTAATGGATTCTATTGAGTCCTAAGTGTCATTTCAAAAAAGTTTTAATTCACAAAGTAGCCATAAAAATAGAGAAATTAGGAATAGAACATTTTGGAAAATTGTGGAATGTTCCAGTAAAATCTACAGAGTTCAAAAGGTTCTAGAAATATGCAAACTAGGTGTTAGCCCCTATAAAAATAGGTTTTGGGCAGTGAGTAGTTAGTTGTTATCAGAGTTTTTTGTTGTTATCAACTCCAGTTTGTGATTCAAGGATTTATATTCAGCCGAAAGAATCTCTAAGAAAAGTTGCTGACCAACTAAAACCTGAAAGAGAACCTCATGGAACAAAAAGAGTAAATATATATTTCTGACTCTTTCATTGACCATACTTAAAATTATTCATTATATACTCATTTGAGAAATTCCAAAAAGTATAGCATTTAACTTCTTTGCCAACTTAATTGGGTAAAGGTATTTGACACCTTATCTTCCCCTTCTCTCCTCGTAACACTCGCCTGTAGTAAACTATGTTTCTTCTTTTAAATGCAACAAAAACGGTATATTTGTAAATATTTTATTTGGTGTGTTTTGTAAATTAAATATTTGTCTGTAATTTTATCTCTGAGTTTTGGTCAATCATTTTTTTCCATTTGTTACACTTAACAATTAGTATGTTTTTTTTTATATCCAAATTAACAATTATTAATTACCAGCTACCAAATAATCTCATACTGGAAACTAATGCTATTTTTTTTAATAGAAATCTTTAATACTGGCTATTATTTTTATTGATTTAATTCTCAACATTATTTTATGATTTAATTCGTTATTTTTTTTTTTTCTTATAATACCAGTTAATGCGTTAAGATCAGAAATGCCAATCCTGAACATACTCACCACAAGTGGCCTGTAAGCAGCAACTGTGACAGAAGCATCAAGTCGAGTGTGGTACACTTGGTAGCTTATAGTCAATTTGGTACATCCTGGTTGCCGAGCAAAAATCTTTAGTGAACTGCATGCACCTTTCACTAATTCACTGTCCTTGGCATTACCTATCAAGTTAAAAAGAAAAAAAAAAAGGAATTTTCATAAGAATTTTATGCTGAAACAATATCCTTAATTAACATGAAGATGACAGATGCATCTTATTCTCATTGCCAAAATAATTCAACACCCAGTTATAAAGAGTTTAATAAAAGAAGACTGATACCAAATTTTCATCCGATCTTTCTTAATGATAAATTAACATATTTTTTTGGTCAATTTGCTGCAAAAGTTTTGGCCAATTTCAATAGTGTTACGAAAATCTCTTATTATAGTTTATACATGTGTCTACAATGACAGCCATTCCTTATAAAGGAAATGAAATGCAGACTAAGCTACTTATGGCCATCAATAATGGTACCCATCCCTGTCAGTTAAACAGATGACATCTAGTGTACTGTCTCTGTAAAACAAAAGTAAATAGCTACCCTGCCAGAACTGAGCCAGTGAAAATCCGAAGTAGTTAAAAGGGAAGAAGCTTTGTTGTGGCAGCATTAAAATTTACAAGCCATTTCTTGCCCCATTTAACCATTGATTGGAAGTTTGTTTCAAGAGCAGCAGCCAGGTTCACTTTGTCCGTCTTGGCAAATTTTCTATTATGAGAGAAAATGGTGGTGTCATCTGTATAGATGTCTACTTGGGAACTGACAACATCAGGAAGATCATTGACGAAGGGCAAAAAACAGTGTTAGAACCCAAGGTAGAGCCTTGACAGACACCTGTGTTTGGGTGAAAGGATATAGAAGCTTGCCTATTCACAACACTCTTCATTTCACAATTTAATAAGAACAAACTGGATTAAATCAAACATTCATCCAGAAATACCATAGCCTTAGAGCTTTCATAGAAGACTGGCTTGCCAAACGTTTTCAAGATATCAAGAGCAACAGCTCGAGCTTCACTATTATTATAAAGTGCCTGGTATACAATATTCAGTAATGGCTGTTAGCACATCAGTGGTAGACCGGGCAAAGCAGAAGCCATACTGTTTGTCAGAGAGTAAGTTGTTAGAGGTGAGATGTTTTGTAATATAACAATCTGGCCCCACCCGAGGAAGGCTGATGCAAGCGGGGGCGTTTCCGGTCGTTGAAAGGAACGGATGTTTGTTTGACCTTATTTCCGGCAGTAGCGGAAATGGCTACAGAGGCAAACAGAACAGGTGTCTCTGAGAATTACGTGGGCGTGCGTGGGCGAGGCAAAACCGGAAGAAAAAGTCCCGGTTCTGGAGATTATAAAAAGACCTCGGTGCACGGATTCACCAGGGCAGACCAGAGAAGCAGTAGAGAGACACAACAGATACGACGACACTCCCGTCAACCCATTAGAGGCGCGCTCTCTCAATACTCTGTCCCCTATGCTACACGGTTCATCGTCATTAATAAAAATATAACTTATATTTTTATATATATGCGTGTTTGTTGTTTATTGATATACAACAGTTTAGCATTGATTAGGGACTTGAATACATTACTGAAAAATGATAAGAGAATAATAGGCGTGATAGTCACAGGGTTCACCAGTGTTTTTAAAAACAATAACTACAAATGCAGTGGTACGAAATGATTGGAGCCGGCTCAGGGGCACATTTCTTTAAAACGATGACTGGGATTCCAGCACCTTCGCTTGCCTTATGGGAGTCTAATTCAGAAATAATGTCTGAGACCAGAAACTTTTCAGCCAGCCATCAGCATGGCTGATATGAATCTCCTTGAGAGTAATACAGTGCTTCGCTTGGCCTCACTTTTTCAACTTACCCAAAATAGAACAAATACATCAATTCTATAGCTGCATCTACTGCTAGGAAGGCTGAGTCTACCTTTGCTCAAAAAGTTAATCTTGGACATTTCTTAATCTACCGTTCGTCTGGACATTGAATACTGTTGCCTTATCTGGTCAGTTATTCCTGCAATGTAATCAAGTCTTGATTTGGCATCTTGACCAGTCACTTTCTCGCCGATGTGACATGGCTTCCCTCTGCCTTTTCTACAAATATTTTTATAGAAGGATCTGCAATCTAATCAAGTCCTGATTTGGCATCTTGACCAGTCATTTTCTCACCGATGTGACATGGCTTCCCTCTGCCTTTTCTACAAATATTTTTATGGAAATTGCTCTGACGATCTTTGTTTTTTTACTCTGGTACCTCGACCACATGAATTAAACATGCTAGATTAGTATCTAGGTCCCCTCCTTTTACTGTTGAAACAGTTAAATGTAACAGTCTCTTCTACTCTAACAGTTTCTTTTCTGGCACTTCTCGTCGGTGGAACTCTTGTTTACTTGTTTCCTTGATAGCCACAATCTCCAAAAATTTAAATGCAACGTCAATTGCCATTGTCTATCTTCTTGAATTCTGTTCATCTTTTATCCTTTCTTTAATATCATCTGGACTCAGTCTTTTCTCTCACTGTAAGCTCCTGTAAACTAGTGGCGGCCCCATCTTGCTTGGGGTGAAATGATTTATGAAAAACAAAAAAAAACTGCTACCAACATGACTAGTTGGATGGAAGAGTCCTCCCTCTATTTCTCTTTAATAAAAACTACTTACTTTTGACCAACCTTACAAATTTACATTTACAGTATAACCCGGATATAAGAGATCCTGGTATAAGATAAACCCTGATATAAGATATTTTCTCTGGTCCCAAATTACAGCCTGTGGTAATGTACATAACATAGACCAAACCCAGATATAAGAACTTTCATCTGGTCCCAACAACTCTCTTATATCAGAGTTACACTGTATTATTTTTTTCTTCTTCAGTCAAGTTGGTTACCACTTTGAACATCAGCCTTCAAAGACTATCTTTTTGTCATAAAAACATCTCGGACTCACCTGACTTGTGTGTGTGAGTGCACAGCAGATCATTAGAGACCTCTTGTGCCACAGAAATTATATAATTTGCACAAGAGACCCAAACCACAAAGAAAAATACTAAAAGTCAAAAACAAATGGACATTTGTCAAATTGCCAGCTAAAAAGAAAACCAAAGAGTGAAGTACTGTACTTACTTGAAGTAAGGTTGAAGATCGTTCGATCAGAGAAGTGAACGTCAAATTTTAGATGTCGGCAGTCAGCAAATGCAGCCTCATTTCCTAAAGTGAGAAAAAAAAAAACATTATTTCATGTGAAGAAGTCCTTTTGCATTGTCATTTAATTTCACACCTTTACTCAGATGCCAAAAAAACAAAAAAAACAAAGGAAAATTTATATATAGAAGATTTATATTTTCATTTTGTTTCTACTATCTTTTTACAAAATTAAACTTTTGATACTTTGGTTTTTTTTTTATAATCATATCGCCTAAAACAAGGCATTTTAGTGCCACTGATCTTGCAGGGGGTTACATAGAAGGAAAGTTATGAGAAAGAGTGACAGATTATAGGGGGTGTCAGGAAGTGGGTAAGAAAAGGATGAGAATACTGATGAGAGTGGAATGGACGGAGAAAGGAGCGTGAGAGAGAGGATACAGTTTAATGAGATAGGAGATGACTATTCACTTTTAAATTCTTGGAGATTATAGCTGTTGGGAAAGCAAGTAAATGGAAGGAAATTTCACAGGTGGGAAGTGTGAGAAAAGAAGCTGCTGGAGTAGAATTTGTGTTTACAATTTATTGGTTTCACAGTAAAAGAGTGGGACCTAGTTGCTAATCTTGTGGCTCGAGTAAATTTATATATAGGGGACACCAGTGAGCATCGGAGCAGAAGCCGTGAAAGTGCTGTAGAAGAGACACAGGGAAGCCACATTGCACCTGTGAGAGTGACTATCCGAGCTGCCAAGTCGGGATCTATCACATTACAGATTCTAGGTGGATAGCAGGAGCACCCAACCAGATATGGTAGCAGTATTCAATGCACGTGTGGATGGTAGATTTATATATGTGATGGATTGTTTCAGGCAGAAAAAACTTCATGACAGGTAACCGACTTTCTTAGCAGAGGATTTAGCTTTGGATTCTATTTACAATACAGATGACAACCAAACCAAGACATTAATTGAAAATAATCCACATTACACAATGCAGAAATTAACAGAAATGCTAAATTTAACAAAATCCACTATCCATGAGCATTTACTGAAGATTGGGTACTCAAATCGCTACAATGTTTAGGAATCACATGATTCATTACTAATAATAGTTTCCTAATAATTAATCCATAGTTGGGGGGAAGGTTGATTCATAGCTCTCCACAATTTCCTGTCCTTTGTAGCTCTTAATATATTATTTTTTTGTTGTCTCTCCTAAACCTTGTTCTGCCATCCATTCTGCATTGTTTTTTTCATCAGTAACAATTTTTTCTTGTTACATGTAATGTGTTTCTTTTGAGCGCTGTCAATCATGGTCCTCCACAATTTCTTGTCTTTAGAAATATTTAATAAATTTTTGTCTTTTTTGCTGTCTCTACTAAACTTTGTTCTGCAATCCATTTGCTTTTTTCTTCTTTGCCATGTCCCTCCAGGACGTAAGCAATCATGGCTCTCCACAATTTCCTTTTTTTTTTTTTTAGTTCTTAATATATTTTGTCTTTACAAAAAAAAAAAATATAAATAAATAAATTGCTCCTAAACAGTTCTGGCATCTATTTACACAAGCTCTTTTTTCTTCTATGTGCCATGTCTTTTCTGAACGTAGGCGATCATGGCTCTCTACAATTTCCTGTCTTTTGTAGC
Organism: Ascarosepion bandense; assembly: GCA_037127315.1. Classification (NCBI taxonomy): domain Eukaryota; kingdom Metazoa; phylum Mollusca; class Cephalopoda; order Sepiida; family Sepiidae; genus Ascarosepion; species Ascarosepion bandense. The sequence goes on along the minus strand of JBBBDQ010000909.1, from coordinate 2,841,193 downwards.
TCTTAATTTGTTGTCTTTTTGCTATTTCTCCTAAAACTTGTTCAGCTATTCATTTACTCATTCTGCATTGTTTTCATAATTAACGATTTGTTGTTCTATGTGGTGTGTCCTTTTAGGATGTTGTACTTAGAAGCTCTTAATAAGTTTTGTCTTTTAGTGTCTCATGTTATCGTATACAGTATTTTATTAACTAGTTATCTGCAATGTTTTCTTCTTGTAACAAAAAGTTGTCTTTATGGTCAACATAAAAATAGCCAGCATTAATACCACATACCATCCAACTCTACAAACATGGCCAATGGAAGATGGAGTATGGTGTTCACTTCAGCCTCAACACGAGCAGGAATCAACTCCATCCTGGTGGGTGGAAGAACAACTATCTGAAAACAAATTAACACCTATGTGAGTCATGTTGCAACAATACAGAAACAATATCTACTTAAATCCAACAGAAGAGATTGAAATGGTAATTTTTTTTTTATTTTTTTTTTTTAGAAAACAAGACTCCTTTCACCACCACTAGTAAGGGCAAGAGTAAAATGTGTACTTACCAAGAGGTACTCAAAAAACAAGAAAATGTTTAAAAATCTTACCCAATCAATGGAAATTTTGTATATCTCTTGACAGTCACTTCACCAGTTAATAACAACACTCATTTGCCCACAAAATCTCACAAGGATCACTATATGGAAAAATTTCAAACCTCATCAGAAGAGGAAAGGATAGCTCCTGTCTATTTAAACTCTTCCTAAACTACACCCTGCACATATACAAGCACAGATGTGAAGAGATAGGCACTGATCATTTAAGCATTCTATACTGCATGCCAAGCAAATTTATCAATAGAAGACAACGATCCAACTTTCACACCAGAGGTCAATCTACATGGGTATTTAAAAAGAAGAATTAAAAGAGTAAAAGAATGATCTTGAATAAATTTAAATAATTTAAAAAAAAAAAATCCCCTACCAAGAATTTCAAGAAATAGGACAAATTTTCTAAAACAGAAACAATTGAAATGGAAGCTATGATGGCACCTAACCTGAAAACATCATAAATATTCAAGGATGTGGAATTAGTAAATACCAAACACTTCAGATACCTAAATGTATAGATCAGTTATAACAAATTTAGTCTCGGAAATTGTTATGTCGCCAAGTATAAATGAATAACTCAACAACAGAATCAGAATATAAGTTGTATTCCGCGGAAAGACGGTTAGTATGTACAGAAGTGATTAGTAATATTTACAATAGAAAGATACAAGAGTCCAATCCGTCGTAAGACGTGTGTATACGTGATTACTTCCGGTACGCCACCGGAAGTGTGACTAACTCTTCACTGACTTGCACTGACTCTTCAGTAACTCATTAGAGACTCTCAAGTGACTCTCTACGACTCCCCTGTAGAGAATCCACCATTGCTATATATAGCAATGGGAACAGTCCATTTGTAGTCAAATAGGAGCGGCGCCCTAACAGAAATTGAACACAATAAGCTACATTAGGGGCATCATGTTCTTATGTAGCTTCATCAGATCATAACTATTATATGGACGTCATGCATAGCGCCAAATCCATTCAGAAACATCTAAATTATCTGCAGTATACAGCCACTTTCTATGATCATTGGCTAAAACAAGGATTTAATTTTCTATGGCTTGTCAACCCTTTGCAGGTTATTTAAAACCAGAAAATATTTTTAAATTCTAAGCATTTTTTTTTGAGATTATAATAATTTAGGGATACAAGTCTTAATCTTTAACCCATAGCCAGGGTTAAAGAGAAGAGACAGATTCATGTCTAATCTAAATTTGAAGAAAAGAAAAAAAAAAAAACAAAAAGACAAAGAAACAAAGAAGAAATTATATAGTGGATATAAGGGGCTGGGTAAATTCTATATCATAATCAGTATAAAAATGATCCCTCACTTCATGGCCATAGTAGTTTCTATACATTTAAATTGAAGTTTTAAAAATAAAAAGTTTTCTTGAAGCTTTAATTGAAAGCCAAGAAATTAAATTTACTAATTATAATAAGCAAAATACCCTGGTGTATTTGAAACCGAAATTATATTGATCAAAATCAAAAATTTTTAGGTTAAAAAAAAAGTTTTAAAATTTCAAATTTTCCACCATTTTTCATTAATTGTAAACAGAAGCCAAGTCTCAGTTTTAAAAAAAATCTTACAAAAATAAAATACACCTAGCTGATACATTACTTTTTTCTTTTCAAATTACCAAATTTAAACTTACTTTAAGTTGACTTGAATCAAGAATTACTTGCTTACTGCCTGAAATGTTTCCAAAAACGCGTTTCTCAATTTATGGTATTCTTGTTATCACATGTCAACACCTTATCAAGAGGTGATAATTGATATGATTTACAGTAGCCGGCCAAAAAATGCCAAGTATGGAAGACGAATGAATAAATTTTATTTTTTTCATGTAAGGGAGAACAACCCTTAAATCATGTGACCTTTTAATTATAAATATCACGTACAGCCAACTATACAAATAAGATACAGGTAATCAAAATGCACACAATTAAAATGTTTTAATTATTTTAAAAATCCAATGGCTAAATCATTTGTGTTAAGCTTTTCAATTTCCGATTAGTAAATGTAGTCCTCATGCTTTAATTTCATACCCTAGCCGACCAAATGGAGGAAAAAATTTAAAAATTTTTGAAACTTTATATATTATTATAAAAAAATTTTAAAAAATGAAAATAATTCTTGTAAAAATTGATTATTCATTGAATTTTTTTTTCAGACTATGATATGCTTAATTTATATTGTTCATAAAAGCAATTAAGTTCATCCAAATAAAAATTGGCATAGTTACTGCATTTTTCCTAAATCAGACCTACTTTTTAGAAAGAAGGCCAATATTGAAGAAAAAAAAAAGACAGTTCATTAGCATTCCCTAATGACTCCTGAATTTAATTATACTAGGTTTATTGTGGCCCAAAGTCAAATTTTTAGACATTTCTGGAAATTAATTAGTTGGGGGTTACATATGTAAAAAAAAAAAAAATTTTACCAATATTTTCTAAAAATAAGTATTTCAAAATTGATTTCAGTCAATTATGAATAAGTCCTGAAATTTTCATCAAAATCTAACCATCATTTGATTTTTGCAAGAATTTCCAAATTAATGTGTCTTTCACGGTCAAAAAAGTGCCTTGCATGATATTAATTTTTTTTTTACGTAATAAACTACGCGTCAATTTAGGTCTCACACTGACGTAAGAAGAAGAAAAAATTTCCTACCAAAATTTCGAACGTGTTAGAAATAATTAAAATTTTTTAAAATAATTAAAAAAATACTTTGATCTATCCTCTTAATTATAATATAAACATTTTGCCGATAAAATCTTGTTTTTGTTTAGTTTGGAGCCTTTTTCCTTCATACTATGCTGTTTTTTTTTTCAGTGATTTTTTTGGAGGTACCTAAATAAATCTAAAAGACATGCCTGTGTAGCTAATCAGTATTTGAGTGACTGATTTGTTTTATATGACTTAACAGACAAAAAATCATAATGGGGATATAAAGTGGTGGATCAATTTTATATTACAATCAGTATATGAAATGATCCCTCTCTTTATGGCCATGATACTTTCTCAACATTTATATTCTAGAGAATGTAGATAAATCAAAGACGTACCTGTGTAGCTAATTAGTATTTGATTGATTGATTTATTTTCCATGGCTTATCAACCCTTTGCAGGTTATTTAAAGCAATAAAATAATTTTAGATTGTAAGACCTTTTTTTTTTTTTAAGAAAATGGTTTAGTGATACAAGTCTTACTAATCAACACACAGATGACAGAAAAGAGGTGGATTCATACCTTTCCCAAGGGTCTTTTCACATAGGTGAATGTAATGAACCCAACTGGAACTTGACTCCCCAATTCCAAGCTATTATCTATTACACCACCTACACATCCAAGCTTATAGCACCTTGTATTCTTAAGTCATCCACCTAGACTGCGTTTCTTAACTTTGGTGATCATATAGGAACCAATGTTTCAAAATGATATGCCTGTAATCCCGTTTTCAAACAATATGGATTGATGCTACAGAATCCCAAAGAAATGTACCAGATAACAGAGTTTTGAGTTTTGTTTCAGCATATCAACACCTCTGTGGGTTATTTAATGCCAAAAAGGTTAATGTTTGGTTATAGTGAGAAGGTTGATTTAGTCAGATTTTAATGAAACTTTTTTTATTCTTTTTTATTTTCAAAAACTGAAAATGTCTTCTCATTTTGTATTTAAAAATGTTTTGCTAAGAATAATTTTTTTTTCCTTCAAAATTGTGTTAATGGTAATAACTTTTTCTTCAAAAATGTATACTTTTCTATAAAAGTCTATTTTTATGTATCAGTCAGTTACGTGCCATACGTGATACATGCTTGGGCGATCATGTCTCGAAAGAGACATGACTGACTGGGCAGAACATTATCCCGCAGTAGTTTGCCAGTGCTTTCTGCGGTAGACTGGTTGCTGACCAAGGCTATAGAACCCAATCTGCCCTGATATTTAACCCATAACTGGAAGGAAGAGACGGATTAATACCTTTCCCAAGGGTATTTGCGCGTAAGTGAATACAATGGATTTTTATGTATATATTTCTTTAAAAGTGTATTTTTATACTTTCATAGTGATTTGACCCCAGTTTGGGAGTTAACTATTTGCCCATAGCTGGGACCCTAACAGGTGCTACCACTTCAGGTCAGGGGTGGACCTGAGGACAACAGCAATTAAGAAATGGTTCCATGCTCCTCACAATCAGAGGCCTTGTTGCTCGATGCAGCTTACCATCATACTCAGGACCTAGATAACAGAAACCACATCACTTGAGGACTTGCAACAACTAAAATGATATCACATGTAACACAAAGAGAAAAAGACAATCAAGATGTTAACATTCCATGCAACTCTAAATAAAAGGTAAGGAAAGAAACCCCCATCAATACTTGAAAGAGCAGTAACAGCTACAGGACACAAGAAACCTGTTTTCCTAAAAAGTGCATTTAAGAAAAAGATTTTATAAATTTCAACAGACAGCATCACTGGCTACTCGGTCAATGAATGCCAAATATTTCCTTATAAGGAAAGGGCTAATATCAGTATTGGAAAGAAGATTAAGAAAGAAACTCCCATTAAATAGCAACTGGACTTGAGAAACCCATTTTTATAAAAAATCGTTTGAAGAGCAAGATTTTATAAATTTCAAGTGAAAGCATCACTGGGTGCTCGGCCAAAGAATGCCAAATGTTTCCTTGTAGGGAAAAGGCTAATATCAATAGTGGAAAGAGCGATAATAGCTACTGGACTTGAGAAACCTATTTTCATGAAAAATCATCTGAAGAGCAAGATTTTATAAATTTCAAGTGAAAGCATCACTGGGTGCTCGGCCAAAGAATGCCAAATGTTTCCTTGTAGGGAAAAGGCTAATATCAATAGTGGAAAGAGCGATAATAGCTACTGGACTTGAGAAACCTATTTTCATGAAAAATCATCTGAAGAGCAAGATTTTATAAATTTCAAGTGAAAGCATCACTGGGTGCTCAGCCAAAGAATGCCAAATGTTTCCTTGTAGGGAAAAGGCTAATATCAATAGTGGAAAGAGCGATAATAGCTACATGACATGAGAAATGTATTTTCTTGAAAAATTGTTTTAAGAGAAAGAGTTAATGAATTTCAATCAAAAGTTGTACTACTAGCTGCGCAGTCAATGAATACCAAATGTTTCCTTGTAGGAAAAAGTTAATATCAGTAGTGGAATGAGCGATAATAGTGAGTGGACTTGAAAAACCTAATATCAATTATTTTTCTTCCCTTGAACTTTTTGGTGAGATTGTGGATTTTACAGAACCTTGTTGGGAATTTAATATCAACATGTTTTTTTTTTATTATATTGCACCTGTGGGCAAATGGTGCACACCCTTCTGCACGGATCTGAAGGTAAATGCTGCCTGGTTGCCTGTGAGCAAAAATACAAGGAAAACAGCACCTACCCTCCTGCACACAGACCTGGAAGCATCCATCCACAAGGTGGCCCTTTTTTGGTTGTGATAGGAAGAGGTCTCTGCAGGGCATTAAGCCCCCACTGACAGTAAGGAAAATTTTTGGAAAAAGGCATAAGTCTTGTAGAGTAATAGAAAAAAAAAAAAGGGTAGTCATACGCAAGGCAGACATCGATCACCAGCTGAGGAGCATATAAGTTCGCAATACAACATGTCAGAATTTTTTTTTTTTAAATCATCTCACCCCAAGCAAGGCATTCCACTGTCACTATTGTGCATGGGGTTACATAGGGGAAGGTAAAGAGAAGGAGTGGTTAGACATAGGGAATGTCAGGAGGAAGGTGACGGATGAGTAAAAATACCGAGGATGAGGGTTGGGCAGATGGGAAGAGTGTTTGATAGAATAGGAGCAGGTTAGTGTGTTAGGAGGTGTCTATTGACCTTACATTTAAACTCCTGGAGATTGTAGCCGTTGGGGAAGCAATCATGTGGAAGAGAATTCCACAGTCGGGAAGTGCGAGGAAAGAAACTGTTGGAGTAGAAGTTACGGTTGCAACCGGGATTCAGTCCATTTTTCAGTTCAATGTCTCGAAGACAGAAATTAAACTATGTCTATAAAAACTGAATAAAAAATAAACTCACCTTTGCACTGCCTGTATGCTTGTGGTTCTTCGCATCACTGGCCAACACAGTACCAATACCGGGACCGAGGGGACTGGTCAAACCTTTGTTGTTCACATTGACAATACTCAGATTCTGGGAATACCAGGAATATTCTCCGCTGCCACCTGTGGCCTAAAATTAAAAAAAAAAAAAAGAGGACCAAGCTCTGTTTTGAGACAAGCTAACAAATTCATAATCACAAATCTTGTAACCCATTTGGGCACCATAATTTTTTTTTTTAATCATATTACCCCGTTATATTAAAGCCACACAAATTACAGGCAGTAGTTGATTTCCTGCATGAAATATTTAGCAAAAAAGAAAAAAAAAAGCTTTATTTTCTGAAGTATGAAATATTAAATCTGAAAAGACTTAAACAATTAAATTAACCATTGGCACTTCTTTTTTTTTTTTTTTTTTACATATTTTGTTTTTGTTTGAAAAAACATTTTTTTTAAATATTTCTTTTGCTTCAAAATTACAGGGAAAAATATTTACATTTTTTTGTTGACCAAATGAATTTTTAAAACTTCAGAATAAAAATTAAATTTAAAGGCTCATTTTTTTTTTTTTTAAATAACATATTTTAGTCGCATTTGCCACGTGTGATTTGATTTCTCTGACATAATTCAGCAACCATCTTAGATCTTAGATGTTTTTTACGGAGCAAATGTAAACAATCAGCTCCATTGGCCAAAAAGTGCGAAAGGGAAAATTGCTAAACTTAAACTCAAAAAGTATGTGTTGACCTTGCTTCCCTGTAGATATGTGTCCCTAGAAAGTTTAAATGGCATAGCTTAAAAATGTAGGCGTGCATAGGTTAGTCACACAGAGAATCATGGATTGCCTTTTATAGATAGATAAGGTGTGTAAGAAATTGTTGTTTATGTAAATTTTTGTCTGCCTTATACAACTGTCTATTCCTACTAACCAGGTTTTTGTGTTTGGCACAAGAATGTGTGAGATTTAAATTCTCAGAGTAGAAAGCTTTGTTACCTGCTTAGCATTGGATTTCTGGTTCCTTCTAAATCTTTCATTCTCGTTCACTCCCATGCATACATCGTAGTGGCATTGTCGCCATCTCTAGAGTAGATTAAAAATAAAATAAAAAATTTGTCGCCCCTTGTCTAAAGGGATACACTTACTGTCAATTTGTAACTGTACGCCAGTTTGGTATTTGGGTCCCATGGAAACAACAGGGACGGAGGATCTACAACAATTTTGTCGTAAATTTCCACCGTTTGTTCAGTTCTCAATGATCTTTCAAGTAATCTTTCCTCACCCTAAGGAAGAAAGAAGAAAATAATTAATTTGGTAATATTCAAATTTCTCCTAAAATTTCTCCTATATATATATATATATTCAAATTTCTCCTAAAATATATTTTAAATTTTGAGCAAAAGAGGAGAGGGAGAAAGGCGGGAGAGGGAGAAAGGTGGGAGGAGGAGAGGGAAAAGGCGGGAGGAGGAGAGGGGAAAAGGCGGAAGGAGGAGAGGGAAAAGGAGGAAGTAGGAGGAGGCAAGAAAAAGGCAAGGAGAAGAGGAAGAGACATGTTTTGTTTTTGCTTTGGGAGTTCACTATTCACTCACACCTGAGACCCTAACAGGAGGTACTACCCCAAGCCAAGGTGAACCTGGGGACAATAACAATTAAGAGGTTGTTCCACACTTTTCAAAACCAGGCTTTAAGGGGAAAGCTCCAGACGAGCCGGAAAGGGGGGGGGGGCTCCAGACGAGCCGGAAGGGGGGGAAGCTCCAGACGAGCCGGAAGGGGGAGCTCTAGACGAGCCGGAGGGGGGGAGCTCAGACGAGCCGGAAAGGGGGCTCAGGTATACAAAGAGAAACCTACCTTGACAAGCAAACCTTTCAGTACTCCCTCAATTTTGGTCACACCTTTCTGCAGCGGACTCACATGGAAATAAGAACCGTTTTTCGTGTAGTGAAGAATTTGAAAATACTTTTCTGGGAATAACGCCTCAATCAGAAGATTCTTAAAGAAAAAAAGTTAGAACATTAAAAAAAGAAAAATGAAAATTTAAAAGAAAAATTAATCATGACTTTTCCAGTCAGCATCATCTAGAATAAGTCATGTAAAATTTAATTTTCTACAAATATTTTCATGGAAACTGCTCTGACAAGTTTCTCACCCCCCTTACTGGTGCTTTGATCACAGGAATTTAAACATATTACTAGATTGGCATCTAGGTCCCACCTCTTTTGCCATTGAAACAGTTAAATGTAACCACCACTTCTCCAACAGTTTCTTTCCTCGCATTTTCTGCCTGTGGAACTCTTTCATCTTTGATTTGAGTTAACGGCTAAAGAAACGTTACGACTGTTTTACAATGAAAACGTAATGATTGCATCACACACTTTTTCGGTGACAAACACATTAATTTGGAAATTCTCGCAAAAATCAAATAATTGTCGGATTTTAATGAAACTAACAGTACTCATTCACAAATAAAAAATTATTTTTGAAATTATATTTTTTAAAATTTTGATAAAATGTTTACAATGGATACAGGAGCCATGATTTTTCAGTAATAAAAAAAACATTTCCTCTTTCAAAATCTATCACAGTAAAGTGGCTTTTTATAGATATTTTAATAAAATTACACTCTGTGTTATCGTTATTTTATTATCCAATACTTTTATATTTGAAGACGTTACTATCACTTGTAGTATGACAAAGTAAAATTTTTCCAGGAAATCATAATTATCCTTCCGTGGAAATTCCACTAGTAAGTATAAATGCAGGGTATTTAAAGAAAGAGGGCACAAATGAAGATTCAATGACAAAGCTTTCCTTTTCACTGAAGCAGACATTAAACATGTAAGAGGGCTATCACCTCCTCTATCTTCCATTTCTTTCTTTCTTTTTTTTCTCTTATGTATGCTTTATTTTTCTCATTAAAACCCACCAGCATCTTTGATATATCTATCTTTCTTGGCAATCAAAACAAAATGGTCCATTATTTATCTAGAGTAATGACAGTGCATAACAGAAATGTAAAGAATTATAATATGATAGATGCTTGGTTTTATGTATGTATGTATTAACTAAGTCAAGTGAATCTGAGCATTTCATGGGCATAACGGCATTGAACATTTTTTTGAAGACAGGCATTTACCAACTCAGTTGACCGAGAAGAAAAAAGAATGTGGAAATATATGAAAATTTATATTTGAGTTCAACGATATTCATATAATAAAATATTGCAATACTAATCATAAATATGAATGTCATCCATTTTTTAAAGAGGCAAAAGTGAACAAATGAAAAGAATCAAAATTTTCACTGAAGCAGACTTTAAACATGAGAGGGTTATCAACTATTTTTTATTATGGATGTAGGGTTTTTTTTTTTGCACTAAAGGCAAACTTTTCCTCACAATCATAATGGAGTGGTCCATTATTTCTTCAAGGTAATCACAGGATGTAACGCACATTATATATCTAAACTTATTTATAAGTGGGTGTGTGTGTGTGCCCGTTACCTATAGACTCCAAAATGACTGAACCGATTTTCTTGAAAATTTACACAGTTGTACTATAAGCATCTGCGAGTGTCCTTAGCTAGATTTTGTGTCGAGGTACCATCGATGAAAATCGAAAAAAATCAGGTTATAGAAGGAGTGGTCCGATTTTAATCAAATTTGATACACTTATAGACAAAGACATAAACAATATTCAGAAGTTTCAAGGTTGCAGTTCTTACAATAGTGAAGAAAATTGATAATATATATATATATATATATATATATATATAAAAATGCAAGATGGTTGTGTGTGTGTCTGTTTATCTGCCTGTATGTCTATTTTTTTCAGCCCTTTTATTTTAGTTTTTGCTTTGGGTTTGGCTCTAAGTAGGTAGAATTATAGTTCTTAGTCTCAGCCATGATACCATTTACTTAGAGGACTTACTTAGTCTTCAAAATTCAGTTTACAATGAAAAAAAAATTATTTGATATCGATACCAGGAAATCAAAATTTGACTTATGTCCATTCATTTTTCTTTCGGTCTACGGTTTCAATTTAACTGGAAACAACTATTGCTTTTTAGTCTTTCGTGCCAATGTCCAAAGAGTCTGAGCTCCAGGACCATGGATTAGTTTTAAGCTTTCATTACACCCGAGCAACGCCGGGCTATACTGCTAGTATATATATATATATATATATATATTAACTGTTTTTTTTTTTTTAGTGGGTATTTGCATTTGAGTAGATACAGTTTATTAAGCAGTATATTTATTTCCATCTACCAGCCTGAATATTTATGAAATCATATTAAAGAAATTTCTGGGCTTTCCAGCAGGATTTGAACCTGCATTCCCTGAGGGAAAACTGTCATTAGATCTGACTTGCTTTGACCTTTCAGTTTCAGAGTGTATCAATGACCAAACAATGCTGAAAAGCGCTTTTAAAAACTGAATTTAACTCAGACTCTTGAAATATATCTGGTATAATTTCAAAATTCAACAATTAAGATTTCATGAATATTCAAGGCCAGTCAACGAAAATAGATATATTGTCTTATAAATAAACCGAGCGTCTATTCAAATATGAGCACCCACTGAAAGTATCATTTAAGAATTGAATAAAGGAATAGATAACATATATATATATATATATATATATATATATATATATATATATATATATATATATATATATATATGTGGAGAAGTCATGAAAGTGTTATCATGAGATTTCACAACAACATCTAAAAATGGGGGGGTTTTTTGTTTGTATTTTTTGTTTTTTTGGCTAAGCTCATAGATGAAGTTGAGGACAGAATTTTTTTTCGAATACAGATCTAAGATTATCGATTTCATTTTTGTTCTGAGCAAGAATGAAAATATCAATATAGTGGACATATATTGTGGGTTTGGTAATTTTTTCAAAAATTGTTTTCTATGTGAGACATGTAAAAGCTAGAAGAGCATGAACCAAGAGGATTTCCCAAACTTACGCCGTTAGTTTGGGTGTAAATGAGGCCTTCATGGTCGTAAAATGGAGCTTGGCTGGTACAAGTGAGGAGTTTTTTTTTTTTTAGAGTGTGTTAATTGATAGCTGATGGTGATATTGAAGTATGTTTATAGATGGAGTTGATTATGTCAATGGTTTCAGTGTGAAGGTGTCATGGTTAGAAATTTAAGAATTTGAAGGAATTCGTGGGTTGATTTGATATTATAATTGGTAGGTAGGTATGGAGTGATAGCATTATTTGGGAATTTAGACAATTAGTATATGGGGGTGGGGATCTAGGAGAGTATATAAACTTGTATCAGTTCAGTTATAGACGATATTATACAGTAAACATTTCAGATAAAAAATTCAGTAACAGTCAAGCTGAAGTCTTACCGATCCACCATCACATTATATAAATAATGTACACACATACACATGGGAACTTCAATGTGGCATAATGGTTAACAAGATTGACTGAGTAATGTGGTCAATCCTTATTGGGTGCTCTACACTTTTGGCCCTGTGTCACACTTAAATTACATATAAAAAAAAATAGTTTAACATTCAGTCTGGTTTTGGTTGAGTCGTTTTAAAATAACATCAGCTCAAATCCCATCACCCCAGACAGTGCCTCTCACTCAGAAGGAAGCTGGGTTTATTGACCGGTGCCAGAGGTGTCCCCAAAAGATGAAATGCTGAGGAGGCTTACATAATTTTTCCATGGGATTGATGTTAAATTCACTTTAAAATCCAGTTTTTTTTATAAATATTTTCATAGCAATTGCTGTGGGAAGTTTTTTTTTACCCTAATTCCACAATTACATGAATTTAAATATGCTACTCCATTGGCATCCTAGGTCCCAACTTTTACTGTTGAAACAGTTAAATGCAGCTGCCACTTCTCCAACAGTTTCTCACACTTCCTTCCGTTTATTTGCTTCCTGGGACCCTAACAGTTGCTACCACCTTGGATCAGGGTCAGAGTGGATACAAAAACAACTGCAATTAAGAGGTGGTTCCATGCTTTACAAAACTTCTTAATTAAAGGACTTGCTGCCAGATGCAGTTTATCGTCAAACCCAGGATGCCTTATTTGAGGAGGGAGTGTTGAATATTGGTTAATTGTAATTGATTTGAAACAAGGAGATTGGTGTAATCACTTACATGAGTAAAACCCACTGAGTGATTTAATTGAGATTATATATAATGAATAGAATTCACTCATGAAAATGTGTTGGGCAAGTCCATTATAGTAAAGTGAACTAACCCACATGGTGAATTAGGTACTCTCCTATAAATGAGGTAGATTAGCTGGCCTGCCTTCAGACATGGAGGCGGCAACCATGTTAGAAGTGAAGTTATTTGACTTCTACAGGGGTGCAATCGACATATTCTGAAGCCCCAAGCTGACAGAACAGCTCCATCTTCTTCCAATGCCTGTAAGCCTCTATGCACTTAGTGGCATTTCCATTTTGCTTGGAGAGAAATTATTAAAAAATATAAAATAATCTGACATTGTATATCATATTCGGCATGTAATGTGCATGCACAGAAAAACAGAAAAATTTATATGCACAAACGTTTGTGCATCAAAACATTAACACGTAACTTGTTCATCAAGTCAATTATAAATCCTACTCTGGGATCACACATTAAAATCAGGATAGAATTTGACCCCAGCACTTGTAAGTTGACAAATTGTCTTTATTTACAGATAAACTATCGCCCGGTCCACACTCCACCCATGTCTATTGAACAGGTGAAGAGGCTCATCCCTTGTTTCCTGTTTAGGATGCGGTTTTCAGTTTTTCTCTTTTCCAATCTTTTCACTCTTTTCTTCAATTGGAGTAGATAGACTAAACTATCGCCCGGTTCACACTCCACCCACATCTATTGAACAGGTGAAGAGGTTCATCCCTTGTTTCCTGTTTAGGATGCAGTTTCCAGCTTTCTCTTTTCCAATCATTTTACTCTTACGTAGCCCTCTGCGCATCAGTGGCGTTATCGCTTTGCTTGGGGTGATATGATTAAAAAAAAAAATATTTTCTTACTTCTGATGGGTAAATTTTGTGGTTATCGGAATCATAGATTTCAAGGTAAATATCATATTCTCGGTCAGTCTCCAGTACCCACTTCCTATACGGCAGAACAGCAAAGACTGTAACAAAAAGGGAAAAGAAATATTACTTTTAACAAATATTTAAACAAGACAATATCTGTTGTGTCACTACAATAGGGTCTTTTGGCAGAGTCACCACTACTACAGATATTTAAACCATTACATAATGGCAATCGATGTTTTTGTTAGTTACAATTAGAAATGGCTATATAAGCAGACTTAGGATTTATTTTCATACATAAGATTAAATTTATTAATATATTATCTGCTACTTTGGATATTTGAATCCTTATATAATGTCAATGTTTTTGTTAGTTACCATTAGAAATTGCTAAGGAAAATGACAATTTTTTTTTTACCAAAATAAAAAATAATTTTGATGTTAAAATATCCTGGAACATTTACTGAGAACAACCCACAAAGATAAAGATAAATGAAGTGCACAAAAAGAAATTTAAAAAAATTTATAGACCAAAACAGATATTTCAAAAAATTGAAAAAATACTGAAAAGAAAAATGTAGCCATAGCAGTTAAGATGAATTGACAGAGCTCATTCTTCTAGACTGGTTGCTAACTAAGACTAAAAATCCAGTCTACCCTACAGTTTATTCTGGAAGGTGAATTGAGACCAACTTCAAAATACCATAAAAGTCCAAATAATAGTTTCAATTGTTAGAAACTTTGCAGGATTATTTTAACTTTTATCTTATTTTAAACTAGCGGTATAGCCCGGCGTTGATCGGGTGTAATGAAAGCTTTAAAACTAATCCATGGTCCTGTAGCTCAGACTCTTTGGACGTTGGCACGAAAGACTAAAAAGCAATAATTGTTTCCAGTTAAAGCCAAACTGTAGACTGAAAGAAAAATGAATGGATGTAAATCAAATTTTGATTTCTTGGTATCGATTTATATATATATATATATTATCGATTTTCTGCACTATTATAAGAACTGCAATCTTGAAACTTCTGAATATTGTTTCTTATGTCTTTGTCTATGAGCGTATCAAATTTGATTAAAATCGGATCACTCCTTCTATAACCTGATTTTTTCGATTCTCAATTTTCGATATTTATTGAGGGTACCCCGACACAAAACCTAGCTAAGAACACTCACAGATGCTTATCGTACAACTGTGTAAATTTTCAAGAAAATCGGTTAAGCTGTTTCGGAGTCCATAGGTAACAGACACACAAAGTTCCATTGATAAATAAGTTTAGATAAGATTTCGACTTTACTGTTTTGGCACAAAACATCATTAAAGAGAGCCAAGTTCAAATTCGAGTTGAATTCCTTGCATTTACTTATGTGCAAATAACCTTGGGAAAGGTATGAATTCATCTCTTCTCACCATCTATGGGTTAAATAGCAGGACAGATTGGGTTCTATAACCTTGGTCAGGAACCAGTTTACCACAGAAAGTAATGGCAACCTACTGCGGGATAAACTTTGTGCCCAAGTGTGTATCACGTATGGCACTTCACTGAGACTGTTATGAATACTGAATTACCTCCCTTATTTTATTTTCAGTGCCTATTCTATTTTGAGAGTGGTCGATTTCTTTTTTCTTTGTATTTTTCTCTCTTGAGAACAGTCAAGTTCATGACAGTTGTTCTTTCTTATTTCAATAATCATCTCTTGCTTAACACTGAGATGACGTCTGTATTGCTTTAGCAGAGGTCTGTAGTCTTTAACTGCTATTTCTAGTTTTATATATATATATATATATATATATATATATATATATATAGTCATCCACAGACAAATCTATTTCGCTGTATCACAGCTCATCAGTACGGTTAGACAGATTGCTTTTTAACCCAGGACTGAAACCTGACTGAATTGGTGTCAGTCGGCGATTCTACCTCTGAGCCATGGCCGCTCGGTAGAAGGAGGCAGACTTTTTAGCATGTATATTATCATGATACACGCCCAATAGCTGAGAGTGTTCTAATTCATTGCTGAATGAACGATGCGTAGATGCCAGAGTAGATACTGTTTTTCAAAGTCTACCATTCTTCCAGAGTGCTTATACACACACACACACACACACTCAACAAAAATTTTTTTAGTTTTCTACAATTTTATGGGTATTATGTATTTTCGTGCCAAAGCTTTCTCTCTTTGGGGTTTGTCTATTCTTTATATGGGCACGTGAGTGCATGTAATTCTTTTTCTGGATTATTTGGAATATTAACTGTTGTATCATTTGGGTCTGACGAGCAGCAAAGGTTTGCTGCGAAATACATATTATCTATGAAATTTTAGAATATCTAAAATTTTTTCTAGATTATATTACTCTGTTAAATTAAATAAATTTAACATTGAGTTTTTTTTTAGTTCGTCTCTATAAGAATTTCCCTGACTTAAATATTATTTTTTTTTTTTTTTATAAGCATTTCACCCTGAGCAAGGCATTTCACTGCCACTACTGTGCAGGGGCCTACATAGAGTGGAGGAAGGATGATTAAATATAGGAAATGTCAGAGGGTGAGTGATAGGCGGGTAAGGATACCGAGAATGAGGGTTGGGTAGATGAGAGTGTTCTGAGAATAATTGGGAGTTAGTGTGATAGGAGGTGTCTATTGACCCTACATTTAAACACCTGGAGATTGTAGCTGTCGGGAAAGCAGACTTGTGGAAGGGAGTTCCACAGGCGGGAAGCGCGGGAAAAGAAGCTGTTGGAGTAGAAATTACGGTTACATCTTATCTGTTTAACTGTAAAAGGGTGGGACCTAGTTGCTAATCTAGTATCTCGTGCAAATTCGTGCTTAGGCAGCACCAGTGATCTAAATTCATCGGAGCAGAAGCCATGAAAGTACTTGTAGAAGAGGCACAGGGAAGCCACATCCCGCCGGTGAGAGAGTGTTTGCAGCCAGTCTGCCAAGTCAGTATCAACCACGTGACACATTCTCCTTTGTATTTTGTCAAGAAGCCCAAGGAGAGTAGCAGGGGCACCCGACCAGATATGGCGGCAGTATTCAATACATGGGCAGATGGTAGATTTGTATATGTGCAGGATAGAATCAGGCAGGAAAAACTTCTGGGCCCTGCACAGAGAGCCAACTTTCATAACGGCAGATTTGGCAATGGATTCAATATAGTCATTCCAGTTGAGGTCCGCTGAAAGTGTAAGGCCAAGGAGGCGTAGTGTTTTACTCTCTGGGAGGCAAGCCTATTCCATGCTAATGGGAGGTAGATGCAATTGTCTATGGTGGTTAGGGGACAACAGCTTCGTTTTAGAAACATTGAAATTTACTAGCCAATTTCCTACCCCAGGCTACTATGGATTGGAGATCCTTTTCAAGCTCGGCAGCGAGGATGATGAATTTAACATTGAGTTCTCTTGAGTTTGTCTCTTTTGGAATTTACCTGGATTACATACCAAGTGTACTAACTAAACTTATTTATAAATGGAACTTTGTGTGTGTGTGTGTGTGTGTGTGTGTGTGTGTATCCGTTACCTATAGACTCCAAAACAGCTGAACCAATTTTCTTGAAAATTTACACAGTTGTACTATAAGCGTCTGCGAGTGTTCTTAGCTAGGTTTTGTGTTGAGGTACCCCCGATAAATATCAAAAATCGATAATCAAAAAAAATCAGGTTATAGAAGGAGTGGTCCAATTTTAATCAATTTTGATACACTCATAGACAAAGACATAAGAAACGATATTCAGAAGTTTCAAGGTTGCAGTTCTTACAATAGTGCAGAAAATCTATGATTATATATATATATATATATATATATAAAGGCAAGATGTTTGTGTGTGTCTGTTTATCTGTCTGTATGTCCTTTAAACAAATCTACAATTTTTATCCGATTCTCACCAAACTTCACACAAATATATTTTAGGCAGAGTCTGAGCTTCAGGATCATGGATTAGTTTTGAAGCTTTCATTACACCCGAGCAACGCCGGGCTATACTGCTAGTGTGTGTGTGTGTGTGTGTGTGTGTGTATATATATATATATATATATATATTAGGTGCGATTGGTAAACTGTCGCAATTGTTTTATTATTTCAAATATTTTTTAGGCTGAATCTGAGCTCCAGGACCATGGATTAGTTTTAAAGCTTTCATTACACCCGAGCAACGCCGGGCTATACTGCTAGTGTATATATATATATATATATATATATATATATATATATATAATTGTTTGCAGTTATATATATGGCTTATTATTTAACTTTTTTCACAGTTGCCGGTATTTTTGTATGAGTATTTGCTTTTATACCACTAAAGCGACAAGCGTTTGCGTCATTTTCTTTTACTTACTTAAAGTTATATTTATCAACTTTGCATTTTCTACTTGCATTCATTTTTTATCAATTGATAGTTTAGGTATTAGTACTATCAAAAAGGCAGTATGAATTATTTTAAGCTAAAGAAGGACTTCATAAATTTCTGAGTATTTGAGGCTTAAATCCTGATTTATATTTTCATTTTTTACTTCTGTTTCTAAAATGAATAAACTTTTCAATATTTGTTTTTTTTTTTTGATATACTATTTCATAATTTGTTTTGCTATCTGTTTTTGTCTACCTAAAGATAAAAAAAATCATGAATTTTTTTTGAGCCTCTAAAACACGTACTGTGCATATATAGTCTGTCATAGCGGAAGAGATCTGACTTCCAACAAAAAATATATATGGTACATTTATCTGTGCATAAATAAAACATTTACTTACCAATGTAAGCTGGCTGCACAACATGCATAAGTGCAGATGGTTGATAGGATTGTTCGCTGTCCTGGATATCTAGACATTACTTAAGGAACAATAAAATATTAAATGCAAAATTAAAAAGTGGTTTGAAGTTAGTGACTGTTTCCTTTGTATTAAGGCTTATGGACATATCACGTTGAATACACCAGTTCTCGCTCGATCACCGAAGTTAAGCAACATTGAACCTGGTTAGTACCTAGATGGGTGACCACTTGGGAATACCAGGTGCTGTAAGCATTTAGTGATGGATGTGCGTTGTGGTGCAGTGGATATAGGCTCAAAAAGTGAAATCGGTGATCCAAGTTCGAATTCCAGTTGAATACCCTGCATTCACTTAAACACTGGTACCCTTGGGAAAGGGTATTAATCAATCCCTTACCTCTAGTTATGGGTTAAATAAGAGGGTAGGACTTGGGGACCCTGCCCTTAAAAATACATCCCAATGAATCTTGATACTCAAAAAGAAAAAGTATTACTAGACAAAACTTATATAAAAAACAACAATAAATTGTTGAAATTGCAAAAGGTATTACCAGCAATAAATAAAATTTAGTTGGCAATAAATGACCCGCCGAGATTGATATGCCATAAAACAAATCAACCAACCAACCTTTGAATTAATTGTTGATAAAAAGGCAGACAGCACTTTACCAGTTATATAAGTAGTCATTTTAAAATTTCTGCATTTCCAGAGCTACCCCACGTTCAAGCGAGAGACAAACAAAAGCTGCCCCAAGAGGTGACAGAGTGACCCCTCACTCAAGACGAAGCAGAGCCACCTCATTATCAAATTGAAAGAGACTAAAGCTGTCCTCCATTACAAAACAAGAGATCACTTCATTGCATTTCCCCCCACCACAGACAAAGCCATTTTTTTTTTGTCATTTTTAGTTTCTTAAAAAATTTTTTAAAAATAGTTAATCTTCTCTTAGGTGAAAGAAGAAATCTAATATTTTTTTCAAGTTTACGAAATATACATATTTTAATAATTGTACTTGAAAAGTTTTCCCAGTGGATAATTGAAAAGTTTTCCCAGTGGATAATTGAAAAGTAGTCAAAAAAGGATACTACGATCTCGAAGGATGATCTCTGTACTTCCAAGCCTAAGGGCTTCAGCTTCTGATGTGGCTGGATTAAAGGATGTGATCTTTGGATTGACTACCTCCAGGTAATATTGTGGGGAAGGTAAATCAATCTCTGGAAGTTAAAAAAAAAAAGAAAGAAAAAAGAAGTAAATATATATAAGAGAGGGGGTCAGACGCCAAGAGAGGAGAGAGAGGGGGGATCAGACACCAAGAGAGGGGGATCAGATGACAAGAGAATGGGGGGGGGGGGTCAAACACCAAGAGAGGAGCAGACCCAGAGAGATATGTCGGGCGGTCCATTAATTTAACAGTCTTTCAATACTTGTTGAGATACAATGAATTAATGAACTATGTAGACACTGAGTCTTGTTCATATGAGTCAAAATGCAGATATAGGACCTGATTTATACAAAGGTCTGTGAACACACACCCAGAAAGTGGTTCATTTTTATATAGGGTAGAGTGGGGTCAGTCCACTACTCTGCAGTAGTAGAAGTAGGAATATATACCAAAACCCCATTAAAAGAGTAACCTGGTGGTACTAACTTAATTGTTAACAATGTCAAATATGGGAAATTATAATGCGAGGGCCCAAGCATTTTAAAAAGAGTTGTGTGTGTGTGTGTATATATATATATATATATATATATATATATATATATACACACACACACACACATTATCCTACATCTGTGACATGACTGTGTCATGCAATCATCAGGTCCATATTTCAAACTGACAATTTAATAGATTTGAATTTAAGTTAAAAGTTCATGGGAATTAAATCTTCTAAAGTTACTGCTTTTTTTTTAATAAGATTAAAAATTTTATTTTTCTACAGTTACATGTGGATAAAAATTTAAAATTGAAATAAAAGATAATAAAATGCAGGGAGAAGAAATCAAAGGGGCGTAAATCATGAGTCTTAAAAATTTAAATATTCAAATATTACATGTACATCAGAAATGTAAGGAAAATTAACATTTTAAAATTTTGAATAAAAATTAGATAAAATAAACTAAAAATTTAGAGGTAAAATTTAGAATTAAGAATTAAAAATGTAAGGAGAAAAAATAAAAGATAAAAAAATAAAATAAAATAAAAATAAATAAAAAAATAAAATAAAAAAATAAAAATAAAAAAATAAAATTCATAACAGTAATACTGCGGGAGAGGGGGGGAAAAAGAAATAAGCAAACAAAGAAAGAGTGATCTATATCAATCTGGGTCTAAGAATTTAAGTATTTTTTTCTATGACAGCATGTGGTTATTAAATCACTTTTTTTTATTAAGCAAATTTGGTTTCTTGATATGGTTTAAGATGACAAGTTTTTCTAAAAGGCAAATATTACATTTATATCCTTTTCCATTGTAATGTTTGGATTTAGCTACAATATTCCAAGTAATCATATACATAACACTATAATATGTGAGTATACGAATGCAATATTCGTATGTGGACATGAATAGATGTAAGTCTATAGGTATGTATAAGCATAAACACAGTTACATTTGTATGTACATATGTGGATGTGTGCACATGTCTGTATATGGATATAAGTTAGTGTACATGGGTGTGTTAATTTGTGGAGTTACACATACATACGCATCCATGAAATTAGAAGTAGGCGGTTAATGACTTGGTGGTCAACATTTTCATGACTGGTCTGGATACCACCAACTGGGATGACGCCAATGCCTCTGTCCTGACTCTTTTTTCTTATTTTTCTCTTCGGTTAAAGGAAATACTTATTCTGGTAAACCTTTTTGTACCAAATGGAACAAATATTGTGTGGTCTGATGAAATGAACTAATTTAGCTTATTGAAATGAATTATAATTTATAACCAATTTAAATGACATGTTGAGTTTTCCTTTATAAATATCATATTGCTCTGGATAACATCCATTGAGCTTTCTATATAGATATAACACTTAATATTTTATATTGAGTTAATCTTGTTAGATTATCCTCACTATATATATATATATATATATATATATATATATAGTCATTCGCAGACAGATTTGTTTCACTGTATCACAGCTCATCAGTACGGTTAGACTCCGATTGCTTTTAACCCAGTATTGAAACTAACCGAATTGGCGTCAGTCAACGATTCTACCTCTAGGCTATGGGCGCTCGGTAGAAGAAAGCAGATTTTTAGTGTGTATATTATCATTATACATGCCCAATAGCAAGAGTGCTTTAATTCATTACCAAATGAGCGATGCGTACATATATTCCCCACTTAATAGCCCCTAGAATAATTCGAAACAATCATTAATGACCACCAAAATAACCTTTAAAATAACACAACAGACTACCCACAATGCATCACTGACATGTATATATAAAGAGTCAAGAAAAACAACATATGGCTTGACAGTTTGTTTAACATGAAACAGACTGTCACCTCTGGGTGTTGATTTCAATGTCTGTGTGTGTGTGTGTGTGTATATATATATATATATATATTAGTCATTCATATACAAGCCTGTTTCGCTGTATCACAGCTTATCAGTGTGGCGAGACATCTACTTGCTTTCAGCTTGAATCAAAACTCAACCGATTTGGTGTCAGCCAGAGTCCCTACTCCCTAAGCTATGGGCGCATGGAATGAGAGAGGGAAAATTTTAGCGTTATATATATATATATATATATATATATTAGTGGTAACTGTTTTTAAAGTTTTCCTCTCTATAGAGATCAATCGTAATGAGAGCATAATAAAATGCCTGAAAAATATGTGCACATATGTATGCGCGTGTGTGCGCGCACATATTTTTCTGTCATTTTATTTACCATCCAAATACTTACATCAATGGGAGGGGGGCTTTTCTGCCCACATGTGGGGGTTGGGGGAGGGGGTGAATAAGGAAACATATACATAATTTAACCACTTTTACCTGTGATGGTGTTCTGTCTAAGTTGTTCTAACTTGTAAGTAACAACGCCAAACTGCAGGACGTGGATAATAGTTGGATTTATCATCAAATTAGCAATGACCGTCAACACGACATTAGCAGCAGCAACATTCTGGCAAGAAAAACACAGAATAAAAAAAAAAATAATCTTCAAGACATCTCATCATAACAGCCAATAGGAAAATGTCATAACAAAATAGTTTAAGTAATTAATTTTTTTCAACAAATTGTTTCCATTCTTCAGGGTCTTAAAATTCTGGGTATTTACAAAAAAAAGTTTCCCAATGAGGCTGGATGCGACATTAGGTCGGTTTTTAACATGGGAATACTGACCCCTTAAGCTCCTGAAAAAAATTTCCCCGTATACCTTCCCTAGGGCTCTTGTCCACCTTTCTCCCAGATGAGACACTGCTGTTTGGCATAGCCTCATCTGGATTCCTCTCTGCCTAAAGACAGAGAGTCAGTGGATTTTCAGGGTCTTACAATTCTGTCCCTCCAAACCTCAAGTAGATTCTACAATGCAAAACTGGCTAGAAATCAAGTAAGGAAAAATAGTAATTCCAAGCTTACAGCACCTGGTATTCTCAAGTGGTCACCCATCTAGGTTATGACTGTACTGACAAGGCTCAACATTGCTTAACTTTGGTGATTATCTAGGAACCAGTGGTTGGATGTGATGTGGCCGTACACCAGTTCTTATGCTCTATATCACTGGTATGCCTCATGGGTGCAGAAGAGAATAGCCAGTGAGGCAGAATGATTGGAAGACAAAAATTTATAAACCATTTCCAAAAAATCATGTCAAAAGTAAATGGTTTCAAAATTTAAAATATTGTTACAGATAACTTGTAATTGAATGCATGAGTCCCAGTATAAATAGGTATAAATTACTCATTTTATCATTTTTGCATTATATCAAGTATGAAGAATGTAGTAAGGGTCTGCAAATTGGAGAAGCGAGTGATCAGTAATAATGTTCTGACTTCAAATTTGCAGTTATCTCTCTTTAACAGTTTTTTTTTTAAATTTTTAAATGTACTTTTTATCACATAAAATTTGGTGAGGTGCAAGCAACATTTCATTCCAAAAATGCAGCTCATAATAAAAACATTTGGGAACCAACGTCCTAGATAATTACTTTACAGAAAATCATATTACAACACACCCTACAGAACAAAACTTTACAAATTACTTTACTACTGTGTTCCCATAGGTGAGTGACAAAGTGCTTATTCACAGAAAATCATATTACAACACACCCTACAGAACAAAACTTTACAAATTACTTTACTACTGTGTTCCCATAGGTGAGTGACAAAGTGCTTATTCACAGAAAATCATATTACAACACACCCTACAGAACAAAACTTTACAAATTACTTTACTACTGTGTTCCCATAGGTGAGTGACAAAGTGCTTATTCACAGAAAATCATATTACAACACACCCTACAGAACAAAACTTTACAAATTACTTTACTACTGTGTTCCCATAGGTGAGTGACAAAGTGCTTATTCACAGAAAATCATATTACAACACACCCTACAGAACAAAACTGTCATAAGTCAAGGATTCGCCATTGAATATTGCATAAGAATGTTTTGTTTCCCAATACAGATCCTACTATTTAATCCATAGCTGGGAAAAGATATCTTTCCAAATGTATTAACAATAATGAAACTGACTAGAATCAGAACTGCATTCAAACTGCTCTAATTCACAATTTTACACATGAATTTAAGTGTGCTACTAAATTGGCACTTATGTCCCACCTTTATACCGTTGAAATAGTTAAATGTAACAGCCATTATCTACTCAAACTGTTTCTTTTCTCACACTTCCCATTTACTTGCTTTCTTGATAGCTACACTCTCAAAAAATTTAAATGCATCTTCAATTTTCCTGAATCTTTATTTTTCTTCAATACTCCCTGTACCTAGTCTTTTCTTTAACTGCAACCCCCTGCACACTAGTGGCAGTCCTGCCTAGCTTAGGATGACATGATTTAAAAAAAAAAAAATTTTGACAAAATGGACCTTTGAGAACCCCCCTACCAAATGCAGACAAAAAGAAGCTACCTATTAATTAATCCCTTCTCACATATTTCTCCAATTCTTTCATCTTTTTCAAATTTCTCATTCTGAGATATCATCTGCCCATCCCTCACACAAAAATTTTAAAAAAAAAAAAATAAAATTTAAAAAAAAAATTATCACAAAAAAATAAAATGGAATAAAACAATTTGGCAATTTTTAACCTTTATCCATGCAAAAAAACAGTTCTAAAAAGAGAGTTTCCCTTGACACCAATATTATTAACTATCTTCCCTCCTCAGCTATGTTCGTTTTAAAAAATGGATTAGAATTTTAACATAATCTGAACATTAAAGTGAATGTTTTCTTTGTTGTTGAGAATTTATAACAAAAATTATAAGATTATTTACAAGAATAATTTTATATTTACAACATTCTAAAAACCAATGCAATTTGAACCAACGTAATGCAATGCTTATTATTTCCCAATTTATAGAGAAATAAATATGAAAATTTTTTATTCATGAATTTATAAACATTTATTAAATTATTGAAATATGCGAACCAACTATAAAGAAATCGTGATTATTTACTATTTTATAAAGAAATAAATATGAAAACAATTTTTTATTCATGAATTTATAAATATTTATTAAATTATTGAAATATGCGAACCGACTAATAAGAAATCCTTATTTACTATTTTACAAAGTTTTAATCAATTGGCAATTAGTCGATGCTTTGCTAACCATTCCAATAAATAAACAGTGCAAATAAAGAATCTAATAAATAAATAGTGTTTATTATTTTTATTGTCAATTCGCAAAGAATAAAGAAAACGTATAAATTCATTTTCATACATTTAGATTTTATTCCAGCTGTAATCATTGCTTTTTAAAACAAACATTTTTGAGGAATGAAGGTATTTAAAATAATAGTGTTGTTAAAGGCAAGAACTCGTCATTTTTGACACTGTGTCTAATTTTGGACATGTTTATCCATGTTTGTCTGACATGTCTTATTTTCTTTCCATCTCACTAGCAGTACTTTGTTGTTTTTCTTGGTTTTCTTGCAACCATAATATTTTTTTTTTTTAATCATCATATCGCCCCAAGCAAGGATTTTACTGCCAGTGTTTTACATAGGAAGAAAATTATAAGAGAGAGACAGGTTATAAGGGAGTGTCAGGAAGTGGGTCAGAGAAGGATGAAAATACTGATGAGAGTGAAGTGAACGGAGAAAGGAGCATGAGAGAGAGAGAGAGAGAGAGAGAGGATGCAGGTTAGTGAGATAAGAGATGATTATTGACTTTACATTTAAATTCTTGGAGATTGTAGCTGTCGGGGAGCAGGGGATTACATAAGAGGAAAGTTATGAGAATGAGTGACAGGTTATAGGGAGTGTCAGGAAGTGGGTCAGAGAAGGATGAAAATACTGATGAGAGTAGAGTGAACGGAGAAAGGAGCATGAGAGAGGATGCAGGTTATTTATATAATTTTTTATTGATAAATTTATAAACATTTATTAAATTATTGAAATATGTGAACCAACTATAAAAAAAATCGTTATTTACTATTTTATAAAGAAATAAATATGAAAACATATGAGGAATGAAGGTATTTAAAATAATAGTGTTGTTAAAGGCCAAAAAAAAAAAAAGGCATTTTTGACACTGTCTAATTTTGGACACGTTTATCCATGTTTGTCTGACATGTCTTATTTTCTTTCCCTCTCTCTAGCAGTACTTTGTTGTTTTTCTTGGTTATATTTACAACATTCAAAAAACTAATGCAATATACATCATTTACTAATTTCTTATTCATAAATTTATAAACATTAAATTATCAAAAAATGCGAACCAACTATAAGGAAATCCTTATCTACTATTTTATAAAGTTCAAAACAATTGGCAATTAGCCAATATTTTGCCAACCATCCCAATAAACAATCTGACAGTATATCAAGGGTTCCCAAGCTGAGATACATGTACCCCCAGTGGTACATTTGTACTCTTCAGAGGGTACATTGACTCCAAGAAAATAACCACTATTGTATAATACATAATGTAATCTCCATCCAGATTGCACACTGTATTTTTTTTTTAATTTTCTCATTTTAGTAAGCATTTTTAGTTGTGTTAGTAATGAGCTTGTTGCAAATAAAAAAATAAAACAAAAAATTAAAAAAAAAAAACGAACAAACCTATGCATCTCATGAGTATTGTTTAGCTTTGGTTATCTGTATATAATTTTGAATAGTTTTGCGTACTTTTAATGATCCTTATAGATAATTAAAAAAAGTGTATGGTCAGGTCTTGAAGGCTATCACAATGCGTTTAGTAAAACAAAGGAAGGTAAAGAAGGTGTTGGGTATTACCTATTTATTATTCATTAATATTTCGTGATCAAAATCTCATCTTCACAATGATAGAAAAGCTTGTTTTCATGTTCATCCACTCGTGAACCGTGCCTTTCAACAAATGGTTATAGGAAGCTGATCTGGCATCCAATCTTTGCACGTTTCTCGGACAGTTTAAATAGCTCCCTAACGGTTGCA
Source organism: Ascarosepion bandense (assembly GCA_037127315.1). Lineage (NCBI taxonomy): Eukaryota > Metazoa > Mollusca > Cephalopoda > Sepiida > Sepiidae > Ascarosepion > Ascarosepion bandense. The sequence continues at coordinate 2,814,070 of JBBBDQ010000909.1, read as the reverse complement.
AATTCATCCTGGCTCAGGTGTCGGGATAGGAAAGTTTGTTAATTTGCTTGAAGCATTGTGTATATTGGGTTAGTTCTTGAAGGCTATCACAATGTGTTTAGTAAAATAAAGTTTTTAGTAAAGTAAATAATTAAAAAAAATATATGAAGGATCAAACTATTTCAGAAATTACCTGCATTTAATTCACTGATGTGATGCATAATTGACTCTACTCAAAAAGACTTCATAATAAAATATCAAAATTTCAATTTCATTGTTGTATTTTTATCATCCTCAATTTTTAGGGGTACATAGGAACGCATTAAAAATGACAAGTGGTATAGAAGTACAAGATGATTGGGAAACACTTGATTTAAATAAACAATCTAATAAATAAAATGTGTAAGTTTTATTACAATTTTAATTTTCCTTTTTTAAAAACAAACATTGGTGATGAGTGACAGTAGTTAAAAATAGTGATGTCAAGTGAAAAATTGTTCTTTTGACACTCTCATTGGGAGGGGGGGGCTCAAAAATCCAAGTTCGCTAACAATTCTTACCTTATATGCTGAATCCATGATCCGAGCTTCAACAACTGCACTTCCTGTTTTAATACTTTCAACTAAAACAGTGTCCCCAGTCTTGCCCTGTTGTTCAAGGGGAACAATATGGGGTGGGGTTTGATAGTCAGATTCTCCAAACTTGAGAAACCTTTAAAATAAAATTAAAAAATCATTTTTGAAAATTAAAAAATCGTTTCTGAAAATTAAAAAATCTCTTTTGAAAATTAAAAAATTCTAAATACATTTATTATACTGATTGCAGTTGGGATTATAGTTACAGAGTTCTCCTTCTAGACTGGTTGCCAATCAAGGTTAACCTTTTTGCTCTACTATTTAATCCACAGCTGTCAGAAAAAAATAGATCTATACCTCTTCCAAAAGTATTTGCACATAAGTGAATGTAACGAACTCCACTGGGATATGAATTCAGTTTAGATTTCAATTTAGAGCCACTATCCATTACACCACCTGCACACCCAAGATTATATGGTATTCCAAAGTGGCCACCCATTTAACTACTAAACAGGCACCGTGTTGCTTAACTTTAGCAATCAGGTGAGAATCCAGATTTAAACATTATATGGCTGTAAATAAATAAAAGTCCAGTAGTCCCACTACCCAACCACCCATCATGTGATCATGTCTTTTATGACTTAACCCTTTTGTAGGTTATTTAAAGCCAAAAAATATTTTTAGAAATAACGATTTACTGATATAAATCCTGTTAATTAACCTATAGCTGGGGAGAGAAGATGTGGATTCATACCTTTCCCAAGAGTATTTGCACATCAGTGAATACAACAAACCCAACAGGAATTGGAACCCAGTTCTCTGATTAACAAGCCACACAGACAAGCTTACAGCACGTGGTAATCCCAAGTGGTTACCTATCTAGGTAAGATCAGAGCTTCCTCCTCCTTCGGGTGAGTTGGGAACACGCACAAGGTGGTGTTCAAAACCAAAATATAGAAGCAAATACTTTTCCATACTTATAAAATTTAATTTTCTTAATTAAGCGCACACACACATATATAGTGTCATCCACAGACAGATCTGTTTCGCTGCATCACAGCTCATCAGTACAGTTAGACATCCGATTGCTTTTTACCCAGGATTGAAACCCAATTGGCGTCAGTCGGCTATTCCACCTCTGAGCTACAGGCACTCGGTAGAAGGAGGCAGACTTTTTAGCGTATATATTATCATTATACACGCACAATAGCTGAGAGTGTTCTAATTCATTGCTGAATGAATGATGAGTAGATGTCAGAGTAGCTACTGTTTTTCAAAGTCTACCATTCTTCCAGAATGCTCAATCAGGGTGTGAGAGTGTATATATATATATATATATATATATATATATAGATGAGGTAAAATTACCTCATTTTAAAAATACTGTCTCTTGGATTTTTAAATCATTTGTCCTTATTAAATCTCTGACAAAGCTTGTTATCAGTGAAACACGTTAGATTAAAGACATTTTTTTCCTACTACTTCATTTATTCTATTCATATATGCCCTCATTACAATTCACCTCTCTAGAGACAAAAATTTAAAAGACCCCAAAAATAGAAACAAAGAGTAAATAAATCTTAACAAAAACTCATGTTGGTTGATTATCTTTTATAGTTTATCAACCCTTTGGAGGTTATTTAAAGTCTTAATATATTTTAGACTGTAAGAATTTTTTTCTTTTTTAAAGTGACCACTGCATGAATAATTTTGTTTTTTATTCTGATACACAACTGGTGTTGGGGTTAGTCATACCTTTCCCAAAGGTATTTTCACATAAGTATACATAAAACATGCATTGTAGTGCAGTGGATATCAGCTCGAAATGAGAAATCGGGGAGCCAAGTTTGAATTCCAGTTGAATTACTTGCATTCATTTATGCGCAAATACCTTTGGGAAAGGTATTAATTCTTCTCTTTCCTCCAGTTATGGGTTAATAACAGGACATATTGGGTTCTATAGCCTTGGCTGGCAACCAGTCTATCGCAGAAAGCAATGGCAACCTACTGCAGGATAATCTTCTGCCCAGTTAGTCATATTTTTTTCAAGACATGATCGCCCAAAGCATGTATCACGTATGGCACTTAACTGACTGACTGAATATAATAGTTGATAATGGGCATAAAGTGGGGGTTTGATTTTCTATTGTTATGAAGTAATAAACTGATCCCCCACTAATTACTAAATAATATAATCTAATAATCTTTTCTTCCTTTAGTTATGAGTCAAATAACAGGACAGACTGCGTTCTATAGCCTAGGTCGGCAACCAGTCTATCGCAGAAAGCAATGACAACCTACTGCAGGATAATTTTCTGCCTAGTCAGTCATGTCTCTTTCAAGACATGATTGCCCAAGCGTGTATTACGTATGGCACTTAACTGACTGATACATAAAACCTTACTTGAATTCAAGTAGCTTTTGAAAAAAAATTAAAAAATAAAAACTCATTGTTGCCAAAATGCACAATTTTTTGTTATTATAAAATAGATCACTTTAGTTTAAGATATTAATATCGTTTTTTGTTATTATAAAATAGATCACTTTAGTTTAAGATATTAATATCGTTTTTTGTTATTATAAAATAGATCACTTTAGTTTAAGATATTAATATCGTTTTTTGTTATTATAAAATAGATCACTTTAGTTTAAGATATTAATATCGTTTTTTGTTATTATAAAATAGATCACTTTAGTTTAAGATATTAATATCGTTTTTTGTTATTATAAAATAGATCACTTTAGTTTAAGATATTAATATCGTTTTTTGTTATTATAAAATAGATCACTTTAGTTTAAGATATTAATATCGTTTTTTGTTATTATAAAATAGATCACTTTAGTTTAAGATATTAATATCGTTTTTTGTTATTATAAAATAGATCACTTTAGTTTAAGATATTAATATCGTTTTTTGTTATTATAAAATAGATCACTTTAGTTTAAGATATTAATATCGTTTTTTGTTATTATAAAATAGATCACTTTAGTTTAAGATATTAATATCGTTTTTTGTTATTATAAAATAGATCACTTTAGTTTAAGATATTAATATCGTTTTTTGTTATTATAAAATAGATCACTTTAGTTTAAGATATTAATATCGTTTTTTGTTATTATAAAATAGATCACTTTAGTTTAAGATATTAATATCGTTTTTTGTTATTATAAAATAGATCACTTTAGTTTAAGATATTAATATCGTTTTTTGTTATTATATTAATATCGTTTTTTGTGATTATAAAATAGATCACTTTAGTTTAAGATATTAATATCGTTTTTTGTTATTATAAAATAGATCACTTTAGTTTAAGATATTAATATCGTTTTTTGTTATTATAAAATAGATCACTTTAGTTTAAGATATTAATATCTTTTTTGTTATTATAAAATAGATCACTTTAGTTTAAGATATTAATATCGTTTTTTGTTATTATAAAATAGATCACTTTAGTTTAAGATATTAATATCGTTTTTGTTATTATAAAATAGATCACTTCAGTTTAAGATATTAATATCTTTTTTGTTATTATAAAATAGATCACTTTAGTTACAACAAAAAAAAAAAAAAGCTAGCTCTTATACTTCTCCAATTCTTTCAGTTTTATCTTTTTTTTGTTTGCCCAGAACCTAAAGTCTTATTTTTTTACTAATCAGAAGCTTCCATTTGGTGTTCACATCTCTGCCAGGTCTACTGAGTGTATTATCTGAGCAAAGTTTTAAAATTCCCTTGGAAGAAAATTTGACATGATGTAGATCCTCTACACCACCGTTCTGAGCTTGCAAACTAAGAAAAATGTGCAGGATTGTGAAACAACCTCTTTCCTTGTCAATTCACTTAATTCAATAGTGAGTCTTAAATCACAGATTGAACATTCCGTTTAGGATTTGGTTCCCTAGAAAGTCTTTTCATTCACTTCTGACCCCTTGCATCTTAGTGACATTAACACCTTGCTTGACGTGAATTGATAAAAAAATACGGAACTGTTAAAAATTACCGAAAGATTACTAAACATACAACATACCTGAGGAAGGCCAGAGAACTTGTTGGCCAAATTGAAATGAAAACTGGTTACTAATAAGTAAAATAGACTAAGCACTAAGTTTATTTCAAATGCTACCCCCCTGCACACACACACACTTACTTGAGGTTTTGCTCATCTGCAAGTTGTTTATCTCCTTTTGAGAGAAAGCGCCAGTGAAAAACCATTCCGCTGAGAGTTGTAAAAACATTATCTGTAAAAAGAAAAAAAAAAAATACATTTGTTCTCTCTTTTACAATCAGTTCAATTTCCAAAACCAATATAAATCTAAACTTATTTATAAATGGAAGTTTGTCTGTGTGCCTGTGTGTGTCCGTTACCTATAGACTTCGAAACGGCTGAACTGATTTTCTTGAAAATTTACACAGTTGTACTATAAGCGTCTGCAAGTGTTCTTAGCTAGGTTTTGTGTCGAGGTACCCCTGATAAATATCGAAAATCGATAATCAAAAAAATAGGGTTATAAAAGGAGTAGTCCTGATTTTAATCAAATTTGATACACTCATAGACAAAGACATAAGAAACGATATTCAGAAGTTTCAAGGTTGCAGTTCTTACAATAGTGCAGAAAATCTATGATTATATATATATATATATATATATATATATATTTTAATAAAATGTAAGATGTTTGTGAGTATGTGCTTATCTGCCTGTATGCCTGTATTTTTTTTCAGCCCTTTTATTTTAGTTTTAACTTCGGGTTTGGCTCTAAGTAGGTATGATTGTAGTTCTTAATCTCAGCCATGATACCATTTACTCAGAGGACTTATCTAGCCTTCAAAATTCAGTTTACGACGAAAAGAACTTATTTGATATCGATACCAGGAAATCAAAATTTGATTTACATCCATTCATTTTTCTTTCAAGTCTACAGTTTCGCTTTAACTGGAAACTACTGCTGCTTTTTAGTCTTTCATGCCTACGTCCAAGAGTCTGAGCTCCAGGACAATGGATTAGTTTTAAAGCTTTCATTACACCCAAGCAATGCCAGGCTATACTGCTAGTTATTAATACATCCAAAAGTGATAACATATTAGCAATTTTATGGAGACCATTACAAACATGTCCCCCATTGAATAAATTTAACAGAATTTGCATTAGTTTTTGGAAAACAAAGTTAATAAAATTAAAAAGTCATTCTCGTTTCAAAGCAGCTTTTTTATACAAATCAACTATTGTGTAAAACAAAAACTAATTAGCAGCAAATTGATGCCTGACCCACAGAGTTAACCTGCCGCTTCATAATCCATGCTGACATCAACACACATAAGACATGGAAAAATCACATGTAGGCTATAAAATATTAAATGTAAAAAAATATTGAAGAAGCACAAAAGAGTATAAGCACAAAAGAGTATAAGCACAAAAGAGTATAAGCACAAAAGAGTATAAGCACAAAAGAGTATAAGCACAAAAGAGTATAAGCACAAAAGAGTATAAGCACAAAAGAGTATAAGCACAAAAGAGTATAAGCACAAAAGAGTATAAGCACAAAAGAGTATAAGCACAAAAGAGTATAAGCACAAAAGAGTATAAGCACAAAAGAGTATAAGCACAAAAGAGTATAAGCACAAAAGAGTATAAACTTCCTCTCTTTATCATTTTTATCCTTTTAATCATTCTATCAGTTCGTCATTTGTCTCGTTCCTACTGCCAACGCCACAGCACGTTGCCATCTTTGCTGCTTTTGTTTTCCGTCATGTTTTGTGCATGCAGGCAAGGTGTCGTTATTTGTTCATTCAATCAATCTCTCACCCTTGTCTGTTCCACTGTGCTCATTGATGTCATCTTTGACAGCTTGGGTTCTATAGCCTTGGCTGGCAACCAGTCTACAGCAGAAAGCAATGGCAACCTACTGTGGGATAATCTTCTGCCCAGTCAGTCATGTCTCTTTCGAGACATGATGGTCCAACGCGTGTATCACATATGGCACTTAACTGACTGACTGAATGTAATAGTTGGAAACATACTTAAAGCTGGGCATAAAGTGGGGGATCGGTTTTCTATTGTTTTGAAGTAATAAACTGACCCCACAAATAATTACAGCCTTCTGCCTAGTCAGTCATATCTCTTTCAAGACATGATCACCCAAAGCGTGTATCACGTATGGCACTTAACTGACTGACTGATCATTTTAAAAGCCATTTTTAATGGCTTGTAGTTCAGCTGTATAGATAGATGCATGATTTGGTCGCCTGATTAGTTAATGAATTTGTTTGTGGCTGCTGTGCCTATTCTATCGAGGATTTTTGATCCATCTGTGTAGAATGGTTTATAGTCAAGATGTTTGTCTTAATTCTTTGTACATTTGTTGTTACTTTTTTGCAAGTCTATGTTAGGTCTACATGATGTTTGGAGATTGTCTATCGAGCTACCTTATTTATTGTAACTAATGTTATCAGGCCTTTTTGTTTATTTGTTCTAGTGTTTCATTGATTCAAAGTCCAAGTTAAGGAATGGCTGTCGGTTCATTTCTCTAAAACTGGATATATTCAGGGTTGTGTGTTTTTTGGTATGCTAAGTTACAAAACTCGTCGTCCGAATTCTGATGAATAGAGCAAGAAGCAGAATCAGGCCAGAGATAGGACAAGAACAGTGCAGGTTCGTTAAAGAGTGAGTTTTGTTTAATGGCACATCAACCACTGTGGGGTTTTTTTTTTATTGCCCCAAATGCGAAGTTTTATAGGTTTTTTTTTTTTTTAATATTTGGTTATAATAAGAAAGGTGATTTAGTCAGATTTCAATGAAAAAATTTTGTTTTTATTCTTTTCTATTTTAGAAAACTGAATATGTCTTAGTTTTTAGTTTTGTATTCAAAAATGTTTTATGGCAATTTTTTTCTTCAAAAACGTATATATTTCTATAAAAGTCTATTTTTAGGTATATATTTCTATAAAAGTATTTTTATACTTTCATAGTGTTTTGACCCCTGTTTGGGGGGTTAACTATTTGCCCATAGTTGGGATCCTAGGAGGTAAGACCACTTCAGGTCAGGGTGGACCTGAAAACAATAGCAATTAAGAGGTGGTTCCATGCTCCTCACAAACTCCCAATCAGAGGCCTTGCTGCCGAATGCAGTTTACTGTCATGCCCAGGACCAGGTTCATGAAAGACACTGGAACAAGGAATGCCATATTTATGATTAGGATGCTCTCCAAAAGGGCAATACAAATGACATTATGTGAAGACATTTGACAAAGTACGCCACAAAGAATTGATAGAAATGCTCAGCTACCTCAACATATTTAAGAAAGACATAAGAGTAATCAAGAATCTCTACTGGCAGCAAACCTCCTGCATACGGACAGGTAACAAATTAAGCAGATATACAAGGATAGAAAGGGGCGTAAGACAAGGATGGGTCTTCTCACCAGATCTATTTAACTTGTACAATGATACTATGCTGAGAACTCTAGAAGTTATGCCAGGATTCGTCATCGGAAGCCACAATCTGAACAACATAAGGCACGCAGATGATACAGTGCAGACTGCAGACACGGAAAGGAAACTACAAGACCTCCTACAGAAGGTAGTTGAGGAGAGTGACAAGAAAGGAATACAAATAAACTGTAAGAAAACCGAATGCACGGCCATCAGCAAAAAGAGCAGCCCAAAATGCCAAATACAGGGGGGATACTAAAATCAAGCAGGTACAAAAACTAAATACCTGTGAAGTCTTCTAACAGAAAATAGAAAGTGCAACACTGAAATCCGAAGGCAAATTGGCATGGCAAAGGAGGCATTTCAGAAGTTGAGTAAAGTATTAAGAGACAGGAAAATTTCACTAGAAACAAAGAGACTACTGGATTGCTATGTGATATCAGTTCTTCAATATGGCAATGAATGTTGAACAATCTCATCAAAGATGAAGGAAAAATTTGAAGTGAAATTTTGTTCTATAGAAGGATGCTGCAGATATCATGAACCAAGCACATGAGCAATGATGAGATTTTAAAAAGGATGGAAACAAAAAGGAAATTAATAGTAAGCATCAGGAAAAGACAAAGTTCTTGGGGCACACAATGAGGAAGGAGGGCTTGGAGAGTCTGATACTAAAAGGCCAGATTGAGAGAAAGAGAGACAGAAGAAAGTAGCGTGTAACATACTTGACAGGCCTGAGCAGGTGGATAGCAGAGTCCAGTTTTGATTTGATGTGTAACATATTCTGAGCATTACTTTTTAGTTAGCAATAATTCTCAAACTTTTCCCCAGCAGTTGTTTGTTTGCAGACCACTGCTCATTACCCCCTTTAAAAGATTTTTTTTTAAATTTGAAGATAACCAACTCTGAAAGGTTGAAAACAACCAACTTTGAAAGCAATTGAAAACTTGAAGACGACCAACATTAAAATCAATTAAAATTTTGAAGACTCTCAAAACAATTAAGCTTAAAGACAAACAACTCTGAAAGCAAAAACACCTTTTGGCCTTAAATAACCCTTTGGAGGTTGATAGGCCATTAAACACAATCAATCAATCATCACCTTCCCCTATGTAACCCCTTGCGCAATAGTGGCAGTGAAATGCCTTGCTTGGGGTGAAATGATTTAAAAAAAAAAAAAATTAAGTTTTGATATTACTTTTAGAAGCCTTTTGGGATTATTGTTTATGGTAATCAACGTGCGCATTGAAGTTTAGATATTTTATTTGTTGGACTATGAGAATTAAGTATCCATTTAATTTTAATTCTGGATCAAGGTAGTGGGCTCATTTTTTTTTTTTTTTCCGGAAATGCATATAAACAGTTTTTGTTTTGGAGAAGATCTCTTTTCATTTGCTCATTTTTCCATATTATTTAAACACATTTGTATATATTTTTCAAAGGCAAACATGTTTGATATTGAGAGATTATCTATATATAAGCATTTATACTTTTAATAATACTATTTGAGAATAAATAATGTAACTGATAAAATGCTACCTTGACGTACTCCTGCCTCCTGCTTGTGTCTGATATATTTCCGTTTTGCACTTTGACTGTTCAGTTTGAGAGGAAGTTTTGAATGAATATTCCCATTCTTCCTTTCATTCCCATCTTGTGCATGTCTTTTAGGATATGTGCATTGTGGTGCAGTGGATATCGGCTCGGAACAAGAAATCGGGGGAGACGAGTTCAAATTCCAGTTGAATTCATTGCATTCACTTACGCGCAAATACCCTTGAGAAAGCTATTAATCCATCTCTTCCTTCCACTTATGGGTTAAATAACAGGACAGATTGGGTTCTATAGCCTTGGTTGGCAATCAATCCATTGCAGAAAGCAATGGCAACCTACTGCGGGATAATCTTCTGCCCAGTCAGTCACGTCTCTTTCGAGACATGATCACCCAAGCATGTTTCACATATGGCACTTAACTGACTGACTTCCATGGGGCGTCATAGGCTTTTGCAAGATCAAAGAATATTGATACCACATGATGATCTCAGACAGAGACATTATGAATAAAGGAGTCTAGCTGAATCATTGATCATTGGTTCCATGGTTCTTCAGGAATCTACTTTGGCAGTTATTAGGGTACCACATTAGTTGAGCAATTACCATTCTCTCCACCATCTTGCAAATGAAACATGTTAGTACAATGGGTCCTTAGTTGGGTTACAATGATCTTTGCTATGTTTAGTAACTGAAATGATAACAGACTCAAGCAACAATTTTAGAAATTTGTTTGAACATATCATTGAAGATCTGGAGAAGTATTAAGAGATAATTTTCTAGCAGGCATTGGTAATGAATTTCATCTGGATCAGTTACAGAGTTTTTACTTTTGTTAACAGAGTCTTTTAGTTGAAAGAGAACATTGTATTCTTCTTTATTGTTTGAAGTGAATATAAGTTTCTTATCTAAACTTATTTATAAATGGAACTTTGTGTGTGTGTGTGTGTGTGTGTATCCGTTACCGATAGACTCCGAAACAGCTGAATCAATTTTCTTGAAAATTTACACAGTTGTACTATAAGCATCTTAGCTAGGATTTGTGTCGAGGTACCCCCAATAAATATTGAAAATCGATAATCAAAAAAAAATCGGGTTATAGAAGGAGTGGTTCAATTTTAATCAAATTTGATACACTCATAGACAAAGACATAAGAAACAATATTCAGAAGTTTCAAGGTTGCAGTTCTTACAATAGTGCAGAAAATCGATAAAATATATATATATATAAAAAAAGGCAAGATGTTTGTGTGTGTGTGCGTGTTTATCTATCTGTATGTCCTGTATACAAATCCACAATTTTTATCCGATTCTCACCAACTGTGACACAAATATTCTTTAGGCTGAGTCTGAGCTCCAGGACCATGGATTAGTTTTAAAGCTTTCATTAAACCCGAGCAACGCCAGGCTATACTGCTAGTTCTTTAATATTTTTACATTTTTTAAATTTAACAGTGTAGTTATGTGTTGTGAAGTTTCTTTGAAATTCTGTTATTAGGTTAACTATTTTTTTTTCCCCCATGCATTTATCTCCATTTGTTTTAGTTAAATGGACTGCTGCAGTTTGTTATGTTTTTCATTAATTTTTCTTATTATCTGCCATGTTTATAAGGGGTTTGTTGTTTAGTCTGGAGATGTAGTTTTGCCAAGATTCTCTTCTGGATTTTTTTTTAATTATACACTGTGCTTTTACTCAAGCTTTCTTGCTTGTTTTGTAGGCAAGTTGTGAAAGAATATCTAGCATTTTCTGGTTTGAACTGCTTCTCTGCATTCAGCTGTAAACCAAGATTTTATGTGCGTTGTGGTACAGTGGATATCGGCTCGGAACGAGAAACCGGGGAGCCGAGTTCGAATTCCAGCTGAATCCATTGTATTCACTTACGTGCAAATACCCTTGGGAAAGGTATTAATCCGTCTCTTCTTTCCAGTTATGGGTTAAATAACAGGACAGATTGGGTTCTATAGCCTTGGTCGGCAACCAGTCTACCGCAGAAAGCAATGGCAACCTACTGCGGGATAATCTTCTGCCCAGTCAGTCATGTCTCTTTCGAGATATGATCGCCCAAGCGTGTATCACGTATGGCACTTAACTGACTGAGTGAATATAATAGTTGGAAATATAATTAAAATTTGTACTGGGCATAAAGTGGGGGATCAGTTTTCTATTGTTAAGAAGTAATAAACTGATCCCCCACTAATACTTAATATAATCATGTAATATAATCTATCTCTTCTCTCTCCAGGACAGATTGGGTTCTATAGCCTTGGTCGGCAACCAGTCTACCGCAGAAAGCAATGGCAACCTACTGCGGGATAATCTTCTGCCCAGTCAGTCATGTCTCTTTCGAGACATGATCGCCCAAGCATGTATCACGTATGGCACTTAACTAACTGACTGACGTGGTTTAAAAGATCTAGGTATTGTTTGTTTTGCTATTAGTGTTAGTATGTTTGTAAACGAGACTATCGGTTCTGGTTCATTGAGAACTTCTATGTTGATTTAGAATGACCAGAGATCATTGAATTTTAGCCAGTTAGCAATGTGAATCTTTGGATTCTTTTCTTCTGTTTTTGAAGAAGAATAAAAATTGAACATATGATTATTGTTCAATGAATTGAAGTTTTTACTGCCGTGCTCTGTAGACTTTGCATTTAATTGTAGTTTTTCATGGGGTATTGATTTTTAACCAATATTGAAATACCCCCACTTGGCCTATTCTCTATTGTTGATAAATTTATTTTGTGTTAAGTTTCACATCCTTTAAAGATGTCAGTTTTTTTTTTAGAAAGGCCTCCTGCAAGCAGACTATATTTGGATTATAATCTGTAAGGAGATGTTCGGTTTAACACTTCTATGGCGTCATTCAGTAGAGAGGTTTTTTTTTTTTTAATCATATCACCCCAAGCAAGGCGAAAACGCCACTGATGCGCAGGAGGCTACGTAAGAGTTAAAAGATTGGAAAAGAGAAAAAACGGAAACCACAACCTAAACAGGAAACAAGGGATAAGCCTCTTCACCTGTTCAATAGATGTGGGTGGAGTGTGAACCGGGCAATAGTTTAGTCTATCTACTCCAATTGAAAAAAATAAAAGAAAAAAAAAAAAGAGTGAAAAGATTGGAAAAGAGAAAAACCAGAAACCACAACCTAAACAGGAAACAAGGGATGAGCCTCTTCACCTGTTATGAGTGCAGCTTAGTTGTAAATGCTATTTCTTCAGCAGATTCAAAAATGTCATACTACAGATCAGTGTTTCTCAATGTTTTTAAGCAACAGCACACCTCAGAAAATAAAAATACCGCAGCACAGCATAATTTCTAAAGCATATACATTTCATGAAATAAAACCGTAGATTTTTTTAAAATTCAAGCACAAAAATGGACTTTATTCCAATGTTTCTATTCAACTATTTATGAAGCTTGTTTAGCATGATGTGTGTGAGTGGCACAGTGGATATCAGCTCGGAATGAGAAATCGGGGAGCCAAGTTTGAAATCCAGTTGAATTCATTGCATTTCACTTACATTCAAATACCCTTGGGAAAGGTATTAATCCGTCTCTTCCCTCCAGTTATGTTCAGTAATAGGACAAATTGGGTTCTATAGTCTTGATCAGCAACCAGTCTACTGCAGAAAGTAATGGAAACCTGCTACAGGATAATCTTCTGCCCAGTCAGTCATGTTTCTTTCGAGACATGATCGCCCAAAGCATGTATCATGTATGGAGCTTAACTGACTGACTAAATGTAATAGTTGGAAACATACTTAAAGCTGAAACTGGGCATAAAATGGGGGATCGGTTTTCTATTGTTATGAAGTAATAAACTGATCCCCTACTAATTACTAAATAAAAAAAGCTAATAATCTTTTCTCCCTTTAGCTATGAGTCAAATAACAGGACAGACTGGGTTCTATAGCCTTGGCTGGCAACCAAGAAGCAATGGCAACCTACTGCGAGATAATCTGTCCAGTCAGTCATGTTTTTTACGAGACATGATTGCCCAAGCATGTATCACATATGGCACTTAACTGACTGACTGATTTAGCAGAAATCTGTGTCTGGTGTTTTTTTGTGGGGGAGGGCGGAGATTTCTTCAATGTTTGATCAAATGTGCAATAAGCAAATACTCATTTTTTTCTTCAGTTAAGCATAGTCTTTTTCATTTATTTTTGATGTTATTCAGGGTTGAAGGGGCCTAATTCACATAAGTAGACGAAAGCTGCAATAAAACTGATAAAGCCTTTTTAGCTTATGTGAAACATTCATTTTGTATTAAAATTCAAAATGTATCAATGGGTACTGCTGAATGTATAATTTTGAGTGCCCAATCACGAGAAATGGTGACCAAGTCTTCATTACATAACTAAAGTCCCATATTAGAAGGGACATTTATGAAGAGATTTCAAATCCTATCATACTTTTCTGTGATCAATGAAATAAAATAATAGTCAATGTTTTCATCAAACTTTCATATGGGTAACTGTAATAGTGATCATTTCTTTAATGCACATAGTACACATTGCAGAAAACATACCAAAATTACTTGACCCTGCTCTGTATTACTACTAACTTAATCAGACACACACACACACACGTGTTTACTGTGACAAAAACATGGCATGGCACAGCCGCTGAGAATCACTGTTAAATGTCATTTGATAAAATTAAATTTACTTACCCTCACTGTCATAGGCATGTACCACAAGAATTTCTGGAGTGTCATCTAGAGATATTAAACGAGTTGTCGTTGATATTGTGATCAAAGAGATGAGGTCCACAATAACATAACAGTGGTGTACTTCATTAGACACTGAAACGAGAAATTAATTAAAATGGATAATTAACCGTTCAGGATATAATGAGAGAGCTATGAAAGAAAGATCTATTCCCCCATTTACGCCTCCACTACATTACAGACATTATTATATCTGTGATATGACACCGTAATTAATGGATGGGGAGTAGAGAAAAATATAAGCAGAGTGTAAGGAGAAACAAAAAGGATAGGTCTTATCTATAATATGGAGATTCTTCTGTTTCTGGAGATATGTTCAGGAATCTAGATTCAAACAGGCTTCATTCATCTACTATATCCCAGGCAAGGACATATTTCCCAAAGAGGAAACAACAAGTCAGAATTTGTTTCTATATCTGGGAAAGATATATTCACAAGGGGAAATGGCACCATGGTATTGTAAGCTGCTGGGGAGGTAGGTTTAGCTTCTGCCCAAGCCCCTTGACCCAGGCTAGAAAAAGCAACTGCTTTATTTACCTGCTGTAAACAAACTGAATGACTGTCCACTCTCGTCACTGTATGAAGAGATGTCACTAAACAACAATCACATGACCCCTATGACTTATCTCCACCCATCTCATTTGCTGCTTTGGGGCAGTCATCACTTTCATCTAATCTTCAAACACTACCATTAACAACACAAAAGATAAGTCTTTATTCTGCCTACCGAATATGCACCCGTCTCATACGTGTGCATACCTCAAGACAAGGCAATTAAGAATCTGCAGACAAAATCACTAACACTTAAACTATTGACATTATTTGGAATATTGCCTTCATTTTTAATGCCATGTTTACAACATTTCAGCTGTTGTATGTTCTAGCCTTCTTCAGACATGGCAATAAAGATGAGGACAAAAGTACAAATTATGTAAATAGAGTAAATACTACCTTATTTCAGAAGTAGACACTTTTATCCACTGAGCCATGTGCCTTGGGGTTTGGTCCGAAATTCCAACAAACATTACCTGAAGAAGGCTGGAGTGTACAATAGCCAAAATATGTATCTATCTAAACTTATTTATAAATGAAACGTTGTGTGTGTGTGTGTGTGTGTGTGTGTGTGTGTCCGTTACCTATAGACTCCGAAACAGCTGAACCGATTTTCTTGAAAATTGACACAGTTGTACTATAAGCGTCTGTGAGTGTTCTTAGCTAGGTTTTGTGTCGAGGTACCCCCAATAAACATTGAAAATCACTAATCGAAAAAATCGGATTATAGAAGGAGTAGTCCGATTTTAATCAAATTTGATACACTCATAGACAAAGACATAAGAAACAATATTCAGAAGTTTCAAGGTTGCAGTTTTTACAATAGTGCAGAAAACCGATTATATATATATATATATATATATATATATATATATAAAAGGCAAGATGTTTGTGTGTGTGTCTGTTTATCTGTCTGTATGTCCTTTATACAAATCACAATTTTTATCCAATTCTCACCAAACTTCACACAAATATTCTTTAGGCAGAGTCTGAGCTCCAGGAACCATGAATTAGTTTTAAAGCTTTCATTACACCCGAGCAACGCCGGGCTATACTGCTAGTGTGGAATAAAGATGAGGACAACAGTCCAAATGTAAATAACTACTGTATCTCATCTCAGTAATATAGACAGATCCTGAAGAATACAATACAATGCCAAAATGTTCTGAATATACAGCCATTATACACTCTGACCTTCTTCAGGTGAGTGGGATTTTGAATTAAACTTTATTTCAATCACTGGGGTAGATTGTTCTAATTACACGAGTCATACCACTTCCAGATGTCTTATCACCATATAACTGTACTTACTAAGACTTTGGATCTTGTCACTGGATAAAGACAACAGTCCAAATAATGGAAATGATGTAAATAATTACAGTATCTCATCAAGAAATATAGACAGATCCTAAAGAAAGCTGGAGTGTACAATTGCCAAAATGTCATGAACGTGGAAATAAAGATGAGGTTAATAGTCCTAATAATATAAATAGTAAAATTAAATCAGCAAAATTGTACCAAAATTTTGTGTAATTGATAAAAACATAGTTAAGGATACTAGAGACATATAAACATAAAATAAACGCAATTTTTTTTTAATAGTTTTACCCCAAGCGGGCGTGCGTTGTGGTGCAGTGGATATCGGCTCGGAATGAGAAATCGGGGAGTCGAGTTCGAATTCCAGTTGAATTCATTGCATTCACTTACGCACAAATATCCTTAGGAAAGCTATTAATCTATCTCTTCCTTCCAGTTATAGGTTAAATAACAGGACAGATTGGATTCTATAGCCTTGGTTGGCAACCAGTTTACCACAGAAAGTAATGGAAACCTGCTGCGGGATAATCTTCTGCCCAGTCAGTCATGTCTCTTTCGAGACCTGATCGCCCAAGCATGTTTCACATATGGCACTTGACTGACTGATGGTGCAGGGGGTTACAAAAAAAATAATATTACATCTGACAACACTTACTAACGAAGAACGTCAGAAAAACTTGTTCGACACTTACAGAAAATAAGTAATTTTTCCTCATTTTTTGTTTTAACGCTTATTAACGAGGGACGTTAGAAAAGGAAAACCTTGTGCAACGCTTACATAAATTGACCCTGCCCCCTTGCTTGGACTTAAAAGATTTTATTGTCTACATAAATTGGAGAAAAAAATTGTTGTAGATACGTTTGCAAAATGGAACTAATTGCAGAATTAACTAAGGTATTACAAATCATTTATAGCAACAATTCCAACAACAACAATTTATGCAGCAACAAGAAAGGTTTGAAAAGTTATTCAAACAAAAGGCATAAGAGAATAAATCCCTTTGTTGTGGAGAAAGAAGAGAGAAATAACAGTAGAAGGGATTTTTAAGAATAGATGACAAAGATGGGTGTCAATTGACGTTAAAGTTTTGTACTTAATTTTATACTCTCAGGTTATGTTTTAGAGATATGTACGTTTTACGGACATATAGTATGTACATGATCTGATGTCGGTATTATATGTGTTGATATTTTTTTTTTTTTTAATCGTATCACCCCAAGCAAGGCGATAATGCCACTGATGCGCAGGAGGCTACGTAAGAGTGAAAAGATTGGAAAAGAGAAAAACCAGAAACCACAACCTAAACAGGAAACAAGGGATGAGCCTCTTCACCTGTTCAATAGATGTGGGTGGAGTGTGAACCAGGCGATAGTGTAGTCTATTGTTGATTTTAATTAGAAATAGAGTAGAGTAAACACATTTCTTAAAAAAGGTACAACCGGTTGACAGTGATCAAATGGGAACTGGTGTTTTCAGTATAATTTGAATTCCTAAAATATTGCTTTATCTTGATTGATTTATCCGACAGCAAAATAAAAGGGAGAATAATGCCAATTTGTTAAAAAAAAACACAAAAAACTTACATTTATCTTTGGCAAATATGATAGAGGTCACTCTGTGGTCAGCTTTGGATATTGCAGAAACACTGGCTTGCAAAGAACATTCATCGTCAGTTAAAACAGAAACGACTTCTGAATGAGTGGACCGCCTAGAGTAAAACAAAACAGATAAGACATGAATCTTCATGAAAAGAAATTGTGTCAATTTTTTTTTGTGTAAAAAAAAAAAAAAAAACACACACAAACACAAAAGTATGCAACAAAATATACAATGGAAATGATTTTGTTGATCTTTCAACTTTATACCTAAAAAAGAAATCTTTTTAAAAAATAAAGGTTTTGAAGTATATTTTTCTCTTGACACCATTTAACTGCTTTCACTCCTCAGCAATGTTTGTTTAAAAAGTGATGATTAGATCAGTAACAAAACCGAAATACACGATAACAAATTTACCTTTTCTTTCTCCTTGAGATTTGACAACGAAAATAAAAGTTTATTAGATTGTTCATTTACGCCATTATAGTCTTTATTAAAATGGTTGCCCTGTTCACACTCCACCTACATCTAGGTTATAATCGTGCTATGTCGGTTGCTAATCTACTTAACGCACCCAAAATGTTAGGAACTTGATAATCTTCCACTGAAAGCTGACTCCTTAGTATTCAGCCAACTGCCAAAGGGTGTGATTTCCGGCTTTCTCTTTTCCAATCTTTTCACTCTTTTCTTTTTTTTTTCAATTGGAGTAGATAGCCTAAACTATCACCCAGTTCACACTCCATCCATGTCTATTGAACAGGTGTAGAGGCTCATCCCTTGTTCCTTGTTTAGGATGTGGTTTCCAGCTTTCTCTTTTCCAATCTTTTCACTCTTACGTAGCCCCCTGCACATCAGTGGCGTTACCGCCTTGCTTGGGGTGATATGATTAAAAAAAACCAAAAAAAACATTGGTCAATTGCCAATTAATTCAAGCTTTATGAAATAGTAAATGAGGATTTCTTTATAGTTGGTTCACATATTTCAACAATTCCATAAATGTTTATAAATTTATGGACGAAAAATTCTTTTTATTCTTATTTATATCTATAAAAGTGACGAGGGTGAACATAGTGTAAGTATTTGTTTGATAGATTCAACTTAGCGTCTGCACTTTGCAGTCTAACTTGATGGGAGTTGCACTCTGATGTAGATCAAAATTCTAGAATGCTAATGACACCTTGAAATTTTTCAGAAAGCCAAAGTTAGGGGTAGAAAATTATATATTATCACCCCACAAAGTCAGGGATCACTTTATGTATTGATTATAATATAAAATCGATCACCCCACTTTATATTATCTCCTCCTCCTACCCAAATCCAATAGAGGCATTCTACATAGTTATCTATAAAAGTAATGAGGGTGGATGTTGTCTAAGTATTTGCTATGTAAATTCATCATATGTTTTTTATTCTTATTATTTGTTAAACTACCTAAGTGAAACCGGGCTAAACTGCTAGTTACTTTATAAATTGGTAAATGATACTTAACATCAGGAAAAGAGAGCTGAAGTTTTTGGAGATATGTAATTAGGATGTGGTTCAGTAGATGTCGGCTCAGAGCGAGAAATCGGTGAGCAGAGTTTGAATGCAGGGAATTCAACTGGAATTCACTTTTGCGCAAATACCATTGGGAAAGGTATTAATCCATCTTTTTCCTCCAGTTATGGGTTAAATAACAGGACATATTGGGTTCTCTAGACTTGGTTGGCAACCAGTCTACTGCAGAAAATAATGGCAACCTACTGCAGGATAATCTTCTGCCCATTCAGTCATGTCTCTTTCGAGACCTGATTGCCCAAGCGTGTATCACGTATGGCATTTACCTGACTGACTCACTCAGCAACTCCTTGAATCTTAGAGGCTTCATCATTGAAATGGTTAATAATCAAGGTATGATCAAAAACTATCAGGACTGATTCTATAGTAACAGAGTTAAAAAATCTAATGTCATGCCCAGTCTTGTGTTTCTGCTATGACGTGAAGATTCTTAAAATACAAAGAATATGCAATGTTAGCAGTCTTGACCAAGCATCTCAGCTTCAGTCTATTTCCCCAATGCTGTAATGTAGGTTAACTGAGTTTTTTGATAAATATTCTTATGATTTTTCTGATAAGAATTCCACTTTAGTACTTGACTTCATGAATTTAAGCATTCTTAAAATACAAAGAATATGCAATGTTAGCAGTCTTGACCAAGCATCTCAGCTTCAGTCCATTTCCCCAATGCTGTAATGTAGGTTAACTGAGTTTTTTGATAAATATTCTTATGATTTTTCTGATAAGAATTCCACTTTAGTACTTGACTTCATGAATTTAAGCACGATACTGTTTTCTACAAGCAGTAATTTATGTTTTCTTTTTTTTTTTTTTAATTATATCACTCCAAGCAAGGCGATAACGCCACTGATGTGCAGGGGGCTACGTAAGGGTAAAAAGAATGTAAAAGAGAAAGCCGGAAACCGCATCCTAAACAGGGAACAAGAGATGAGCCTCTTCACCTGTTCAATAGACATGGGTGGAGTGTGAACCAGGTGATAGTTTAGTCTATCTACTCCAATTGAAAAAAAAAAATAGAGTGAAAAGATTAAAAAGGAGAAAACCGGAAACCGCATCCTAAACAGGAAACAAGGGATGAGCCTCTTCACCTGTTCAAAAGATGTGGGTTTTGGTGATCGAGCGAGAACTGGTGTATTCAACATGAAGTGGCCGTAAGCCTGAGTATGTTTGGTGTTTGTTAGATTTTGAGGTGTTGTTGGATCCTGTGATGGTTTTATCTGGGAGTTGTATTCGGGTTTTTGGATCTAATCAGGTTTTGCTTTTCAGTGATTGGTTTTTTTGTTGTTGTTTTTCAGCTACTGCTTTGTTTTTTTAATTCTTCTAGTAGCTTTTTCATTTCTTTAATTAGACTAAAGATGTCTTCAAGTTTGTTGTTTGCATTTTTTTTATGTATATCTTTAATGACCAAAGAGGAACAGGCGTTGCAACCGATGTTAAAAAAAAAAAAAAAAAAGAAAAACAACATTAAAAAATTACTGTTTTCTACAAGCAGTAGTTTATGTATAATATCTTTTTTTTACCGCGAGGTTGTAAAAAACACCAGGTTGGAAAACTGGCGCGGGATATCCTTCTCTTAATGAGGGTGAATGGGCCTCTCTTAAGCCATGGTAGGCAACCCATCTAGTGATGGTGTCACGATAAAAACACCCTAGGTAGCTCTGGCGAAGCATCAAGTATTCAGCTACTGACAAGATTTTGAATCTCAGCCAAGGCCGCAGAATGATGAATGATGAAGCACAGTACTAGATTAGCAAATAGGTCTTAATTCCACAGTTGAAATTGTTAAATATAAAGATGGCCACTGAAAAACCGAAGGGTTTAAAAAAAAAAAGTCATAACTTGTTGTGTTTCAGTTTTTATTCTTTCTTTTTGCAGGAGGATCTCTTGGAGGTTAAAAATGGCTAAATACGATTTCCGGCAACAAGTAAAACTAATTGAGGTTTTTCTATTCCAGTGAACAATCAATTCTTCAGACTCTGAGAAAATACAGGCAACATTTTAATGTCAAAATATCTCCTAGTGATAACATGATTCAAAACCTAATCACCTAGTTTGAAAGAACTGGATTAGTTGGCAATCTTTCAGGAAGAAGGGCACTGTGCACAGTGATGCAGTAGTGGAAGCTGTATGGCAGAGACTCGTCAGTTTCTACCATTCGACACTCTGCTCAACTAGGCATCGTCAGAACAACGCTTCAGAAGATTCTGAAACTGAATTTAAAAATGTTTCCATGCAGGATTCAATGGTCCAAGCAGTATTTTGTATCATTCATTCTTTCAGTGGCCACTCTATATAACTAAATTCTATTCTAATAGTTTTTTTTTTTTTTTTACATTATTTGACTGGTGTCCTCACCTTCATTGTCATATTCACAACATTTCAGCCTTTGTAAGTTCCAACCTTCTTCAGGTGACTGAAATTTCGAAATGAAGCCTTTATTTCGAGAACTTAGACAGCCAGAAGTGGGATGACTCATGTAACTAGAACAATACCCCCAGTGATTGAAATAAACATTGTGAATATAGCAATAAAGATGAGGACAACAGTAATGCAAAATCACAATACCTCATCTCAGAAATATAGACAGCTCCTGAAGAAGGCTGAAGCATACAACACCAAAATATCATGAATATGGCAACAGTGACGAGGACAATAATCCAAACAACGTAAATAATTACAATATCTCCTCTCAGAAAAATAGACAGATCCTGAAGAAGGCAGGGACATACAACTGCAGAAATGTTGTGAATATGGCAACAAAGAAGAAAACAGTCCAAACAATGGAAATAATTACAATACCTCATATAAGAAATATAGACAGGTCCTGAAAACGGCCAGAGCATACAACCGAAATGTCATGAATGTAATAGTACAGATGAGGACAACAGTCCAAACAATGCAAATAATTACAATACCTCAAGGGCCCTGAAAACGGCCAGAGCATACAACAACTGAAATGTCATGAATGTAATAGTACAGATGAGGACAACAGTCCAAACAATGCAAATAATTACAATACCTCAAGGGCCCTGAAAACGGCCAGAGCATACAACAACCGAAATGTCATGAATGTAATAGTACAGATGAGGACAACAGTCCAAACAATGCAAATAATTACAATACCTCAAGGGCCCTGAAAAAGGCCAGAGCATACAACAACCGAAATGTCATGAATGTAATAGTACAGATGAGGACAACAGTCCAAACAATGCAAATAATTACAATACCTCAAGGGCCCTGAAAACGGCCAGAGCATACAACAACCGAAATGTCATGAATGTAATAGTACAGATGAGGACAACAGTCCAAACAATGCAAATAATTACAATACCTCAAGAGCCCTGAAAACGGCCAGAGCATACAACAACCGAAATGTCATGAATGTAATAGTACAGATGAGGACAACAGTCCAAACAATGCAAATAATTACAATACCTCAAGGGCCCTGAAAACGGCCAGAGCATACAACAACCGAAATGTCATGAATGTAATAGTACAGATGAGGACAACAGTCCAAACAATGCAAATAATTACAATACCTCAAGGGCCCTGAAAACGGCCAGAGCATACAACAACCGAAATGTCATGAATGTAATAGTACAGATGAGGACAACAGTCCAAACAATGCAAATAATTACAATACCTCAAGGGTCCTGAAAACGGCCAGAGCATACAACAACCGAAATGTCATGAATGTAATAGTACAGATGAGGACAACAGTCCAAACAATGCAAATAATTACAATACCTCAAGGGTCCTGAAAACGGCCAGAGCATACAACAACCGAAATGTCATGAATGTAATAGTACAGATGAGGACAACAGTCCAAACAATGCAAATAATTACAATACCACATAGGTCCTGAAAACGGCCAGAGCATACAACAACCGAAATGTCATGAATGTAATAATACAGATGAGGACAACAGTCCAAACAATGCAAATAATTACAATACCTCAAGGGCCCTGAAAACGGCCAGAGCATACAACAACCAAAATGTCTGGAATGTAATATTTCAGATGAGGACAACAGTCCAAACAATGCAAATAATTACAGCCACCTCAGGAGCCTGAAAGCGTGAGCATACAACAACCGAAATGTCATAGATAAATAGTACAGGTGAGGACAATGATCCAAGCAATGCAAATAATTACAATACCTCAAGGCCTGAAAGCATTAGAGCATTACAACAAAATGTGAATGTAATGATACAGATGAGGACAGTCCAAACAATGCAAATAATTACAATACCTCAAGGGCCCTGAAAACGGCCAAGAGCATACAACAACCGAAATGTCATGAATGTAATAGTACAGATGAGGACAACAGTCAAACAATGCAAATAATTACAATACCTCAAGAGGCCTAAGCAGCCAGAGCATACAACAACCGAAATGTCATGAATGTAATAGTACAGATGAGGACAACAGTCCAAACAATGCAAGTAATTACAATACCTCAAGGGCCCTGAAAACGGCCAGAGCATACAACCGAAGAAATGTCATGAATGTAATGAGCCACAGACAAGACAGTCCAAACAATGCAAAATAATTATACCTCAAGAATGAAAACGGCCAGAGCATACAACCGAAATGTCATGAATGTGGTAAAATGAGGACAACTGATCCAAACAATGCAAATAATTGCAATACCTCAAGGAGAAGCCTCAGAAAACATTTGAGCATACAACAACCCAAATGTCATGAATGTAATAGTACAGATAGAGACAGATCCAAACAATGCAAATACGATACAATACCATAGGTCCTGAAAACGGCCAGAGCATACAACAACCGAAATGTCATGAATGTAATAGTACAGATGAGGACAACAGTCCAAACAATGCAAATATTACAATACCACATAGGTCCTGAAAACGGCAGAGCATACAACAACCGAAATGTCATGAATAGCAATAGTACAGATGAGGATAACGGTCCAAACAATGCAAATAATTACAATGCTGGGTCTGAAAACGGCAGAGCATACAACAACCGAAATATGTGAATAATAATGCAAATGAGGACAACAGTCCAAACAATGCAAATAATTACAATACCACATAGGTCCTGAAAACGGCCAGAGCATATGAAATGTCATGAATGTAATAAAGTAAATGAGGACAACAGTCAAAACAATGCAAATAATTACAATACCACATAGGTCCTGAAAACGGCCAGAGCATACAACAACCAATGTCATGAATGTAATAGTACAAATGAGACAACAGTCCAACAATGCAAATAATTACAATACCTCAAAGGGCCTGAAAACGGCTGAGCATACAACAACCGAAGCGTCATGAATGTAATAGTACAGATGAGGACAACAGTCCAAACAATGCAAATAATTACAATACCACATGAGTCCTGGCAATGAGCAGCACAACAACAAAATGTCATGAATACAATAGTACAAATGAGGACAACAGTCAGGCTATTCTGAAATAATTACAATACCTAGAAGTACAGCATTCGACATACAACAACCGAAATGTCATGAATGTAATAGTACAGATGAGGACAACAGTCAAACAATACAAATAATTACAATACCTCAAGGGCCCTGAAAACGGCCAGAGCATACAACAACCGAAAGACGTCATGAATGTAATAGTACAGATGAGGACAACAGTCCAAACAATGCAAATAATTACAATACCACATAGGTCCTGAAAACGGCCAGAGCATACAACAACCGAAATGTCATGAATGTAATAGTACAAATGAGGACAACAGTCCAAACAATGCAAATAATTACAATACCTCAAGGGTCCTGAAAACGGCCAGAGCATACAACAACCGAAATGTCATGAATGTAATAGTACAGATGAGGACAACAGTCCAAACAATGCAAATAATTGCAATACCTCATCTCAGAAATATATACAATTTCTTCTTCTCTTATATACTTATTACCTATAGAACTTTTCTTTCAGCCTATAGCATCCAAAGATCTTTAAAAAATTAAATATTTCAATCATCTTTTATTGTACTTTCTCCTGAACGTTTTCTGTTTCAATCACTCTCAGCAACCAGTCGCCTCTTCAACTGAGCCACATTTTATAGATTCAAAACGTCTTTCCTAGTAAGAGTTGACACTACTTGACAAATCCGTCACATGCTGGACAATGTTAAGTTTCTACTTGACACAATGTGTTATCTCTAGTTACAAGAAACGCACTTTAAAAATTTAACCAAACACAATGACATCCCTTAATTCAGAGACAGGGAGAGAGAAATATGACTTAACAAGTAAAACCAAGCCAAATTTGTAAACAAACACATGCACACTTGGTCAGCAACCTTTCTATCAAGCATCTTTCATTAAATATGACGAACAGAAATTTTTTTTTTTTTCCAGTTTTTCAAGCATCCTAACATTTTTTCCATTTTCTTGGAGATACAGAAACTGTCCATAATTTTGATCGTTTCAAGTGCTTTCAGCCACTTCTATAGCCATTTTCAATGATATTTATGTATCTGGTGTTATTACTTTTTCCTTGTGTTTTGACTGTTGCGTAGCAATTTATTGTTTTTTGAAAAAGGTGCATTAATTCCAAGCTCTCTCACGCCATGCGCAACTGGAAATCCCATGAGCATCTTTTCTATTTAGAGAAAAAAAAATTTTTTTTTCAATACTCCATTCCTACCATTAAATAATGTAATTATGAAGAATTTGTATATTCCTTATCTTCAACAAAATGGAAAAATTAGGATCTTAGTGTTGTGGAGTAGTTTTTGCACAGATAGTTATAATCGTGCTATGTTGGTTGCTAATCGACTTTACGCACCCAAAATGTAAGGAACTTGGTAATCTTCCACTGAAAGCTGACTCCTTAGTATTCGGCCAACTGCCAAATTAATATCAACTGCTTAGTAATTATACTGAACTCCAATAGAACTCTAAAGAACTCCTATGAACTTCAAGAACTTCTCCCGTGAACTTCCTGTTAACTCTTATTAATATAGGAGGAAGATTACATTATCTGAGGAATAGGTGTGTTTCCCCATAACACTTAGAAAATTTTAAAAAAAGGATAAACCAAATCTTCCTTGTCAGTCATATTAAATGAACAATGGTTTATCTTGATACATCATTAACTTAAGAATTACGAATCATTAGAAAATTCTAATAGAAAAACTCATGAAATTTCCTAGGATCATTCTTAGTAAATATGAATGCTGGTCATTATTTCAAGTTGTAAGGGGGTACAAATGAAAAACTCAAAATCAACAACTTTTTCCATTTCACTGAAACAGACAAACACTTTTTCATTTTGTCACTGAAAGCAAGTAGTGCATCTGTATTTTGATTGGATCAAACGGAATAGCCCATTATTTATGAGTTATTGGCAGGGTGTAACGGTTGTGCAAACCTCAATTTTTTTTCAAAAGCCTAAACACAATAGGTAAAACACTGGAGGACTCCTGGCCAAGTAATCTAGGGTAGGTACCTCCACTAATTTTCTATACCTAAATTTTAAATTGAATTTTTAAAAAGTTTTTTGAAGCTTTAATTTTAGCTGAAATGAAAGCTAAATGATTACATTTACTATTTCCAGTAAGCAAAATACTTTGGTGTATTTCAAATAGAAATTATATTCACTGAAACCTAAAACTTTAAAATGTTTAAAAATGTTTCACTTTTTCAGCTATTATTGAGCAGTTGACACATTTGTAGACAAAAGTTATTTCTCAGTTTTAAAAATATTGCAAAAATAAAATATCTGTGACATGTTATTTTAAGAAGATTAGTAAATTTATAGTTAAATTAATCTGATTTGAAACAAATATTACTTCTTTATATCATGAAATTTAGAACAAAAGTATTTCTTAATTATAGAGGTTTAATCTTTCTGATCTTTGAAGTAGGTATTTACTTTATAAATAAACTAGCAATATAACCCGGCGTTGCTCGGGTGAAATGAAAGCTTTAAAACTAATCTATGGTCCTGTAGCTCAGACTAAAGAATATTTGTGAAGTTTGGTGAGAATCGGATAAAAATTGTGGATTTGTATAAAGGACATACAGACAGATAAACAGACACACACAAACATCTTGCCTTTGATATATATATATATATATTATCGATTTTCTGCACTATTGTAAGAACTGCAACTTGAAACTTCTGAATATCATTTCTTATGTCTTTGTCTATGAGTGTATCAAATTTGATTAAAATTGGACCACTTCTATGATCAGATTTCTTTGATTATCGATTTTCAATATTTATCTGGGCTACCTCGACACAAAACCTAGCTAAGAACATTCGCAGACTCTTATAGTACAAGTGTGTAAATTTTCAAGAAAATCAGTTCAGCCGTTTCGGAGTCTATAGGTAACGGATACACACAGAGACAAAGTTCCATTTATAAATAAGTTTAGATATATATATATATATATATATATATATTTCCTGGTAAAGAGGACTCAAGGTTTTATTATTTTGAGTGCCCCAGCATTTATTTTATTATAATTAATGCAAGGAATTTTTCCCCCCCAATTTACTACTAGTCATCTGGTTAAAAGGGTGTGTGTACCAGATATTTCTATTCCTATTTTTTCTTCGGGGTTTACTTTTCTCGTTTACATATTTAATATTGGGGTCTTTGTATCCACTATTAGGAATTAGGAAACACTTTCCGGAAGAAAGATCCACTAAGATCTTTAATAAAAACACTATTAAATTAAGTTACAGCTGAATGAACAATCTAGAAAAAAAAAATTTTTTTAAATCACAATAATAATATTTTAAAAAACTAACAAAATTAATAAAAACAACTGGATAACAGAAAATAATTTAGAAAAGAAAAAATGTAATTGTAAAAACCCTATAGACTGCCTGTTAGAAAACAGGTGCTTAACGGAATCAATCGTCTATCAAGGCAAAATATCTTTAAAGAAAACCCGAATAATATAAAAATTTATATAGGGAGTACTAAAAATACTCTGAAACAACGGATTTGCCAGCACACCTCTTCATTTAATAATAACCAATACAAAAATAGAACATCCCTATCAAAATATCATTAGTATCTAAAGGAAACTAAAAAAAACACCCACAATAAAGTAGAAAATTCTAAAAGAAGCGAAAACATGTAAGTCCTTAAATGAACCATGTTCATTATGTTTATGCGAAAAACTATCTATTATTAAATCACTTAAGAATAAAAATCTATTAAATAAGCGCAATTAGATAAATGTCATATGTAGACATTGCAAAATGTTCACATTAGAAAAAGGGTAAAATCTAAATGAAATAACATGCATATAACCAACAATTGCTTAAGGAAAATAATTACTGACGAACTATCAAAATAAAATGAAACAAATTTATTTTTTTTTTAAAAAAAAACTTTACAACAAATAAATAGACCAAAAATGATAAGTGAAAAATACAGCATTGGTACTTAATGAGAATATCATATCAAAAGCAATAAAACTAAAGAGAGAAGAGAGGAAAAAAAGAAAAATGATAAGATCAGGTTAAAGGCAGGTTAACATCTTGACCATTAAGGAGGGAAAGGAAGAAGGGAAAAGAGTAAGATGAGGGAGGAAAAAAAAAAAAAAGAGAGAAAAAGTTGGTTAGTATGTATTCTTTGGGGCCAAATCCTGAAATGAATCTTCACTCTGATTAGTTAAAAGAAACACACACGTAAATTTTATATCTTCCCACATACATACACAGCAAACCAAAGATTTTTGTTATTTAAATGTAAACCATCTGCACAACCAACATCAAACATTGCCTCATGATGAGAATCTATCTTGAAACATACAAATTTCCGTGTTGCAATGTACAATTAATACATAACTATATAATCATAACTTATGAAATAAATTAAGAGTTTCAGTCAGTTAAGTGCCATACGTGATACATGCTAGGGCGATCATGTCTCGAAAGAGACATGACTGACTGGGCAGAAGATTATCCCGCAGTAGGTTGCCATTACTTTCTGCGGTAGACCGGTTGCCGACTAAGGCTATAGAACCCAATCTGTCCTGCTATTTAACCCATAACTGGAAGGAAGAGACGGATTAATACCTTTCCCAAGGGTATTTGCGCGTAAGTGAATACAATGGATTCAACTGGAATTCGAACTCGGCTCCCCGGTTTCTTGTTTCGAGCCGATATCCACTGTACCACAACACACATAATGCATTTTTTTTTTATAATTTGGAGTAGATTTTTTAAAAAGTAGATTTTTTGGAAAAAAAAAAAAAAAATTAACGTCTTTTTCCATGCCAAAAAAAGGAGTTGCATATTAAGTAGTAAGCTCTAGTAAACATTGGGTGAATAGTTGACAAAAAAAAAATTCAAATGTGTTAGAAAGGATTTTTTAAAATTTTTTAAATAAATGAAAAAAGAGAAACTGATCTTTCTGCTTACTAACAAACATTTTGATGATAAAGCTTTGCTTTTATTAAGTTTGGGCCCTTTTAACATCAGGGAATGAGTGGAGGTACCTAAAAGAGCCTTGCTTAGAAGAGGAACTGTTGACCCCATGAAAGCAAAATGTCAAGTGGCCCTCACTAAGATAATCTTTTATCTCTCCCCTTCCTCTAAAGTAAATAGTCTTCTTCCTTTTCATCTTATCCTCTCTGTAAAAACACTTACCCTTTTTCTCTTAGTTTAATCACTTGTTCCTTTCCTGTTTTTGATATAATAGCACCCAACCCGCAAGAGTGCTTTCATTTCTTTTTCTTGGACAAGTACTTAAAATCGATAGTTTCTGTTTCTTTCTATCATCTGAATTCCTGGAACAAGTTAACTTTATTTGCAGTCAGACTAATATCCTCTTCATTTCATAATCGCAATTTTCCGCCACAGTGCCCTTCACCCAAACCTAGCCACCTTTCAGTGTCTGGAGAAAAAAATCCAGCAATGTCCAACAAAATTCTTTATTCAATTTTCAAGGGTAGTTTGTTTTCAAATTGCTGTCTATATTTATTTTATTTTTTTGGGTGGGGGATATTTTTGTAGTATTCCTTAGTTATTTCTACATATGTCACTGTATCCATCAAGTTTGTACTATCCTGTTCAGAGATTGAACTCACAATTACTAGGAAAGGAACCCGAACGAAAGAAAAAGGAAACCCTAACGAAAGAAAAAGGAAACCCTAACGAAAGAAAAAGGAAACCCTAACGAAAGAAAAAGGAAACCCTAACGAAAGAAAAAGGAAACCCTAACGAAAGAAAAAGGAAACCCTAACGAAAGAAAAAGGAAACCCTAACGAAAGAAAAAGGAAACCCTAACGAAAGAAAAAGGAAACCCTAACGAAAGAAAAAGGAAACCCTAACGAAAGAAAAAGGAAACCCTAACGAAAGAAAAAGGAAACCCTAACGAAAGAAAAAGGAAACCCTAACGAAAGAAAAAGGAAACCCTAACGAAAGAAAAAGGAAACCTAACGAAAGAAAAAGGAAACCTAACGAAAGAAAAGGAAACCTAACGAAAGTAAAGGAAACCTAACGAAAGAAAAGGAAATCTGGACATCCTTTAAATTTTGAAAATTAAAAAGGAGTCATGAAATTTGAAAATAGGAAATAAATCTAAAATAAGCAGTTATTTGAAGTCATTCAGTCAGTTAAGTGACATACGTGATACACACTTTGGGCGATCATGTCTCAAGAGAGATAACTGACTAGGCAGAAGATTATCCTGCAGAAGGCTGCCATTGCTTTCTGCGGTGGACTGGTTGCTAACCAATGCTACAGAACCCAATCTCTCCTGCTATTCAACCCGTAGCTGGAAGAAGAAGAGATATTATTAAGTACTAATTAATGGGGGATCAGTTCATTACTACATAACAATAGAAAATCGATCACCCACTTTATGCCCAGTATCAGCTTTAATTATGTTTTCAACTATTATATTCAGTCAGTCAGTTAAGTGCCATATGTGATACACACTTGGGTGATCATGTCTCAAAAGAAACAACTGACTGGGCAGAAAATTATCCTGCAGCAGGTTACCATTGCTTGCTGCAGTAGACTGGTTGCCAACCAAGGCTATAGAACCCAATCTATCCTATTATTCAACCCATAACTGGAGGGAAGAGATGAATTAATACCTTTCCCAAGGGTATTTGTGCACAACTGAATGCAAGAAATTCAACTTTGAAGTATGCATGTGCAAAAATTTTGCTTTGGCAATTTTTAGAATGTTGGGTTTTGAGGAAAGTAAAAGGGAAAGGATGATTTACTCCTTAAAGATTAAGGAATTTAGCATCCAGTTTAAAATATCAAATGACAAAATTTTGACTGAAACATGGAAGCCATATGCTTGATGTTTCTTGCTTTTTAAGAATGAAGATTTTTTTTTTCAATGTTAGGCCTTTATGCCTTGAAAAAGGTAAAAAGAAAAAGATTATCCCCTCCTTCTTAAAGATTAAAGAATTTAGCATCCATTTTAATATATCAGATGCCAAAGTCTTGACTGAGACCTGGAAGCCATATGCTTGATGTTTCTTGCTTTTTAAGAACGAAGATTTTTTTTTTCAATGTTAGGCCTTTATGCCTTGAAAAGGGTAAAAAGAAAAAGATTATCCCCTCCTTCTTAAAGATTAAAGAATTTAGCATCCATTTTAATATATCAGATGCCAAAGTCTTGACTGAGACCTGGAAGCCATGTTTTTCACATCTCTAGCTTTTTAAAAATAAAGATTTTTTTTTAAATGTTATGCCTTTATGAAACTAAACAGAAAAGTATTATCCCATTTTTCTTAAAGATTAAGGAATTTAGCATCCATTTTAAAATATCAAATGACAAAGACTTGACTTAGATATGGAAACCAAGTGCTTGGTGTCTTTAGCTTTGTAAAAATAAAGATCATTTTAATGTTAGGGCTTATATGATACACTTTAAAGAAAGCAAAATGGAAAAGATTATCTACTCCTTAAAGATTTAGGGAATTTAGCATCCATTTTAAAATATCACATGACAAAAATTTGACTGAGACATGGAAGCCATATACTTGGTGTCTCTTGCTTTTTAAGAATAAAGACTTTTTTTAAGGTTAGGCCTTTATGTTATGCCTTGAAGAAGCTAAAAGGAAAAAGATTATCTGTTCCTCCTTAAAGATTAAGAAATTTAGCATCCATTTTAATATATCAGATGCCAAAGTCTTGACTGAGACATGGAAGCCATGTTTTTCGCATCTCTAGCTTTTTAAAAATAAAGATTTTTTTTTTAAATGTTATGCCTTGATGAAACTAAACGGAAAAGGATTATCCCCTTTTTCTTAAAGATTAAGGAATTTAGCATCCAGTTGAGAATATCAAATGACAAAACTTGAATTAAACATAGAAGACATGTTCTTTGCATCTTTAGCTTTTTAAAAATAAATTTTTTTTTTTTTTTTTTAAATATAAAAATAATTCATAAATTAGTCTACAATTAACTTGGGGTGAACCTGGCTTATTTCATACCCAAGTGAGAAACACAAAGTTAGCCAACATCCGTAGTAAAAGATATTATCAGAGGAACCAGGAGATTTACCTACACTTATTAAATATTAACAACGCCAAATGCTATCAAACAAACCAACCTTTACGCATCTTTCATGTACTACAGTCTAATCTAACAGTAGTTTTGTTTTATCTTCTATGTGATACATCCCTTCAGAATGTTGTGGAGAGCCATGATCACCTATCTTCTGCAGTTCTTAGCAGCAGTTTCCGGTTTTCTCTTTTCCATTCTTTTCATTCTTTTTTACAATTGGAGTAGATAGATCTATCTATCGCCCGGTTCACACTCCACCCACGTCTATTGAACGGGTGAAGAGGCTCATCCCTTGTTTCCTGCTTAGGATGCGGTTTCCAGTTTTCTCTTTTCCAATCTTTTTACTCTTACGTAGCCCCCTGCGCATCAGTGGCGTTATCGCCTTGCTTGGAGTGATATGATTAAAAAAAAAAAAAAAAAAAAAGTTCCTCCCACCTTTGATAAGGGCCCCCACCATCTAGTCACACAAACTCATCAGCTGTGGCTTTCTGCCCTTCTCTTGCCCTTAATACACCCTGTGAGAGTTAAGCTTTCCAAGCCTTCTTCCTCATTCCGTGCTGAAGTGTTATTCCTGCTGACATTCTCTTCAAGACTTCCTCATTGCATACTTGCTCCAGTAGAAACACATTTCTGCTGCCGCTATTTTTTTCCTCGTCACTGAAGAGATTGTATAACATTAACTGTCATATAAGATGTTAGGGCGCCGCTCCTATTTGACTACAAATGGACTGTTCCCATTGCTATATATAGCAATGGTGGATTCTCTATAGGAGAATCATAGAGAGTCACTTGAGAGTCTCTAATGAGTTACTGAAGAGTCAGTGCGAGTCAGAGAAGAGTTAGTCACACTTCCGGTGGCGTACCGGAAGTAATCACGTATACACACATCTTACGACGGATTGGACTCTTGTATCTTTTTATTGTAAATATTACTAATCTCTTCTGTACATACTAACCGTCTTTCCGCGGAATACAACTTATATTCTGATTCTGTTGTTGAGTTATTCATTTATACTTGGCAACATAACAGAAGATGAATAACACAACAATCCAGCACTCTTTGCTTTGCTTATAACAAAATTTTTCAATTTCTCAGCACCTACCTTAGCTTTTGGGATGCTGGTTTCACTGTCAATAGTATGTATCTTCAAAAAGATGCTGACAGTTTACTTATTTCCATAAACCTTTTCGGCAAAAGAAATTAACTCTATAATTCAACTCATACTAGGAGGAAACCACTAACATAGATAGAAAATAAGTGATCACATAAAAACAGAAGACATTAAGAAAACGAAAGATATTCTCACCAAATTTATTCAATATTATCAATCAAAAAATCCTAATAGAACTGGAAATCCTACCAGGATTTATCTTTGGCAGGCACAATCTCAACAACCTAAGATATACAGAGGACACATTGTAATAGCAGACACAGTAAGGAAACTGCTGAAACTACGAGACAAGATGATAAAGGAAAGCAAAAAGAAAAGTGAAAATATCTGGAAAGTGTTTGAACAGATGACAAAAATGTGATATCCAAATCCAAAGGCTTAGTGGAATAGCAAAAGATGACTTCCAAAACTAAGGAAAGTAAGAAACAATTTTTGTTCTTAAACAAAAAGAATACTGAACAGTTACATAATAAACTGCCTCTTTTATGGCAGTGAATGCTGGACAATTTCCTCACAAATAAAGAGGAGACTTGAAGCAAGAGAAACAAAGAAAAGAGTGCTGAACTGCTATGTAATATCAATCCTTCCATATGGCAGTGAATGCTGGACAATTTCCTCACAAATGAAGAGGAGACTTGAAGCAAGAGAAACAAAGAAAAGAGTGCTGAACTGCTATGTAATATTAATTCTCCTGTATGACAGTGAATACTGGACAATTTCCTCACAGATGAAGAGGAAACTTGAAGCAAAGAAAAAGTGTTGGACTGCTATATAATATCAGTTGTTATATATGAAACATTGATGCTGGATAATTTTCTTTACAGATGAAAAGATGTCATTAAGAAGGATGCCCAGAATAGGGAGTAAGTAACATTTTAAATGGAAACAAAAAAAGACATATTCAGAATTGAAGTGTCAGTTGAAATTTCTAGGACACATAACAAGGAAAATAAAGAGTTGGAAAATTTATAAATATTGAAAACAAAAGGGACAGAGGAAACCTGTTAATAACCTATCCGACAAGCTTTTGTAAATGGATGATAGAACAGAGGAAGGACAGAAAAAAAAAAAAAATGACAAATATTGCTAAGGGCAACCAAGTATAGGAAGCTGTGGAGAGCCTTGATCTACCACAACCTAAATTTACATAGTATCTACAAAAAGAATGTAGGAATTTTATACATTGACCCCTTTAAAGTGAATGCTAAGACATACAGAATATTTTGCTTCAAGCCTTTTTAATCTGGCAATGAATCGATAATTTGTTTTGTTTTCTACAGTTTATCAACCCTTTGAAGGTTATTTAAAGCCAGAAAATATTTTTATATTGTAAGGATTTTTCTTCTTTTTTGGAGATACCAATTTAGTGATACATGTCTTCCCAATTAATCTATATAGCAGGGATGGTTGAGAAAATTGGATTCGTACCTAATCAGAATTTGATAAACAAGAAATGTGGATATAAAGTGGAGGATCAATTTTATATTACAATCAATATATAAACTGATCCCTAACTTTGTGGCAGTTCTAGTTTCTGTACATTTATATTCCCGAAAATGTGAATGAATCTGAAATACATGCCTGTGTAGCTAATTAGTATTTGATTGATTTGTTTTCTATGGTTTATCAACTTTTTGCAGGGTATTTAAAGCCAGAAAACTTAAAATTGTAATAATTTTCCCGGAAAGGAGGGATAACAGTGACAAGTCTTAATAATTAACCCATAGCTGGGGGAAGAAAAGTTGTATTCATACATGATTAAAAGTTGCTAAAGAAATGTGAATATAAAGTGGGGGATCAATTCTATATTACAATCAATATATAAACTGATCCCTAACTTTGCGGCAACAGTAGTTCCTTCACATTTATATTCCAGGGAATGTAAATAAATCACATAGGCATGCCTGTGTAGCTAATCAGTATTTAATTGGATTGATTTTTCTATAGATTATCAACCCTTTGCAGGTTATTTAAAGCTAAAAAGATATTTTTACATTGTAAGATTTTTTTTAGATAATAATTTAACAATCTTACTAATTAACCCATAGCTAGGAGAGAAGTGAATTCATACATTTCCCCAAGGGTATTTGCATCTAAGTGAATATAACAAACACAGATGGAATTTGAACACAGCTCATCAATTAATAATTTCAAGCCATTACACCACCCACACATCCAAGCTTAGAGCACCTGTTATTTGCAAGCGGTTATCCCTTTAAGTTCTGATGAGGTTTAACATTGTTTAACTTCAGCGATCTTACAGGAACCGGTGTCTCAATATGATGCGGTTGTGGTGGGACAATTCAGTAATTTGGGACAAATCATAGGTGATAAAAGCAGTGAACGGGGGGGGGGGGGGGGGGTACATACAAAAAACTAACAGTGATCATTGTTTGGGATAGAGAAACAGAGATATATAGATAGATATACCCAGATAGAAATAGAGTAGATAGATACACAAAAAAAACACATTTGAGAAAGGGACATAACTGTGATTTTCCTAATCCCTGAATTTATCCAACTCAGTACAGAGACTGTGATATATCCCTTGAGCATGTCAAGTGCAATACATGTTGTACAAAACAGCCGATGTTTGACCGTAAGGTGAACTCAAACAATTTACATTTCAACAAGAAATAACAGGTTGATATAACACTACAATTGTCCTGGAACACCAGATGAAGTGATTGTATAAAAATATCCCAGTTTCAAGTGGTTAAACAGACAGGAGTAGCTTGACCTTCAACTGCAAGGAAACTGGTCAAGTGCCCCATGAATAATCTATGTGTTGTCCAATACTTGAGGATTGTTTATGAACAGTGGATAAAACAAAAGTATTTGGGTTTGATTTGGTATGCCAACAAGGTTTTTTACAACAAGATTCATAGGAATAGAATATGTATTCTTCGTAAGAATTCAGATTGTAGATCAAGTTTCATTGACGTATTTTCAAATATACAGTTTGTAGAGAAATTGATTTTATTGGCAATTTCATTTGGTTTATATTTTTTGATAGAGGCCTACCATTTCAAGAAATGTTATGTAATACACTTTTGCTTTCTTGAAGAGGTCATACATGTTAATATTAAAAAATTTGGCAGACCTGAAGGAGACTACCACCACTTTTAAATTTGTTGTTTTTCATGTTTTTGTTTTTTTTACTTTTTTTTCAGCGCAGTCTTATCGGTTATTACACAAAGTTTCCAATTATCAAAAAAAATTTGAAAACGTTTCAATATTTAAACAATTTTTTTTTGTGGGGGGGGGGGGGGGGGCTCAGTTTTTCACACAACATTATAGTAAATCGATCTTCCATTTCGGAACCACTCGCTTTGTTTTGTTTTTTTTTTGGGACAAGTTGTTGCTCTTGGTTTTGTCTTTTTCAATTTTGTTTTAGTTCTTACGATGACATCTTCCTCGGAAACTCTAAGAAGGACTTTATTCAAAAATTTCGAAGGATTCAGTTGTTGAATATGCGCAAGCAAAAAAAGTTAATTGTACAGGATCGATTTACTACAAGGTTGTATGAAAAACTGAGCACCCCCACCCACCTAAATTGTTTAATGTTGAAATTTTTACAAATTTTTTTGTAAATCAACAATCAACAAATTTACAGGTGGTGGTAACGTACCAGCGAATGGTTCCAAAATGGAAGCTCGATTTACTATAACGTTGTATAAAAAACTGAGCCCCTTCCTCCCCTAAAGTTGTTTAAATATTGAAATTTTTCCAAACTATTTTTGTCAATTGGAAAGTTTAGAGTGTAATTGATAGGACTGCACTGAAAAAAGTTTTAAAAAAAAAAAAAAAAAAAAAAAAAAAACAAATAAATTTAAAGGTGGTGGTAGTCTCCTTCAGGTCCGCTAAGAATTTTTGATAGCTCAAGGACTGAACACTCAGTTAATATATGTCTAATAGTGCATGTTGTTTTACATGCTTGGCATACTGATTCATCATTGTTTATTAAGTGTGAGTGGTTGAATTTCTTGCATTCCAACTCTTCTCTCCAGTTATGGGTTAAATAACAGTACAGATTGGGTTCTATGGCCTTGGCTGGCAACCAGTCTACTGCAGAAAGCAATGGCAACCTACTGCAGGATAACCTTCTGCCTAGTCAGTCAGTCTCTTTTGAGACATGGTCACCCAAGCATGTATCACGTATGGCACTTAACTGACTGACTGAATGTTATAGTTGGAAACATACTTAAAGTTGATACTGGACATAAAATGGGGGATCGGTTTTCTATTGTTATGAAGTAATAAACTGATCTCCCATTAATATTACTAAATAATATAATCTAATACATCTTTTCTCCCTTTAGCTATAAGTCAAATAACAGGACAGATTGAGTTCTATAGCCTTGGTTGGCAACCAGTTTACCACAGAAAGCAATGGCAACCTACTGCAGGATAATCTTCTGCCCAGTTAGTCATGTCTCTTTCAAGACATGATTGACCAAAGCGTGTATCATGTATGGCACTTAACTGACTGATGAGTGGATTATTCTTGTATGGCAAATGCATAAGCTGGCCAGTATTACTTCTTCCTTCCAATATCTCCTGGAAGCTGATTTCCATTCTTCTAATTGGAATTGCGGAATGGATGGGATCAGCCAAGCACTGTGACCACGGAGCAGGAACAGCGGAGTATTAGATAGCAGCTAAAATTGAGAAATCGGAGGGCCGAGTTTGGATTCCAGTTGAACTCTAACATTCACTTAAACGCTAGTACCCTTGGAAAAGGTATGAATCCATCTCTTCTCCCTCCACCAGCTACGGGTAAATAGGATAGACTAGGTTCTGTAGACTTGATTGTCAACCAGTCTACTGCGGTAAGAATTAACAACCTACTACAGGAAAATTTTCACACCATATGCAGTTGGGGACTGTTTGTGGAGCCAAAAAAAAATTCCCATGAAACTTCTGGAGAAGAGGCCAGCTCAATCACACAGGGTTAATGCTGCCACAAATACAAGTATTTAGCATTGCTATTCCTTTTGAATCTATTAATGATCTCCTTAAAGCTGATTTGGCTGTTAGGTCTGCTTTATTGTTACCTTCAACTCTGATGTGGCTAGAAATCCAACATAGTTTGAGGTCTTTATGGTTGCAACTAGAGCTCATTTTGTATAATAGTTTGGTAATGTATAGGTTGTCAGATTTCTTTTTCTTTCAAAGCCATTAGGACAGAAAATGAGACCAAAAATGTTGAAAGCTAGCTTTATTGTATAAGTCTCCACAATGAAAATAGAGCTTCCTTTTGGGAGCTGCTTTTTTTTTTTTTTTTTAATATTTTGGCTCATCAAACAAGAAATTAGGGATTCAAGTTCGAATTCCAGTTGAATTCCTTGCATTCATTTATGCACAAATACCTTTGGGAAAGGTAATAACCCGTCTTTTCCCTCCAGTTATGGGTTAAATAACAGGACAGATTTGGTTCTATAGCCTTGGATGGCAACCAGTCTATTGCAGAAAGCAATGCCAACCTATTGCGGGATAATCTGCCCAGTCAGTCATGTCTCTTTCGAGACATGATCACCCAAACGTGTATCATGTATGGCTCTTGACTGACTGACTGCACATCTTGTCTTGTTTTCACATTTTGACCCACCCATATAGATGGCTGTTAATATGTTAAGTGGATGCGTTTTTTTATTTCAGGAGTTCATGTAATTCTAGCAAGACTTCGGGTTGCTTAATTGTACATGGTGGAATACTGGCAGTCGTTTCTTGTAGGTTTCAGAGTGTGGTAAATTATTCTTTCACAATGGATTTCGTCCTAAGTCCACAGAGTTGTATGGTATTTTCTTTGGTAAATGTTCGTTTTCCCCCGCTTCAAATTTATCCAAAATAGCATTATTTCTGTGTAAATGTATATGCTGAACTCAAATCAACAATTAGTTATTGAAGAAATTTACCTTTTTTGCTTTGAAAGTCAAAAAAAAAAAAAAAAAAAAAAAAAAAAAAAAAACTATATCTTGCACTTTTTCTCTCCCGTAACTCTCACGAAGTCATGTAATTAACTGCAGAATGACGTTCTACGTAGGCAGAAATTTTGTTTGGAATTTTGGTCGATTTTCTTCCTTTACTAAATCTTCCGGCAATGTTCTTCCGCTAATGAAAGTAATAAGCGTAGAAATACAATAGCGCATTGCTTTCATTCTCGGAAGTACATCGCCGGAAGTATCAGTAAATGAAGAAAAATCACCAAAAACTTTGCCAAAATTCGTTCAAATGCGCAGTATGTCATTCTGCAGTTAATTACATGACTTCGTGAGAGTTACGGGAGAGCAAAAGTGCAAGATATTGTTCGTCTTTTTATGGACATTTAGATAAAAAAAAAGGTAAGTTTCTTCACTAACTAACACTTGATTTGAGTTCAGCATATACATTTGGAAAAGTGAAAGGAATTAAAACGAACATTTACCTTTCCTTTTTGTTGAAATAGTAATTTGGTTTAAAAAGGTCCTGCTGCTTTACATCTATCATTGAAACAATACCTGTTGCATTTTTTTTAGTGCTGAACTTTTTGGAAAGCATTACTTTACTTCAAAAATAAGAATCTCCGTAAAATGTTTTCAATCCTTGATGCCTTTTTCTTCAACTAGTTTTGGCAGAACGTTGGGTTTTAAATTCATCAGCAACCAGTCTACCGCAGAAAGCAATGGCAACCTACTGCGGGATAATCTCCTGCCCAGTCAGTCATGTCTGTTTCGAGACATGATCACCCAAACCGTGTATCACGTATGACACTTAAATGACTGACTGAATGTAATAGTTGGAAACATACTTGAAGCTGATACTGGGTAATATGTGGGGGATCTCTTTTCTATTGTTATGAAGTAATAAAATGATCCTCCATTAATTACTACTTAATATAATCTAATACATATTTTTTCCCTACAGTTATGGGTTAAATAACAGGACATATTGGGTTCTGTAGCCTTGGCTGGCAACCAGTCTACTGCAGAAAGCAATGGCAACCTACTGCGGGATAATCTTCTGCCTAGTCAGTCATGTCTCTTTCGAGACATGATTGCCCAAGCGTGGATCACATATGGCACTTAACTGACTGAATAGTTGGCTGAATAAACAAAAGACCCCAGGATGAATATTAGAAGCAACAGGTGCAAACCTATTGTTCCTTGTGATTTAATATCAACATCAGGTCGCTGTAATGATTGGTGCAGAGAACAAAAGCAACAATGGTTGTACTTCAATATCAAGTTGTCAAGTTTGTTTTGATAACATGATTCGCCTCCATTCTTTGCTTTATTTTTTTATTATATCAGTGGCACATATTAACAGTCACTGGAAATTCTGCTCTTGAGGCATGGTGTCAACAAAACTCTTGACAAGTAGAGAACTTTTCAGAGAATCATCACTGAGTAAATGATTTTTCTGGAGGTCTACAATCTTGGTTTCAATACTAATTCTCCCTAAACACCTTTACAGTTTTCTGAATCGTTCCAAGTGAACCAATCACTATGGGAAATTCTTCAACATTTGTTCCCTAGGTTCTTCAGCCCCCTAACAAGATCCTGATATTTTTTTTTTTTTAATTACAGTTTCTTTGAAATCCACTCTTGTGTCATATGGAACAGCAAAGTTCCTATCAAACAGGTCGTCTTGAACGGGTAGGCCTCCAGTTCTTACCACACGAACGTGGGCGTTCCTCAGAGCTCTATCCTAGGTCCGACCCTCTTTCAAATTTTCATCAATGATCTCCCTAATATGATTAAATCCCAAGTAGGCTGACGACACCACTATTTACTCCTGCTTCAGTAAAAATTCTGTCAAGGCTGACAAAGATAACCTTGCTGCTGATCTTGAGAAGAACCCTCCAATCTGTGAAGTGGACTATGGTGGAGTAAGAAACTGCTCGTAAACTTTAATGCTTCCAAAACAAAGCTGCTATCTGTCAGCTACCATAGACAGTTTCTCCTGCCCCACCCATCTGCATGGATCAAGCTAGTCTCATCGAATGCAATACACTGTGCCTCCTCGGCCTCGCTCTCTCTACTGACCTCAAGTGGAAACGATTACAGTGAATCAATCGCTAAATCGCGAGGAAGGTGTCGAGCCAGGGAAGTTTTCCTCACCTGAGTCCATCTTGGATATATAAAAAGCAACCAAATTTGACACTAGCCACTCTCCTTATCTATAATAAGGTCATTTTTCCATGACATGATCCACCTAGACCAAGAAATCCCATGTTGCTATTATCACTAATACAATCTGTGAATGAAAAATAGTCAAGTTCTAAATTTCAGTCAACTGAAGAAGGTCGGAGCATACAACAACCAAAATTTCATGAATATAACAAAGATAAGGACAGCAATCTATGAAATGTAATTTTTTTTTATAATCATATTGCCCCAAGCAAGGCAGTCTATGGCCACTGGTGTGCAGGGGGTTACATAGGAGAAAGAGTAACAGGTTACAGGGCATGTCAGGAAGTGGGTAAGAGTAGAGTTAAGATACTGAGAGTGGAGTGGACAGAGTAAAGAGCATGAGAGAGAGGATGCAAGTTAGCAAGATAGGAGACGACTATTGACTTTACACTTAAACTCTTAGAGATTGTAGCTGTCAGGGAAGCAAGTAAATGAAAGGGAAGTGCGAGAAAAGAAGCTGCTGGAGTAGAATTTGCATTAACATTTTATTGGTTTCACAGTAAAAGGGTGGGACCCAGTTGCTAATCTTGTAGCTTGAGTAAATTCATGCATGGGGGAACCAGAGAGCTAAGTTCATTGGAGCAAAAGCTGTGAAGGTACTTGTAGAAGAGACACAGAGAATCCACATTGTGCAGGTGAGAAAGTGACTGTATCTTGGCTGCCAGGTAAGGATCGATCACATTGCAGATTCTTCGTTAGATTTTGTGAAGGACCCCTAGATGGATAGCAGGGGCACCTGACCAGATATGGCAGCAGTATTCAATGCAAGGGCAGATAAGTGCAAATAAATACAATACCTCGTGTAAGAAATACACACAATTATATCCAAAGTCTAATGAAATAATCTTGTTTGGAGAAAAAAGTAAGAATCTTCCCAGATTTATTTATATTTTATGAGAGGTTTTCACTTTAAAAGCCACTGAATAAAAGCCACTTTAAAAGCCACTCACTGAATAAAAGAGGGAAAGTTTACACGTAAGCATGTCAAAGTGAGCCTTCCGAAAAAAGATGTTGCGGAAGTAAATAAACATTGAGACGTGGCAGAATCATCCATGTTTGTATACTATTAAATAT
Organism: Ascarosepion bandense; assembly: GCA_037127315.1. NCBI lineage: Eukaryota > Metazoa > Mollusca > Cephalopoda > Sepiida > Sepiidae > Ascarosepion > Ascarosepion bandense. The sequence continues at coordinate 2,770,857 of JBBBDQ010000909.1, read as the reverse complement.
TGATTACTAACACTGAACCCTACCGAAAGGCACAGCATCTTTATTAAATAGCCCTGTAGATGTCAGTTACATTGTTTAATACAAAAAATAGTTTGCTTTTATCTCATTTTAATTCAGCACGTCTCTACTTTAGATTCTTACTTATAATAATTAAGTATGTTATACAGTTACACTCTGTAAATAATTCATAAATAAAAGACTATTCCATTTTGATAGCATGGAAACAGTCAGAGAAGCTACTTAGATGTCAGAAAATAAATGATTAAAGAAAGAACGAAAGAAAAAAAGAAGGAAATATAAAAGTGTTTAAAGTCTGTTTCAGTGAAATGGAAAAAGATGCCAATTTAAAATCTGTTCATTTGTATCCCATATTTTATGATTGTTATTGAAATATTTTCTTAAATTTTTTAAGTTCAAATATTTAACGGATAAAAGACAATACTTGATTTTGGTGAGAACATGAAAGAAAGAAATAATGATGGTAAATAAAAGTCTTTAAAATAAAAATTCAATTACAATAAATAGAATAACATCATTTGTTGAATTATTTTTTAATTAATTTTCTTTAAATTATAAAAGTCCAAATCACTTTTTCATATTTTATGGGAGATTTTTTTTTTTTTTTTTACTTCAAAAGCCACCCACTGAATAAAAGAAAGAAAATTTACGTGTAAGCGTATCAAGGTGAGCCTTCAGCAAAAAAAGATAATGTGTTACAGGAGTAAGTAAACATTGAGATGTGGCAGAATCAACTATACGTTTGTTTAAAATTAAGCTATGATCACTAACAACGAACTCTACCGAAAGGTACAGCCCCTTTATTAAATCTCGATTATTTAGCCCCGAAGATGTCAGTTACATCGTTTTAAAAAAAGAATAGGATATCGACCAAATATAAAGTTTATATGAATCTTATTCTAATTCAGCATCTCCCTTCTTTAGTTTCTTAGTACACACGTTACACATTGCAAATAACTCAAAATAAAAGACTATTCCATTTTGATAGCATGGAAACAGTCAGAGAAGCTATTTAGATGTCAGAAAATAAATTATTAAAGAAAGAACGAAAGAAAGAAAGAAGGAAATATAAAAGTGTTTAAAGTCTGTTTCAGTGAAATGGAAAAAGATGCCAATTTAAAATCTGTTCATTTGTATCCCATATTTTATGATTGTTATTGAAATAATTTCTTAAATTTTTTAAGTTCAAATATTTAACGGATAAAAGACAATACTTGATTTTGGTGAGAACATGAAAGAAAGAAATAATGACGGGAAATAGAAGTCTTTAAAATAAAAATTCAATTACAATATCGTCAACTGAATTATATTTTTAATTAAGAGAAATGTTCATAAGATAAGGATTTGGCTAGAAAGAAAGAAATAAGAATATAAAAATTCTTAACATCTATGGAAAAAGACACTTCTTGATTTCAGTGAGAAAAAGAAATATATACATATACATATACATATATATATATATATATATATATATATATATATTTTGTTTTTTTTAATCGTATCACCACAAGCAAGGCGGTAACCCCACTGATATGCAGGGGGCTATGTAATAGTGAAAAGATTAGAAAAGAGAAAGCCAGAAACCACATCCTAAACAGGGAACAAGGGATGAGTCTCTTCACCTGTTCAAAAGACGTGGGTGGAGTGTGAACCGGGCGATAGATAGATCTATCTACTCCAATTGTGTGTGTGTGTGTGTGTATATATATATATATATATATATATATATATATATATATATATATCACATTAAATTAGCACAGTTTTATAGCTTGGTTTGGTTGTTTTGTTTTTATGGCATATCAACCTCAGCGGGTCATTTATTGCCAACTAAATTTTATTTATTTATTGCTGGTAATACCTTTTTCTTTTAACAATTTAATGTTTTTATATAAGTTTTGTATCTAGTAATACTTTTTCTTTTTTTCGAGTATCAAGATTCATTGGGATTTGTTTTTAAAGGGCAGGGTCCCCAAGTCCTACCCTTGTTATCTAACCCATAACTGGAGGGAAGGGACAAGTTAATACCTTTCCCAAGGATACCAGTGCTTAAGTGAATGCAGTGTATTCAACTGGAATTCGAACTCTGCTCACCGATTTCTCTTTCCGAGCCAATATCCACTGCACCACAATGCACATATGTCACTAAATGCTTACAGCACCTGGTATTCCTAAGTGATCCCCCATCTAAGTACTAACCAGGCTCAACATTGCTTAATTCCAGTGATCGAGCGAGAACCGTTGTATTCAACCTGATATGGCTGCAAGCCCACAGTTTTATACATTCAAATGTAAACTATTTTCACAGCAATAAGTCAACATTGCCTGATGAGGTAAAATCTCAAAACAGAAATTTCCATGTTGCAATGTCAGTCAGTTAAGTGCCATACGTGAAACACGCTCGGGCGATCATGTCTCAAAAGCGACATGACTGACTAGGCAGATTATCCCGCAGTAGGTTGCCATTGCTTTCTGCAGTAGACTGAATGCCAGCCAAGGCTATAGAATCCAATCTGTCCTGTTATTTAACCCATAACTGGAAGGAAGAGATGGATTAATACCTTTACAAAGGGTATTTGCGCGTAAGTGAATGCAATGAATTCAACTGGACTTTGAACTCGGCTTCTCGATTACTTGTTCCGAGCCGATATCCACTGCACCACAATGCACATCCTTGTTGCAATGTAAATTAAAATAATGTTAAATAAAAAAAAAAAAAAAAATTTAATTATATTATGCCCTATGATATATGTTATATAGAGCAGTTAAAATAAAAAATTGATGCCGGAGAAACCCAGAATTCTAAAACTGGATATTTCAGTCAGGTGACATACGTGATACACGCTTTGGGCGATCATGTCTATTTCAAGACATGACTGACTGGGCAGAAGATTATCCCGCAGTAGGTTGCCATTGCTTTCTGCAGTAGACTGAATGCCAGCCAAGGCTATAGAATCCAATCTGTCCTGTTATTTAACCCATAACTGGAAGGAAGAGATGGATTAATACCTTTACAAAGGGTATTTGCGCGTAAGTGAATGCAATGAATTCAACTGGACTTTGAACTCGGCTTCTCGATTACTTGTTCCGAGCCGATATCCACTGCACCACAATGCACATCCTTGTTGCAATGTAAATTAAAATAATGTTAAATAAAAAAAAAAAAAAAAATTTAATTATATTATGCCCTATGATATATGTTATATAGAGCAGTTAAAATAAAAAATTGATGCCGGAGAAACCCAGAATTCTAAAACTGGATATTTCAGTCAGGTGACATACGTGATACACGCTTTGGGCGATCATGTCTATTTCAAGACATGACTGACTGGGCAGAAGATTATCCCGCAGTAGGTTGCCATTGCTTTCTGCGGTAGACTGGTTGCCAACCAATGCTACAGAACCCAATCTCTCCTGCTATTCAACCCATAGCTGGAAGGAGAAGAGATGTATTATATTATTATGTAGTAATTAATGAGGGATCAGTTTATTACTTCATAACAATAGAAAACAGATCCCCCACTTTATGCCCAGTAGCAGCTTCAATTATGTTTCCAACTATTATATTCAGTCAATCAGTTAGTTGCCATACATGATACACGCTTTGGGCGATCATGTCTCTTTCGAAACATAACTGACTGGGCAGAAGATTATCCCGCAGTAGGTTGCCATTGCTTTCTGCGGGAGACTGGTCACCGACCAAGGCTATAGAACCCAATCTGTCCTATTTATTTAACCCATAACTGGAAGGAATAGATGGATTAATACCTTTTCCAAGGTTATTTGCGTGTAAGTGAATGCAATGAATTCAACTGGAATTCGAACTCAGCTCTCCGATTTCTCGTTCCGAGCCGATATCCAATGCACTACAATGCACTGGATATATATATATATATATATATATATATATATATATATATACATATAATTCCAGAGAAATAAAATGCAGTCATTCTCCTCCCTCCCAATACAACAAAGGATTTAACCACAGTTGCAAAAATGTCAGCCAGCTTCTCTGCTGTCATTGCACATCTTTCAAGAAAGAAAAATTGGCCCATTTCTTTTCTCACTAATGAACTGACACCAGCTTTTATTATAATAGATTTACCATAACCGACATATCAGTTATGGTAGAAGTCAAGTAACATGGCTGTCTTCTTTTGTCTCCCTGTAGGAAAGTGAATATTCAAGAGTGTGGATATTGTGCTCAATATTTATGGAGCTCAATATACACACTGAAATTATCAGCCAATCAATGCTTACAGAATAGACTTGCCTATAACAGAATGGAATCTCCCAGGTTATTATTTAAACCACCTACCAATTTACCCTGGTGGTTTTTTGGTCAGTTAGACAACTTCTATTCTAGTTGATTACTGGATGGTTGTTCCATAAGATCTTTACAATTCAAATCTACAAAGTTGAAGTTATGTTGGTGTCACACATTAACACTGTAAATAGAAATTCTGTTGAGTCATGGTGTCAAAAAAAATAAATAAATAAAAAAGAAACTTTTCACAACTCAAACTTTTCAAAGAATCCTTGCTGAGAAAAATGGTATGTTTTTCGCAGGTCTACAATTCTTCCTTATGTATCTTGTCCTTTCGCGATGTAGATGATCATAAATTTCCTCTTGTTGCTCTTAATATCTTTCTCTTTGGTATCTCGCTCAGGCCCCTATCCGCCATCCACCTGCTCAAGCCCATCAAGTAGGTCTTGCGCTGCTTCCCTAGTCTCCAAGCCCCCTTATTATGTGCCCCAAAAACCCCAGGTGTCTTTTCCTGATGCCAAGTATGAGTTTCTTTTTCATATGCACCCTCTCCAAAACCTTGTTGTTGCTCTCATGTTCTATCCATAGTATCCTCAGCATCCTTCAGTAGAACCATATTTTTTTTTTAATCATATCACCCCGAGCAAGGCAGTAATGCCACTGATGCGCAGGGGGCTACATAAGAGTGAAAAGATTGGAAAAGAGAAAGCCGGAAACCACATCCTAAACAGGGAACAAGGGATGAGCCTCTTCACCTGTTCAATAAACGTGGGTGGAGTGTGAACCGGGCGATAGTTTGGTCTATCTACTCCAATAAACAACCCTCAAACCCCCACCAAAATGAATAAATTTACTTTCGGTATTTAGATTATTCGAACGATTGTCCTCATCTTTGTTGCCATTTGTATGACATTTTGGCAGTTGTACACTCCAGCCTTTTTTCAGGTACTAGGAATTTTGAACCGAACACTTTATTACAATCACTGAGGTATATCATTCTCATTCCTTGCTTAGTAATGCCTCAATTGGAAGTCATGAGTTACCTCCCTCTAACCTTGTAAGTTACTTGTTCACCACTACTGTAACCTGGGTCACAGGAACTAACCAACATCTATATCCACTGGGTCATGTGTCCAGTGGATATAGACGTTGGTTAGTTACTTCCACTTGAGGCTCTATGCAAAAGGGATGAGAATGATATACCCCAGTGATTGTAATAAAGGGTTCTGTTCAAAATTCCTAGCAGCTGAAGAAGGCTGGAGCATACAACAGCCGAAACATCGTACAAATGGCAACAAAGATAAGGACAATAGCCCAAATAATGTTAATACTAACTCATTTAAGAACTATAGACGAACAGAATGATTATTAAACATCGTACAAATGTCAACAAAGATGAGGACAATAGTCCGAATACTGTAAATACTACCTCATTTAAGAACTATAGACAAATAAAATGATCTATTATTAAATGTCATACAAATGGCAACAAAGATGAGGACAATAGTCCAAATAATGTAAATACTGTAAATACGTCATTTAAGAACTATAGACAAATAAAATGATCTATTATTAAAGGTCGTACAAATGGCAACAAAGATGAGGACAACAGTTCGAATAATGTAAATACTGTAAATACTACCTCATCTGAGAAATATAGACAAATACTAAATTCACTTTCACCATCTGTTTAGGCTTTTGTGGGTACAAAAGTCTATGTTTGCCAGAAAAAAGAACTTCACTAAATAACAGAAGCGACATCAACTGATAATTTTCAATGGCAATAACAACTAAAATGAATAGCCTGTAACTTGAAGAGAAAATAAAGACAATCAAGATGTTGATATTTCACACTACTTCAAACTCTCATCAATACAGGAAAGATGATACCAGCTACTGTACTTGAGAAATCTATTTTCCTCGAGAGAAAAAAAAAATTGTTTTGATGAGACAGATTTGATAAATTTCACCTCTGACTGTTCAGTCAAGGAATGCTAAATATTTTCTTATAAATAAAAGGTTCACATTACCATTTACCTGTACAAATGTAATATATATATATATATATATATATATATATATATATACACATGTCAGTGTTGCACATGAGTGACTTGCATGCACTTGTGCCTTTTAATTTATACAACTTTACTTAGTTTAGGATAAAACTAAGGAATAATATATCTACCCCCTAGCAAAAGTTCAATAATCCCCAAGATTGGCCTTTAATGAGAACTACATTTTTGGCCACGGCCCTGCCATGGGCATGTTAGATTTTATTAAAGTTTAAAATGTATTTTTTAACTGCAAAATGAAAAACTATTCACCACAAACTGTCATGGCTCTTGACAGTCTGGTTTAAAAAAAAAATTTTTTTAAAAATTAAAAAGTATATTTTTTTTTCAAGCTCTTTAAACAAATCAAGTTCAGAAATTACTGATACATTCCATCAATGCTAAAAAGAAAAAGAACTCTTGCTGGACTAAAGAAACCTATTTTCCAGAAAATGTGTTTTAACAGAAATATTTTATAAATTTCTACTAACAGTAACTCTAGCTGTTAGGCCAAAGAATGTCGAATGTTTCCTTATAATGAAATGGTTAATATTACCATCCAGTCAGTCAAGTGCCATACGTGATACACACTTAGGTGATCAAGTCTCGAAAGAGACACGACTGACTGGGCAGAAGATTATCCCGCAATAGGTTGCCATTACTTTCTGAGGTAAACTAGTTGCCAGCAAAGGCTATAGGACCCAATCTGTTCTGCTATTTAACCCATAACTCAAGGGAAGAGACTGATTAATACCTTTCCCAAGGGTATTTGTGCATCAGTGAATGCAAGGAATTCAACTGAAATTCAAAATCAGCTCACCAATTTCTCATTCCAAGCCAATATTCACTACAGTACAACACACTTCCAATATTACCATTCAGTCAGTTAAATACCATATGTGATACACGCTTGGGCAATCATGTCTCGAAAGCGACATGACTGACTGGGCAGAAGATTATCCCACAGTAGGTTGCCATTGCTTTCTGCGGTGGACTGGTTGCCAACCAAGGCTATAGAACCCAATCTGTTCTATTATTTAACCCATAACTGGAGGGAAGAGATGGGTTAATACCTTTCCCAAGGGTATTTGTGCGTACATTAATGCAACAAATTCAACTGGAATTCGAACTCGGTACCCCAATTTCTCATTCCAAGTCGATATCCACTGTACCACAACGGACATCCAATATTACCATTACCAAAGTAAAAAAAAAAAAATTTTTTTTTTTTTTTTTTTTTACTCATAATGTAGTTTGGTTTGTTTAACGACATCAACTCCCTATTTAATTTAATGCCAAAATTTCCTTGGAGATTTTTTTTTTTTTAAATCTTTTTATATTTTCAGAATGTTTTAGCCCTAGTTTGGGTGGGGGGTTAACTAATTGACCATAACTGCTACCACACGGGATCAGGATGAACCTGGGAACCAATAATTAAAAGGCTGTTTCCATGCTCCTCAAAACCTCCTGACCAAGTATCTTGCTGCCAAATGTAGTTAATCATCATACCCAGGACTGTAATCATGTCATAATTTTTATAACATACTAAACACTACAAAATAATATTTACTAAATTTCAGATAAGTAGGCAAGGACTTTTTTAAAGCATAATTTTTTTTTTATGTCAGACAGATCTATTTTCAAACCTAATGGATTCATATGTCGCAAGAAAGTATCTGTTACCAGTCAAGTTCTGTAAATAACTCCAGCTGTTTGTCGAGGAATGCTGGGATATTTTTGTCCCACTTCTCAGAGAAACAAAATATAAAGAACATTAAATGCAAAATAGACCTAACGAGCAACAATTATTGAAGGTTTAAAACTCATTAACAGGCAGTGGAAAAAAAAAATACATTAAAATAGTAGGTCACACTATATCAATGTTTCTTAACTGGTGTGTTCCCCACAACCCTATGATTACACAAGGTCATTGAGGTCTCCATGAGAAATACTGTATTTTTTTTTTTAATCTTATCACCCCAAGCAAGGCGATAACGGCCACTGATGCGCAGGGGGTTACGTAAGAGTAAAAAGATTGGAAAAGAGAAAACCGGAAACCGCATCCTAAACAGGAAACAAGGGATGAGCCTCTTCACCTGTTTAATAGACGTGGGTGGAGTGTGGACCAGGCGATAGTGTAGTCTATTGTTGATTTTAATTAGAAATAGAGTAGGGGGATATTATGCTGCCCTGTGGTACTCCGTCTTCCTGTTTATATTAGTCTGATAGTTTTTGAGCGATTTTTGTTTGATTTCTATGTCTATGTACGGCATATTGTTGTGAAATCCTTAGTTATTATAATGAAAGTTTCAACCTTTTATACAAGTCAGTTAAGTGCTGTGACTGACCGGGTAGAAGATTTTCCCCACAGTAGGTTGCCATTGCTTTCTGCGATAAACTTTTCCCAAGGTTATTTGTGTATAAGTGAATGCAAGGAATTCAACTGGAATTCGAACTCGGCACCCCAATTTCTCGTTCCAAGCTGATATCCACTGCACCACAACACACATGCTTTTATACAAGGTATGTCTGAATAGTAACAGGACTGGTGTTGCAAACAACAAACTACATGGTTTCCCCTTCCAAGGAATCAACCTCAAGTCTAATGCACTTTTCCATCTTTCACCAATATTTACACTTCTCCCCTAAGAGATGTGACACAAGGTCTTTTTTAACGTGGGGAACCTGAGTGCATATGCCCATGAACCGGTCAAAACATCACCCATCCACCGCGGTGGATAGGGTCCAAACCAGTCTTAAACTGGTCCTATTCGATCTTGGTGACCCCAGCCCGAAGGCCGGAACCCTGTCACTTTTCTATGCACTACTAGAAGGATTCTTCTTGGGTATCACTCCAGTTCCATCATTATAGCCCACTTGATGGCATCCCTAATTGGATGTCATCAAGATACTACCAAGATATGTTAATCTTGCTTATCCTTCTATTGCCATAGGTCACACAGTCACCTAGTCCCGTTACTTTCAAGACAGATGTTAATACACACACAACCAATTTTAAATGAACAGAAAAATAGAAAGACTGAGCATCTTGCTTATACAAATTCACAGCAAAGAGGTCAACTCTTCAGATGGAGAGCAAATTGCAACAGCTGTGTCAAGCAGATTTGACGTACATGCTTAAAACCAACAAGACCAAATATAGCACTAAGATACATCTACAACTAGCAATGATACATAACATTGGTTGGGCTAAGCCGTTTCCTTTTGCTACTCTGTAATCTTCAGTTTGACAGAGTTTTGTATAAAATATAAAATAATATTAGTGAATTAATAAGTCTTAATTCGAGGTTTTAAACATTTTGGCAGTCATTTATTTTATATTATTTATTAGATTTTTCAAAATTTTTCAGGACTGGTGTTGCAAACAATTTATTTCCATTCCAAACAACAAAGTACATGGTTTTCCCTTCAAAGTAATTCCCCCACCACCCGAATCTAATGCCCTTTTCCATTCTTTTCTGTCACACTTCTACGCACTTCTGGAAGGATTCTTCTTAGATTCTCCTCATCTCTGTCATTACAGCCCTCTAGCTGAAACCCATAATTGGTTATATACTCCCAACATATCATGTTAGATTATAACATAATCCACTTATCCTTCTATTGCCATAAGTCACACAGCACACCTAGTCCCGTTACTTTCAAGACAGATGTTAATACACACACAACCAATTTTAAATGAACAGAAAAATAGAAAGACTGAGCATCTTGCTTATACAAATTCACAGCAAAGAGGTCAACTCTTCAGATGGAGAGCAAATTGCAACAGCTGCATCAAGCTGATTTGACATGCATGCTTAAAACCAACAAGACCAAATATAATTCTCTATGCTATTCTATGTGGTCCTCGTGAGCTCAGTGAAAAAAAAAAAAAAATTTCACAATACAAGTCCAGCTGAATCATCATCATTCTCATCATCATTCTGCAGCATCGGCTGAGATAGAACTCACTACACCCTTCCAGTATTCCCTATTTGTCATAGCTCCTGTAAGGTCTTCCTTGGCGATAGATGTATATCTGTGTATCCTGTCTGGAAAGGTTAATTTACGAGATCGATTATGAGATGATGGGTACCTCCATAATACAAACGATGAAAAGTTCATCTGTGGCAAGTGCCAATGCCCAGCAAACTGGACACGTCTCTTTTGAACTAAGGTTGATACTCTTGGTAGGTCTCCATATATCATTTCTAGAGTTGGGTGGTTTCGCCATGAAAGATCAAGTACTCTTCTGAGAAAACGAGTATAACATCCATCTAAACGGCGCTGTTGTTTTGCTGGAAGTCCAAGTTTCAGATCCATAGAGTAAGATTGGGTCAATAAGTGCGTGCAAAACTTGGATTTTGATCTTACAATCAAGACTTGATTTCCAGATCTTATCCATTTTGTTACAAGCAGTCCATGCTATGCCTTTTCTCATATCAAAGTCTGAATAGGGAGGTTGTTCCAGTATGGTAATGTTCTTCTCCATCAGCAACTGGTGTCTCAAACGGTTTATTTCAATTCCAAATAACAAACTACATGGTTTCCCCTTCCAAGGAATCCCCTCCTCGAATCTAATTTTGTTTTTCCCATCCTTTTCTGTCACATTTCTATGCACTGCTGAAAGGATTCTTCCTGGATGCCTCTACGGCTCTCTCGATGGTCATCACACCTTCAAAATGGGTTCTAGAATATCACAGGACTGGTGTCAAACAATTTATTTCAATTCCAAACAACAAACTACATGGTTTCCCCTTCCAAGGAATCCCCTCCTTGAATCTAATGCACTTTTCCATCCTTCTCTGTCACGCTTCTATGCATTGCTGGAAGGAAGGTTCTTGAATGCCCCTCCAGTTCCATCATTATCATCCTCTTGATGTACTCTATGCCTTCAAAACCGACCCTCTTAAGCTTGGGGGAAAAGATTTTTTTTTTTTTATAAACATTTCACTCCAAGCAAGGCATTTCACTGCCACTACTGCGCAGGGGGTTACATAGAGTGGAGAAAGGATGGTTAAATATAGGAAATGTCAGAGGGTGGGTGATAGGCGGGTAGGGATACCGAGAATGGTTAAATATAGGAAATGTCAGAGGGTGGGTGATAGGCGGGTAGGGATACCGAGAATGGTTAAATATAGGAAATGTCAGAGGGCGGGTGATAGGCGGGTAAGGATACCGAGAATGAGGGTTGGGTAGATGAGAGTGTTCTGAGAATAATTGGGAGTTAGTGTGATAGGTGTCTATTGACCTTACATTTAAACACCTGGAGATTGCAGCTGTCAGGAAAGCAGACTTGTGGAAGGGAATTCCACAGGCAGGAAATGCGGGAAAAGAAGCTGTTGGAGTAGAAATTACGGTTACATCTTATCTGTTTAACTGTAAAAGGGTGGGACCTAGTTACTAATCTAGTATCTCATGCAAATTCGTGCTTAGGCGGCACCAATGATCTAAGTTCTTCGGAGCAGAAGCCATGAAAGTACTTGTAGAAGAGGCACAGCGAAGCCACATCACGCTGATAAGAGAGTGGTTGCAGCCGGTCTGCCAAGTCAGTATCAACCACGTTACAGATTCTCCTTTGTATTTTGTCAAGAAGCCCAAGGAGAGTAGCAGGGGCACCCGACCAGATGTGGCAGCAGTATTCAATACATGGGCGGATGGTAAATTTGTATATGTACAGGATAGATTCAGGCAGGAAAGTAAACCAGAACAAGATCAGGTGAAAAAGGAGGTTGTTCTAGCACGACAATGTTCTCAGTCAGAAGCTGTCGGATGCTCAGTGTGTTGTAAGTAGGTGCATTGTCGTGATGAAGCAGCCGCAGTTTGCACAACCACAACCCTGATATGTGGAGAAAAAAAAAAAAGATACAATGGTTGCAGAAAGCTAAGATTACAGTTATATATGCCCAAAATATTTTAAATGATATCACAATCCGTTTATCCCTCTTTCACAGAACACAGTCCCAAAACTTTGCAGACACACCTTGTATTATTTAAAACTAGCAGTATAGCCCAGTGTTGCTCAGGTGTAATGAAAGCCTTAAAACTAATCCATGGTCCTGGAGCTCAGACTCTTTGGATGTTGGCACGAAAGACTAAAAAGCAATAGTTGTTACCAGTTAAAGCGAAACCGCAGACTGGAAGAAAAATGAATGGATGTAAGTCAAATTTTGATTTCCGGTATTGCTGTAAAATAAGTTTCCTATCGCAAACTGAATTTAGAAGGCTAAGTAAGTCCTCTGAGTAAATGGTATCATGGCTGAGACTAAGAACTACAATTATACCTACTTAGAGCAAAACCTGAAGCAAAAAGCAAAATAAAAGGGCTAAAAACCTGATTTTGATCAGACCCGATAGGATATCAGGAGATATCGATTTCCAATATCGGAGTCAAATAAGTCGTCCAAGGATAAGTAAGTCCATGAAAACTTAACATACCCATCTTTAGTAAAATTTGAGAAAATGAGCCATATTGATGGCTGAATATCGGTTTTTGATCAGATTCAATAGGATATTGGGGGAAATAAGTCGTCTGAGAAGATCTATTAATGTTTGAGACTAAAAACTATAATTTTACTAAGTCAGAGCAAATCCTGCAGCAAGAACAACAATGAAAGGGCTGAAATCCTGATCTTGATCAAACCTGATCAGATATCAGGGAAAATCGGAAAAAGTAAGTAGACCATGACCTGACTAGAAGCCAAAAGAATATTTGTGTAAAGTTTGGGGAGAATCAGATAAAAATTGTGGATTTGTATAAAGGACATACAAACATCTTTCCTTTTATTTATTTATTTATATATATATATATATATATATATATATATATATATATATATACACTGAAAGATATTCGCAATATGGGAATCACAGGAAACATGGCAATATTTATCCAGAAATTTCTATCCTATCGAACCTTCAAAGTACATCTTTAAAACACAATATCAGACTAATATAAACAGGAAAACGGGGTACCACAGGGCAGCATAATATCCCCCTACTCTATTTCTAATTAAAATCAACAATAGACTACACTATCGCCTGGTCCACACTCCACCCACGTCTATTGAACAGGTGAAGAGGCTCATCCCTTGTTTCCTGTTTAGGATGTAGTTTCCGGTTTTCTCTTTTCCATTCTTTTTACTCTTACATAGCCCCCTGCGCATCAGTGACATTATCGCCTTGCTTGGGGTGATATGATTAAAAAAAAAAAAAAATATTTAAAAATAATAATAATGGTATGACACAATAAATAAAGAACAAAGTAGGAAATGTGTCTTAATGTAACATGTTTCAATTTTATTAAAGCTTCTTCAGAGATCTGTTTAAAGATGAGATGAAAAAATAAAAACAAAGACAGTATACGCAAATGTTGTTTGGGGTTTGACTGTCACGTGTAATAAAGCAATAGATGATTCAAAAAATTTTTTTTTTAATAATCATTTCACCCCAGGCAAAGCAGGACCACCACTAGTGCGCAAGGAGGTTACAGTGAGAAAAAAAAATCACAAGGTAGAGGGGATGTCAAAAAACTAAGAGATGGATGGGAATCGAGTAGACTGAAGATGGCAATTGACATTGTATTTAAACTTTTGGGTATTGTAGCTATCAAGGAAGCAAGCAAATAAAAGGGAGTTTCACAAATGGGAAACGGATTAATTGATTGGGCTTTACAGCATATCAACCACTGCAGGGTTATACAATGTGTGTGTCATATGCAAACTAGGTGGGTTGAGCCAGCTTCATCCCTGCCGGAGAAAGTTTCATTGGGATTTGTTTAAAGGCAGGGTCCCAAGTCCTACCCTGTTATTTAACCCATAACTGAAGGGAAGGGATGGATTAACAACTTTCCCAGGGCATTCAATGGAATTCGAAATCGGCTCACCGATTACTCTTTCCGAGCCGACATCCACTACACCACAATGCACATCCGTCAATAAACACTTACAGTACCTGGTATTCCCAAGCGGTCACCCATCTAAGTACTGACCAGGCTCAACGTTGCTTAACTTCAGTGATCGAACGAGAACCAGTGTATTCAACATGATATGACCGTAAGCATTCAATGCCAGTGCGATATTAAACATATGTTGTTTTGTTTGGTTCTGTAATATATTTCTGTTATACAGTTGGTCTGGTAGCTATTTGTTTGTTTGCTGTTTTGCTTAGAGAAGTTTGAACAGTTTTGTCTCGTAAATATTGTATAATTTCGTGAGGTTTTAATTTTTGGAACACTTCGACAATGTTGTTTCGTAATATTTCCTTCGGACGTTTTTGTACTTTTTACATTCTATTAGTATATGTTTTATTGTTACCTGCTGATTGCAGTGTTCATTTCGGTGATTCTGTAGCTTCGATCAGATGTGAGTGGGTCAGTTTTTTTTTATGCCCAATTTGAATTCTATTTACTACAATCTCTTCTCTTTGTCCCTCCATTGTTTTTTGGCTTTCTTTTTTGATTGGTGTTCATGTAATTTGTTCTTGGTGCATGTATTCTGCTCAGCTTGCCGTTTATTTTCCTGGAATTCCCAGATTTTTCTTTTTAGGTCTGTATGCAGCATTTTGTTTTAATTTGGTTATACACAGCTTCTCTAGCTAGTTTGTGCGCTTTTTTGTTTCCAGGTATACCAACATGACCTGGTATCCAGACTATTACAATTTTTTTTACCTCTTTCAATTATTTCATTGCATTTTTGTGCTATCTCTATAATGTAGGGGTGTTTGGTTTTTTACCCGCTTCCAAGGCTTTCATGCAGGATAAAGGATATATATGAGTTTTTGCTTATTGCTGTTTTTGAATTTGAGTGCCATTTTAATGGCTTGTAATTCAGCTGTATAGATTGATGTGTCATTAGGTGGCCTCATTTTATAGTGGTTCTTTTATATAATGGCTTGTAATTCGGCTGTATAGATTGATGTGTCATTAGGCAGCCTCATTTTATATCGTTTTTTCCGTAATGGCCTCTAATTCGGCTGTGTAGATTAATGTCATTAGGTAGCCTCATTTTATATCAGTTTTTTTCCATAATGGCTTGTAATTCAGCTGTAGAGATTGTTGTGTCCTTAGGTGGCCTCATTTTATAGTGGTTCTTTTCTATAATGGCTTGTAATTCGGCTGTGTAGATTAATGTCATTAGGTGGCCTTATTTTATAGTGTTTTTTTTTCCATCAGTATACGCTGTGCTGATTCCACTCATTGTTTTTGATTCGTCAGTGCATATCACTTTAAATTCTGGATATTTTTCTCCAAGTTCTCCAAAATTGTTTTTATTTGTTAAATTGTTTGTGTCGGTTTTTTTTTAAATTTAGTTAGTGTTAGATCTATATTTGGCTTATTTAATGTCCGTGGTGGCCTGTTATTTGTTATTTGTGTTACTACATTGTTAGATATTGCTTCCTTAATTTAGTATCCAAAGGAGGGTATGCTTTTTGTTTACTTGCGGATGTGCGTTGTGGTGCAGTGGATATCGACTCAGAGCGACAAATCGAGGTGCCGAGTTAGAAATTCAGTTCGATTCCCTGCATTCATTTGTGCACAAATACCCTTGGGAAAGGTATTAATCTATCTCTTCCCTCCAGTTATGGGTTAAATAATAAGACAGATTGGGTTCTATAGCCTTGGTTGGCAACCTGTCTACTGCAAAAAGTAATGGCAACCTACTGTGGGATAATCATCTGCCCAGTCAGTTATGTCTCGAAAAAGACATTATCGCCGAAGCGTGTATCATGTATGGCACTTAACTGACTGACTGAATATATAGTTGGAAACAGAATTAAAGCTGCTACTAGGTATAAAGTGGGGGATCGGTTTTCTATTGTTATGAAGTAATAAACTGATCCCCCATTAATTACTACTTAATAATATAATACATCTATTCTTCTTCCAGCTATGGGTTGAATAGCAGGAGAGATTGGGTTCTGTAGCATTTGTTAGCAACCAGTCTATCGTAGAAAGTAATGGCAACCTACTTCAGGATAATCTTCTGCCCAGTCAGTCATGTCTCTTTCGAAACATGATCGGCCAAAGCATGTATCACGTATGGCACTTAACTGACCGACTGTGTAAAAATGAGTGCGTTGAATGTTGTTTCGCTGTATTTTTGGGATTGCTTTGCAGTTTAATTGTATATTGAATACTTAGTTTTTTCCATCTTAAGTGTAGAGCTGATTTATAGACTTCTACAAATAAGCTTTCCATTGGTGAGGTTTGAGTGACTCCCAAGCTAAATCTCAGACGTTGATTTTGTATGGTTAGTATTTTTTTTTTAAAGAGCTGTATGTGGTACAGCTGTAGTCTAGTTTGGATCTGATTTGTGCAGGTTATATTTTAATCATTGTATTCTGGTCTGCTCCCCAGTCTAGTTTAGATATTATTTTTAAGATGTTTAATGCTTTTAAATACCCTTGGGAAAGGTATTAATCCGTCTATTCCTTCCAGTTATGGGCTAAATAACAGGAGAGATTGGGTTCTATAGCCTTGGCTGGCAACCAGTCTACTGCAGAAAGCAATGGCAACCTACTGTGGGATAATCTTCTGCCCAGTCAGTCATGCCTCGAGAGAGACATGATCGCCCATGATGGCTTTTGGATAATTTAAATCCATTTTTGTTAACCCAGTTTTCTATTTTATTAAGGCAATGCCGCATTTGCCTTTCAATTGTTCGCATGTTTGGTGATGTAGAGGTGATTGAGAAATAGTCAACAGATACAGTCTTATCAAATCCCATGTTCACTGCTTTAGTTATTTTTTTTTTTAATCGTATCACCCCAAGCAAGGCGATAACACCACTGATGCGCAGGGGGCTACGTAAGAGTAAAAAGAATGGAAAAGAGAAAACCGGAAACTACATCCTAAACAGGAAACAAGGGATGAGCCTCTTCACCTGTTCAATAGACGTGGGTGGAGTGTGGACCAGGCGATAGTGTAGTCTATTGTTGATTTTAATTAGAAATAGAGTAGGGGGATATTATGCTGCCCTGTGGTACCCAGTTTTCCTGTTTATATTAGTCTGATATTGTGTTTTAAAGACGTACTTTGAAGGTTCGATAGGATAGAAATTTCTGGATAAATATTGCCATGTTTCCTGTGATTCCCATATTGCGAATATCTTTCAGTATTCCATATCTCCATGTAGTGTCATATACTTTTACGATATTGAAAAAGATTGAGACTACATGTTGGTTTTTTTATTAAGCCATTATGGATGAATGATTTTAGTCGTATAAGCTGGTCATTGGTACCTTGGTTTTTCTGGAATCCACTTTGATATCTGAAAAGGATGCTGAATTTTTTTTAAATGCCAGGTCAGTCTTGCAGTGACCATTCTTTCACAAATACAACTTGTTAGGGCAATGGGTTGATAATTGGTAGGGTTGGAGTGGTCTTTTCCTAGTTTAGGAAATGGAATGATGGTGGCTTCAAGCCAGTGTTTGGGGATATTGTTGGACCACCATATCTTATTGATGATCTGTAGAAGGATATTGGGGGAGGGGTCTGGCAAGTGTTTTAGGAACTGGTAATGGATATCGTCTGAACCAGTAGCTGTATCGTTGCTTTTTTTTGTATTGAGATTTTTTATTCTGTTATAGTAAAAGAGGAGTTGCAGTACTCCTTGTTGTTGGTTGTAAAGTTGAGTTTCTCTTTTTCTGCATTATTTTTATATTCTTGGAATTTGTGATG
This sequence comes from Ascarosepion bandense, assembly GCA_037127315.1. NCBI lineage: Eukaryota > Metazoa > Mollusca > Cephalopoda > Sepiida > Sepiidae > Ascarosepion > Ascarosepion bandense. Next base: position 2,752,835 of record JBBBDQ010000909.1, on the reverse strand, counting down.
AGTTTTTGCTAAATTCTGCTGCTATTATGTCCGAGATTTCTTACTTATCAATGATTTGTCCTCTGTTTGGTGGGCTTATATAGGATATTGGTGTTCTGAGCACCCCCTTTGTCTTTATCATTATTTCCCTTTTTTTGTGGTACAGTGGATATCGGCTCGAAACGAGAAACCAGGTAGCTGAGTTCGAATTCCAGTTGAATCCATTGTATTCACTTACGCGCAAATACCCTTAGGAAAGGTATTAATCCATCTCTTCCTTCCAGTTATGGGTTAAATAGCAGGACAGATTGGGTTCTATAGTCTTGGTCGGCAACCAGTCTACCAATGGCAACCTACTGCAGGATAATCTTCTGCCCAGTCAGTCATGTCTCTTTCGAGACATGATCCCCCAAGCATGTATCACGTATGGCACTTAACTGACTGACTGAATATAATAGTTGCAAACATGACGAAAGTCTCTACTGGTCATAAAGTGGGGGATCGGTTTTCTGTTGATATATAGCAATAAACTGATCCCCCACTAATTACTAATTAAAACTATAATACATCTATTCCTCCTCTAGCTATGAGACAAATAACAGGACAGATTGGGTTCTATAGCCTTGGTCGGCAACCAGTCTATCACAGAAAGCAATGGCAACCTACTGCGGGATAATCTCCTACCCAGTCAGTCATGTCTCTTTTGAGACATGATCCCCCAAACGTGTATCACATATGGCACTTAACTGATTGTTGTTTAGTTTGGAGATATAGTTTCGACAGGTTTTTTTTTTTTTTAATGATATAACAAGCTTCTGCTCAGGCTTGTTGATATTCCTGTAGTTTGTTTTTTGTGAGATGCTGTTTGAAAATTTTCAGCATTTTTTTTCCTATTGATTACTGCCTTTTTGCATTCTTTTGAGAACCATGGGGTTGATTTTGGGTGCAGTTTTGTAGAAGATTTTGGAATTGTTTTTGCTATTTCATTTAGTATACTGGTGATGGTTAACATTGGATCTGGCTTGTCCACTATTTCTTGGTTAATTAATGTTGAGCAAAGTTTGTTGAATTTTGCCCAACTAGCTTTATGTACTTGCCATTTTGGTCTTATTTCTTCTGTTGTAGGTTTCTCGATTTTTAGGAATATTGGGAAGTGATCACTATCGCATCGGTCATTATGTACCTCCCAGTGAAAGTACATGAATATTGTGGGAGAGCATAGTGTCAAATCAATAGCTGATGTTATTCCCGTGCCTGGACAGAGGTACGTGTGTGTTTTGTCATTGAGTATAAACATTTCAGATGATTCCAATAGTGACTCGATAGTTTTTCCAGTTTGGTTAATGTTTTTACAACCCCATATTTTGTTGTGAGTGTTAAAGTCTCCTAGTAGAATGCTAAAGGTAGGAAGTTGTGCTATCAGATTTTCTATTTCAGTTGTGTTTAGGTTGAACCAAAAGTTATTGTTCAGTGGTGTGTAGCTTTTATTGCTACTGCTTGACGGTTTGTTTGTAATGGTAGATCCATATGTGGTATTTGGGTTTTAATTATGATTGAAGTGTCGCCAATTGGTCGGTTGTCTTTTTCTGATCTATTTGTTTGGTTATAGATATGGTATTCCTTGAAAGTTATGTTGTCGGTTTCTTTTAGAAAGGTTTCTTGTAAGCCAATTATGCTTGGATTATACTTTACTATCATGTGTTTTATTTCCGCATAGTTTGGCTTTGCAGCGCTACAATTCCATTGTACGATGTTTTTAGTCGTTTGTATGGTTAGGGTTTTTTTTTCCGTCTACCTCCATTGTCTCTAGAATTTTGAATCTGTTCTGGTCTGTGTTTCTTGTTTCTTGTGGAGCGGGATCTGTCTTTAACTTTTTTATTTGTTTTTAATTTGGTTAGTAAGAGGTTTTTTTTTTCTTGAGTGTGTTTGGTTGTTGGTTGGTTGTTTTTGTCTTATGGCATATCAACCTCGGCGGGTCATTTATTGCCAACTAAATTTTATTTATTGCTGATAATACCTTTTTCTTTCAACAATTTATTGTTGTTTTTATATAAGTTTTGTATCTAGTAATACTTTTTTTTTTTGGAGTACCAAGATTCATTGGGGATTTGTTTTTAAGGGCAGGGTCCCTAAATTCTTCTTACCATGTTATTTAACCCATAACTGGAGAGAAGGGACGGATTAATACCTTTCCCAAGGGTACCAGTGCTTAAGTGAATGCAGGGTATTCAACTGGCATTCGAACTCAGCTCACCGATTTCTCTTTCCGAGCCAATATCCACTGCACCACAACGCACATTCGTCACTAAACGCTTAGCACTTGGTATTCCCAAGCAGTCATCCATCTAAGTACTGACCAGGCTCAACGTTGCTTAACTTCTTTTTTTTTTTTTAATTATATTACCCCAAGCAAGGCGATAACGCCACTGATGTGCAGGGGACTACGTAAGGGTAAAAAGAATGGAAAAGAGAAAGCCGGAAACCACATCCTAAACAGGGAACAAGGGATGAGCCTCTTCACCTGTTCAATAGACGTGGGTGGAGTGTGAACCGGGTGATAGTTTAGTCTATCTACTCCAATTGAAAAAAAAAAAATAAAGAGAGAAAAGAGTGAAAAGATTGGAAAAGAGAAAACCGGAAACCGCATCCTAAACAGGAAACAAGGGATGAGCCTCTTCACCTGTTCAAAAGATGTGGGTTTTGGTGATCGAGCGAGAACTGGTGTATTCAACATGAAGTGGCCGTAAGCCTGGGTATGTTTGGTGTTTGTTAGATTTTGAGGTGTTGTTGGATCCTGTGATGGTTTTATCTGGGAGTTGTATTCGGGTTTTTGGATCTAATCAGGTTTTGCTTTTCAGTGATTGGTTTTTTTGGGCTTTTTTTCAGCTACTGCTTTGTTTTTTTAATTCTAGTAGCTTTTTCATTTCTTTAATTAGACTAAAGATGTCAAGTTTGTTGTTTGCATTTTTTTAATATTTGTGGCAGTCTTGTATATTAGTGTCGAAAGTATTTTTCTTTTTGGAATCTCTGCATATTTAGTAGTCACTACCATCTTCCTTGCTTTTTGTCACATTCAGGTCATATTTTATTTTAGTGATTTCTTCTTCTGTTTTCCACTTTTCGTAATCTCTAGAGTAGGCTCCATGATTCCCCTGGCAGTTTGCACAGCTGAAGTTTTTTTTGACAGCTTGTATTTGTATTGTTCTCTCCACATCTTCCACACACTGGATGATGTGTGCATAGGTCTTGGCAATGTCTGAATTGTTGGCAATTATAACACCTTAGCGAATTTGCGATGTACGTTTCTACGTTTATTTTTTGGAAACCTATTTTTATTTCATGTGGTATTTGGTGTCAATTGAATGTTGTGTGTGTGTGTGTGTGTGTGTTTACTATCTCTCTGTTGTGATAAATTAGAATAATAATAATAATAATAAGTAAGGGGAACCACTTTAGTGATCATACAGAAACTGGTATTTCAATGTGATATGGTCATTGGCCTAAAGAAAATGGCTTTGAGATAGTGAAACATATGCAGGTCCTGGCAAAGACTATCTTTCTTCAAGCCTTGTAGGTAGGTGCCAAATAATGACAAATAAGGAACTATACCAAATAACAGGCGCATTGTGGAGCAGTGGCTATCAACTCAGAATGAGAAATTAGAGAGCCGGGTTTGACTTCCAATCAAATTTGTTGCATTCACTTAATGCAAATAGCCCTGGGAACAGTATTAATACATCTCTTCTCCCTCCAACTATGGGTTAAATAGCAGGGTTTTATAGCCTTGGTTGACAACCAGTCTACTGCAGAAAGTAATGGTAACCTACTGCAGGAAAATATTCTGCCCAATTAGTCATGTCTCTTTTGAGATGATCCCCAAAATGTGTATTAGGCATGGCACTTAACTGACTGACTGAACAAATAACAGAAATCACATCACTTGAAGACTAAACAGCAGCAACAACTAAAATGGATAGCACACATAACACAAAGAGAAAATAATGGCAAGATGCTGACATTCCATACTACTTCAAGGATTGAAACGAAACCCCCATCAATAAAGGAAAGATTAATAACAGTTACTGGGCTTGAGAAACTTGTTTTCCAGAAAACTTGTTTTCCAGAAAACTTGTTTAATAAAAAAGGTTTTAGAATTTTTTTTTTTTAATCATTTCACCCCAAGCAAGGCATTCTACTGCCACTATTGCGCAAGGGGTTACATAGGGGAAGGTGATGATTGATTGATTGATTTATTGTGTTTAACAGCCTATCAACCTCCAAAGGGTCATTTAAGGCCAAAAGGTGCTTTTGCTTTCAGAGTTGTTTGTCTTCAAGCTTAATTGGAGTAGATTGACTAAACTATCGCCCGGTTCACACCCCACCCACGTCTATTGAACAGGTGAAGAGGCTCATCCCTTGTTTCCTGTTTAGGATGCGGTTTCTGGTTTTTCTCTTTTCTAATCTTCTCACTCTTATGTAGCCCCCTGCACATCAGTGGCGTTACCGCCTTGCTTGGGGTGATATCATTAAAAAAAAAAAAAAAAAAAAAAAAAAAAAGTTTTTAGAGTTGATTGTCTTCAAGTTTTTAATTGATTTTAATGTTAGATGTCTTCAAGCTTTCAATTGCTTTCAAAGTTGGTTGTTCTCGACCTTTCAGAGTTGGTTATCTTCAAATTTAAAAAAAATTTTCTTTTTTTTTTTAAAGGAGTAATGAGCAGTGGTCTGCAAACAAACAACTGCTGGGGAAAAGTTTTTGAGAATTATTATGAGTTCATTGAAATTTGCTTTTATGCCTCGAATATTCCACTGAATAATTTTATTTGCCATTTCAGTTTTGAGAGGGTTTTTGTTTGGGATTTTGACGTGTTTGAGGATTTTATTCCTCGATATCCATTACTTCTAGATTTTCGAATCTGTTTCGTCTTGGGCTCAAGTTGGTTTGGGTTCTTGATTTTGATGTTGGTCTATGTCTTGTTTGCTGGTTCTTTTTTTCTGGGGATGTTTTTGGTTTGTCCGAATGAGGGGTTAACTTTGGTTCAGTTTTTTTGGAGAGTTTGTGTTGGGGATAATTTGTTTTCTTATTGGGTAAAGAGGATTTTTCGTTGTTTGGCTTATTTGATTTAGGTAAGAGGTTTTTGTCCTTGTTGTGTATGGGTTTTTGATTTTCATTTTGTTTTTTGTTGAGAATTGGTTTCTGGTTTTCATTGGCAAAGGAGGATTCGGATTTATCAAAGGTGATTTTTAATTCATTGATGAATTTGGGCCAATCATTGGGCTCTAATTGTATGAGTTTTTTTAAGGAGATCCTTGTACTTATCTTTTGTTTCAGTAGTTGGAGGGGTTCTTTGGGCGATGTTGGAGTATGAAACCTTATTTGAGTACATTTCGACAATTTTCCTTGCTTCCCAAAAGGGTATATTTTACCTTGAGTATTTCTTTCTCTTTTTTCCATATACGGCAATTTCGAGTATGCTGGGTGGTCACCTTCACAATTTGCACATTTGATAGTCTGATTGCATTGATCTTCTAGGTGATCCAAGTCCCTCATTCCACATTTCTTGCATACAGGTTTTCTTGTACACTGCTCCTCATGGTGTCCAAACATCTGGCATTTGAAACACCTGAGCGGTTTTGGGATGTAAGTCTAGACTTTAATTAAATTGTATCTGACCTTAATCTCTTTTGGGGGCTTGTGGGTGTTAAAGGTCAAGATATCATTTTGAGCAGAGAATTTGCTTGTTTCCTTTGGTCAGCTTCTACTAACAGTGTTCCATTTTTCATTTTCTTGACCATCTTGGGAGTTATCCTGGAGGATATTACCTTTTCTATCACGAAGGGGGAGAGCTTTGATAAGAGAGTATCTTCAGTGGACTCAAGGACAATGAATTTGGTGAAGCCAGGTTGGCACAGCTCAGAGTCACTGTCTGACTCCATATGGGGTCTCTTGGAGGGGTTAGGGAAAGCCATAATATTTATTTTGGCATAAGTTCATCGCCCGTGCTCCCCACCTACCAGTTCGGAGCCCGCAAATGGGGTCTGCCAGGGAGGAAACCCAATCGCCCTGATGGACCAGAGACTACACAGGCGGTATACTCACCTCGGTGAAAGGTCCAGAGCACCTGTCACCTCATCCAGTGCTCTGCTCCAAGACACAGTGCATGGTTGGAAAGTGGAGGTACTTAACCTGACCTCCAAGGCCCTCAACCATCAGGATCCCATCCCAGGGCGTGACAGGTCGCCACCCATGCCCAACAGGTGGTCCTATTGAGGGATTTTTACCCTCTGCAGGGGGGCAGTCAATGTATTCTGAAGCCCCACCGACAGGGCCAGGAAGGTGATGAGAAAGAGTGGTTAGATGTAGGAAATGTCAGAAGGAGGGTGATAGATGGGTAAGGATACCGAGGATGAAGGTTGGGTAGATGGGAAGAGTATTTGAGAGAATGGATGTGAGTTAGTGTGTTAAGAGGTGTCTATTGACCTTACATTTAAACTCCTGGAGATTTTAGCTGTCGGGAAAGCAAGCATGTGGAAGGGAATTCCACAGGCAAGTGGTGCAAGAAAAGAAGCTGTTGGAGTAGAAATTGCAGTTACATTTTATCGGTTTCACTGTAAAAGGGTGGAACCTAGTTGCTAATCTAGTATCTCGTGAATTTCAACTGACTATGGCTCCAGCTGATTGTTTAATGAATGCCAAATGTTTCATTATAAGGAACATTCAATATTACCATTAGAAATGAAACAGGTACTACACTTTGATCTTAACTTATTATAAAAAATTTAGTATATTACTAGTAAAAACAAAAGAACATGGATAATGATATAAGCTGTTACCTTATAAGGAAACACTGGCTGATCAGTCAATGAATGCCGAACGTTTCCTTAAAAGATTGTATTTGTTTCGAGGCATATCAATCGCTGTGGGTTATTTAATGCCAAAATCTAAACTTTTTTTTTGTACACGATTTTATTTTAGGCGATAACGGTTTAGTGATACAAGTCTTACTACTTAACCCATAGCTTGGGAGAGAAAAGGTGGATTCAGACCTTTCCCAAGCATTATTTGCACATAGGTGAATTTAACCTGACTGGATATGGAACTCAACTCTCCAATTAATAATTCCAAGTCATTAGCTATTACATAATCCAAAGCTTTACAGCACTTAATATTCCTAAGCAGTCACCCATCTAGGTACTGACCAGGCTCAAAGTTGCTTAACTTTGGTGAGCATATTCCTCATAAGGAGATGGTTAATAGTATCATTAGAGATTAAAACAGATACTACACTTTGACCATAATCTGATATCCAGGAAGTGAAGAATAGCATAACTCACATAGGCATTCATTGACTGATCAGCCAATGTTTCCTTACAAGGAAACAGCTAATATCATTACCAATGTTCTTTTGTTTTTACTAGTAATATACTAATTTTTTTATAATATACTTGCACTATAAACTACTTCACAGACTAATGGTTAAAATGAGCTTTGAGCAAGAGAAGACTTGTAGTATTTGTTTCTCAAAGTGTAATTGGTAGAGGAATTAATGACCGCTTGGATCTGTTCTCCCAGATGCTCCACATAGAACCTGGAACACTGCTTGACTTGGGAATCTGTTCCCTGTGCACCGTAAACAAAACACTGTCTCCCGAACACCAGTGTAGCCTTCACGAATTGCCAACCTCAAACTGACTCCGAAACAGAAGCCGGCTCTCTTTATGCGTTTTTGGTCTCGGGCAAGAAACCAAAATTTCTCACATGTGAGAGCCTCGCTTTCACCAATGACGTATGTGCTGTGTCATTCCAAAAACTGCCTTGCATGGTTCCATGACGTCTACAAACGCATGTGCACACAACCCGCTTTCTCTTGCTTCGACGAGGTAAGTCTCCATAAGACTGTTCATCAAACTTCATAGACTGGCAATACAGAATCACAAAGAACTTTACCAATTAACAGAAATAACATTGAGGATTTTCAACAGCAGTAACAACTAAAATGACTAGCTTTAAGAGAAAATAATAAGTCAAGATGTTGACATTCCATACTACTTCAAACAAAAGGTTAGGAAGGAAACCTAATATTGGAAAGAGTGTTATCGGCTAACTGTATTTGAGAAAGCAATTCCCTACCCACCAAAAAGAAAATGGTTTTAGAGAAAGATTTTATAAATTTCAACTTGTCACTGAATGCTCAGTCAATATATTCCAAATATCATTAGTAAGTAAGAAGTTCCACTCAGATTCTTCACCAGAACTGCAACATTGTGGAACAGACTCCAGAAGGATGCTCACTCACCTAGTCAGTACTTAGCTACTTAAATCTAGAATCAACCATTATGTACCATGCACATCCTTATATTCAAATTTTACATCCTCCTGCAGCAACCTCATTTAGTCAGGACTTGCTTGAGTGGCTCTTTGGCATTCTGTTAGGTTAAGTGTTAAAATAATTTTTTTTTAAATTTTCAGAAACTAAAATTCCCCAAATTCAAACTGCATAAATTTCGATTCATTTAGGATGAGACAACAAAAGAACAATTATATAGAGCACCTAGTGAGGATTGAACTCATGCTTCAAGTGAGTTAAGTATCTTCTTGGGACAGACTTTATGTACAGCAGCATGAATAAAAAAAAAAATAAAAATGATTCCACACGTCGATTAAAAAAAAAATACTGTTTTTAAAAGAAAAAAAAAGGTTAGGTTAGGACTTCTAGGCCTCGCGGCGGCCTCTCCTCCCTTCTTAAACCCCCTCTCCCCTCTCAGCGTTGTGGCATGGCCGAGATGGAGAGAAAATAAATTATTTCCATCTCTAATCAAACTCACTGTCTTATCCTTTTCAATAAGGTTTTAAATTCCCTAAGAGTTTTTATGGTAGTGCATTCCAATACTTCGTGACTGTTACAAAAAAAAGTTTTGTCTATTAGTTCTACTGTGCTGGGTTGATGAATTTAAATTAAAATTTGTATTTTAAAAATAAAAAAATAACCATAGTTTTAAAAAGATTTTCCCCCAAAGGTAAACAAAAATAAAAATAAAAATTGTTAGATCCGTGAGGCAACAGCTGAATTTTTTTTTTTTTTTACACGAAAGTAAAACTTATAAAAAAAAAATGCCTGCAAAAGTAGTAAACAAACCAGCATGAAGTTGCATCTTTGTTTGTTTTTTACTCAAATGCACCTGAACTTGAAGCAACAGGAAATTTATTTCACTCAAAGAACAAAGTTCAAAAGTAGAAAAAAAAAAAACAACATTAAAAAAAAAAAACAACATAAAAAAAAAAAACAACATTAAAAAAAAGTTAAGTTATTATTTTGACAAACATTTTTGAATTGGCGCCTTAAATTAGAAAATATTCAAGTTAACGTTTTATTATTTACATCAAAATTCAAAACACTTAGTTAACTTCATTATAGTCGCATGTTTTGTTTATGTATTTTCATATTCTGTGTTCAGCTTTTTAGTCTTTAAAAACACGCATCAAAGAAAACTGCTGCTAAAAAAACTAATGTATTTTTTAACCTTTTTGTTTTTTAAGTTAAAAACTGAAGTGAAATTCAATATCAATGAATGAGGAGGAATGCAGGGATAATATTTAATATTTTTCTAACATATTTTCCGACCAATTAAAAAGCTTATTTAATTGTAAAACATTTTGAAAACCGCATTTTTTCCAGTTCGACATACGCTATCTATTCCAACAAATAAATCAGATGGGAATATTCTTTTAATATTTTTTAATTTTTTTCTTTTTCGTTTGCTTTTTGGTGGAAAGGGTGGCTTCATGTTATTTTTTATTCAAATGATTCCTACAAGTTACAACACTAACCGATGACCTGAAAGCACACATTTACTTTAGAACGTAGGTGATCATAGCTCTCCACAACTTCCTATATTGTAATTCTGAGTATTTTTTTTTCTTTTTTTAACTTGCTAAGGAGAGGTCTCGGAATATTAGGCTAGTTGAAGTAAAAAAGTAAAAAAAAAGGAACGTAAGGGAGGTAAATTTTGGTATGCAAAAATCATTTGAAACGATCATAAACGAAAACAACCCCACCTTATTTTTAAATCGCCAAATACTAAAATATTGAATAGAATATTAAATTTAAATAAGATTTTCTCTTAAATTATGTAACAACGTGAGTAATGAAGAAATGTACAAAAAAAAACAAATCATTGAAGCTTGAATAAAGTTGTGAGAGACTCACAGTCAAACACAGTAAAACACATTTTCTGCTCAAAATACATATTTTAAAATTTTACTTTTTAATAGTTTTTTTCTTATTTTTGCTAACTACAAGGTATGACAATAGTGACAGTCCCTTAAGGTCACGGTAGCCTCCCCCACAAAAAAAAAATCCTTTTTCAGATAAAAAAAACTAAAAAGCAATAGTTCTGATTTACAACACAAATTGAGAAATTAACATGCTGGCGTACAAACAGGTAGCCTAATCTTGTCAAGCTGTTTAACAAATCGTCGTCAAAAAAATACACTGCCAAGAAAAGACAAAGGGACAGTCTGCTTCGCTCCAAAAAACAAAATCAATAGAAAAAAATCTATACTGAGGGAGGAACCAGAATAGATAGGTCACGTTTTTTATTTTTTTTAGTTACATTTATTTTTTAACACAACGAAAACAATGACCCTGAGCAACAAAAGGACAACTTAGCTCCCTAAAAAACACTACTATTCGACGCAATGTGACTAATTAATTACAATTTTACTTTTTTAGTTTTAAGAAAAATCGCCGTAGCTTTTTTATTTATTTTTTATTATTTTCGTGTTTTATGTTTTCGTACAAACTGTACAGTCAAGCTTGTCTAAAATACCTTTTATTTAATATTCTCAAGATACAAACACTATATATTTACCATTCTTCAACGGTTCGACATTACAAGTTGTAATATCACGCTTAAAAGAAAGAAAAAGCTCACCATGTGTAACAATGTCCTGGCTCGGCCAATTCTTCCTCGGGGCTTAAAATCACTTTTAAAGTAAAATTCGATGCTGCCGTTCGACTGAACGGTAGCAAAATCTGCGGGGCATTCAATTTGGCCCCATAGCTTAGCGGACAAAAGGTCAGGACGGTCAAAATAGTAAAAACTAGATAGACCGTTGTTGACAGGTTAAATTCAACCGCCATTCTCGAGCGGCATGTATGAAATTATTCTTCAAGTATTGAAGAGCGTTACTTCCGGTCTGGATAGCTAGAAAGAAAGGAAATTATGACAGGAGTGTCTAACTTCCGGACCGGTTTTAACCGGGCGACCGGCAAGTGACGTCACATCCGCCTACTGTATTCGGCCACGTGTTTTTTGTCTTGCTTGTTTTGTTATGATATTTTATTGTAGTCGTCTTTCTGGTATTGTATCATTCTGTTTAGCTCGACGTCGTGTAATTGTTAACAAGCTTGTCTTACTAGAACAATTACGATTCAGTGACTTCGATCCTCACTGGGTATCACAGTCTCTGTGCCACATCTCAACAACGCTTGAAAAATAACCATTATTAATATTACTGATTATTTTTTTTTTACCACTGTGTCTAGGACACAAAAATGCGACCTATGTTACCGATGAGATGAAAAGTTTTCAAAATTCAGGAAAGAAATTCTGAAAAAAAATACTGACACGGACTTTCTTAAAAAAAAAACAAAAAATAAAACACGAAAATGCATTTTAAATAAATAATTAAAAAAAACTGTTTTGAGCTTAGATTTAGGTTTTATTTGAAAGATAATTAAAATTCAGATTAGCTTTTGTAATCCGAATTCAAAATTCAGTCAGTTAATGCCATACGTGATACACGCTTTGGGCGAACATATCACGAAAGAGACATGCACATGACTAACTGGGCAGGAGATTATCCGGCAATAAGTTGCCATTACTTTCTGCAGTAAACTGGTTGCTAACCAAGGCTATAGAACCCAATCTCTCCTGCTATTCAACCCATAGCAGGAAGGAGAAGAGATGTATTATATTATTAAGTAGTAATTAATTGGGGATCAGTTCATTACTGCATAACAATAAAAAAACGATCCCCTATTTTATGCCCAGTAGCAGCTTTAATTATGTTTCCAACTATTATATTCAGTCAACCAGTTAAGTGCCATACGTGAAACACGCTTCGGCGATCATGTCTCGAAAAAGACATGACTGACTCGACAGAAGATTATCCCGCACTAGGTTGCCATTACTTTCTGCGGTAGACTGGTTGCCAACTGAATCTGTCCTGTTATTTAACCCATAACTGGATGGAAAAGGCGGATTAATACCTTTCCCAAGGGTATTTGCACTTAACTGGAATTCGAACTCAGCTCCTCGATTTCTCGTTCCGAGCCGATATCCACTGCACCACATTTGTAATCCAAATTTTGTAGGCATTTTAAAACATTGGCATTTTCACCCATCACTCGTATAGCTCAACCATCATTATTATAAACGAAAAATGTTGGAAACAAATTTAAAATCTACTTTTTAAAAAATCCAATATTTTTTCTGTAGATATGTTTTGAAGTAGGTACCTCCACTAATTCGTTGAAAAAGCAGGCCCCAAACTTAATAAAAACGAACTTTTTACATGAAAGTGTTTATTAAGACTTAGACGAAAAATCAAAGTATTTTTTTTTTATTTTTAATCCTTTCTAACAAGTTCGGAATTTTGGTAAAATTCTAGTTTTGTTTTTCGTCAGCGGGTTACCAAATTCTTACCAAAGTTTACAATAGATAATGTAATATTACGTAACTCGTTATTTTTTTTTTATTTGGAAATTCTTACAAAAATCAAATAATCGTCGAATTTTTATGAAACTTTTAAGACTTATTCACAAATTAATGAGATTATATTTTAGAAAATCCTGGTAATTTTCTTTTTCTTTTATGTCTGTTACCCCACTTCCACGTAAATTCAGAAAATTTTAAGAAATTAAATTTTCTTGCGAAAATTTATTTTATTAGTTAAACGCAAGACTCTTTTGAAAATGTAAATCATCTATTTTTATTTTTTTATTTTTTTATTAAAGCTGCTTTTCTGAAAAATCTGCTCCGAATAGCAAAATAAAAAAAATTCAATAAATCTATGACATTTAATTATATGAACTTTTTATTCCGATATATATATAATGGATTCTCCCGTCGCGTTCAACGTATGAGGGTCCAACCTTTTTCCAGCAAGACAACCACACAGAGATTTGTTTATAGTGGTGAAGGCATTGTGTAGTACCATCCACACTTCTTGGAACTGCTGATAACAAACAATTGGTGCAGATGACTGCCACAAATCGCACGAACAGCAGACCTCAATTATTTAACCCATAATTGGAGGGAACGAACGGATTAATACCTTTCCCAAGGGTACCAGGGCGCAAGTGAATGCAGCGTGCTCGACTGAAATTGGAACTCGGCTCACCGATTTCCCCCTCCAAGCCGACATCCACCGCACCCCAACGCACATTCGTGAATGCTAGCAGTACCTGGTATTCCCAAGTGGTCACCCACCTAAGTACTGACCAGGCTCAACTTCGGTGATCGAGCGGGAACCGGTGTATATATATATATATATATATATATATATATATATATATATATATATATATATATATATATATATATATATATATATATATATATATATATATATATATATATATATATATATATATATATATATATATATATATATATATATATATATATATATATATATATATATATATATATATATATATATATATATATATATATATATATATATATATATATATATATATATATATATATATATATATATATATATATATATATATATATATATATATATATATATATATATATATATATATATATATATATATATATATATATATATATATATATATATATCGTATCACCCCAAGCAAGGCGGTAATACCACTGATGTGCAGGGGGCAACGTAATAGTGAAAAGATTGGAAAAGAGAAAGCCGGAAACCACATCCTAAACAGGGAACAAGGGATGAGCCTCTTAACCTGTTCAATAGACATGGGTGGAGTGTGAACCAGGCGATAGATAGATCTATCTACTCCAATTGAAAAAAAAAAAACAAAGTGAGAAGATTGGAAAAGAGAAAGCCGGAAACCACATCCTAAACAGGGAACAAGGGATGAGCCTCTTAACCTGTTCAATAGACATGGGTGGAGTGTGAACCAGGCGATAGATAGATCTATCTACTCCAATTGAAAAAAAAAAAAACAAAGTGAGAAGATTGGAAAAGAGAAAGCCGGAAACCACATCCTAAACAGGGAACAAGGGATGAGCCTCTTAACCTGTTCTATAGACATATTATATATATATATATATATATATATATATATATATATATATATATAAAGACCAAGCTGTTGTCTGCCAACCATTACAGGCAACCTCTTCTGCCTCCCATAAGCATGGACCAAGTGAGTCTCCCTGACAGTAATACACTACGCCTCCTCGGACTTGCCCTGCCCTCAGACCTCAAATGGAACCACTATATTGAATCCATAGCAAAATCTACTGCTAAGAAGATTGGGTCACTATGTCGATCCAGGATGTTTTCCCCACCTGAATCCATCCTGCATATATACAAGTCAACCATCCGTCCGTCCGTGCATGGAGTGCTGCTGCCATTTATGGTCAGGTGCCCCTGCCGTTCTCCTCAGTGTTCTTGGCAAGCTCCAAAGGAGAGTCTGTAATGTGATAGGTACTGATCTGGCGACTCGACTGCAGCCACTTCCCCATCGTCGAAATGTGGCCTTCCTTTGTCTCTTCTATAAATACTTTCATGGCTTCTGCTCGGATGAGCTTAAGTCACTGATGCCTCCTCAACAGGTGTTTACTCGTGCAACCAGACTGGCAACTGGGTTCCACCCATTCACAGTCAGGTTAGCCAAATGCAGACGACAATTCTACTCCTGCAGCTTCCTCTCTCGCACTTCCCGCCTATGGAACTCGCTCCCGTATTCTTGCTTTCCTGACGGCTGCAACCTCCAGAAATTTAAATGCAAAGTCAATACTCATCTACTAACCACTGGACTCTCCCCTCCCCTGTATAACCTTCCCTTTCTCTCCACCTATGTATCTGTCATCGCACCTGCTTTCTCAGCTTTCTGTTGTTCCTTTCTAACTAGTTTGTACTCCTCATTCTTTTCTAATTAATCTTTTTACATTTATGTAACCCACTGCACATCAGTGGCGTTTCCGCCTTGCTTGGGGTGAAATGATTAATATATATATATATATATATATATATATATATATATATATATATATTGTGTATTTAAGCAGCAAATTTTCTTTAGACATATCAGATTAAATAAATTGCAAACATTGTGTCTGCTTATTTTAAATAAAATCCGTTCATGCTCACGGATAATCTTTCGTGTATTATAATTGAAAGATGTCAGAAATGAGCTGTAATGTTAACAGATGTTATTATCATTATTATCATTCATTTCTCAATGTACCCAAGTACTTTCAATCTCTTTCTGAGATCATCTTCAGGGCTGTGAGTTATAGTAACAAACATAACCGCAAAACTGTGTTGCTAAAAATTACTGGAAATTTTTTTTTCTTTTTTTTTTTTCTGCTTCGGACATAACGGTTGACAAATTGCTAGCGTTCATTTGAACATGAAAATTATCCAAAATGGAATTTTTTATATGTTGTAATGTCATGGTCATGCACGTGCTAAAGCTTGAAAAAACTTCTTTTTACAAACATTTTAGAACATTACTACAGTATTCATAGCTGATTCTATTAATTGACGGCTTAAGAGTTTTAATGAATATTGCCTCGAGAATTTGTATTTTTTTTTTTTTTAGTTTGCAGAGTCTCATTTACAGAAACTTATTCCGGGCAAAATTTATTCATGATAAGTTGGTGGGGACAATCTTGAATTCACAAATGATTAATTCTCAGAGAACTCAACTACAATAACAGGAGAAGGTAACGGCGGTAAAAATCCAGTCTTTCTTTCCTCTCTAACCGCACATTGAAGGTGGTATTAAACGGACATGCCTCCCAAAACTACCATACGAACGCGGGTGTCCCTCATGGCTCTATCCTAGGTCCTACGCTCTTTCTGATCTACGTTAATGATCTCCCTGATACCATAAGATCCCAAGTAGGTATGTACACCGATGACACCACAGTTTACTCTCGCCTTGATCAAAAAGCTGGTGTGAGCGACAAAGCTAACCTTGCAGCCGAGCTTGAAAACGACTGGGGTAAGAAATGTATATTTACTGTGTTAAACTACACAATTGCGGCACAAGGCCTAGTTTGGGAGGGGGAAACAAAACTGAGGTTGGTCGTGCAGTACGCTATCTTATTCCTAGCTAATTTCATTCGTGACCCAAGCATACGTTACAATTTTTCTCTATCACCAAAAGAAGTTATCCTTCGACACTCATACCTATCATTTACCAGAATACCACAAAACACTCCTGGGAATCTATATAAAAACCCAATGTGTATAAAATTTTTTTCTTTTTACAATGTTCATTTTTTCATAATTTTTTCATACAAAAATATTTTTTCATACAAAAATATATATTTTAAAAATTATACAGTGAAATGACACAGGGGAGAAGGGGTATGATGTAACATCCCAAAATAAAAAGAAACAAAAGGAACAAACAAAACATTGTGTTAGCTGGTCCCAACCCACCAACAAATAAACAAAGAGGTCACTGTATTCTGTCTGTTGGACAAAATCAAGCCACACTCTTTCTACTGGGAATGGGGAGGAGCACAAAAACATTAGGGTTGGGAATGAAAAAATTCTGATTCAGGCATGACATAAACGGAGGTAAAAATAACACGGGAAATAGGGGGTCAAGCGCTGAATCATAACAAAAACAGAGTGCCGGAAAACAGGCGAGGACATACATTCATACATCTTAACTAGGAACACAAATGAGCACTAACCTTAACCATGGGAAGGGTTCCAGAGGAATCCAACCCGATGCGACGAAGCAGGTCTAAAACAGAAAATCAAGGCCAGCCCCAGTCACGCGAACCAGGCTCGCCACAGTCACCCACCTTTCGCTGAAATCTGTCGGGTGCAATCGCTTCCAATCAGTTCTAATCTTCATTTTGAGCTGATGCTCAAAATATCTGATCAGATCCTGATGTGAAAGACGACCACCCCGCAAGACCTCCTCCAGACGCGTCGTCCATATCACCATTCGAGCCGTGGCCAGTAGCACCAGAAACACCATTCGTTTCACTCCAGAGTACGGTGGCGACACATTGTCAACAGCGTATGCACGATCAATGAGCAGAAGCTCCCGCGGCGCGATACGAGCAGTCAACTCGCCGACTCGATCCCATAGTGGGCGAACGCGCGAACAATAGTAGAAGGCGTGCGAAGACGTCTCCTTGATACCAAGGTTGCAACGCTCACAGTCCGGCAAATCCGCCGAGCCCACTATGAAACGCGAGTCATTGAGAGACAAGCCATTCCGAGCTAATCGCCAGAAAACTCAGGGTTGCTGAGATACTCCGATCCTGGCGCCCACGACCAATGAGAGCGATATTCACCCTCCGTCATGCCGAGCATCCTCCTGAGTCGATCCTTTGCGACACCCTCCACTAGCCCTCGATAGAAGAGCTTCCTAGGCTGTGAAAGGTCACTGGACCGCGGAATGGCCGACAAGGCCTTGCGGCATTCGAGAATGAACTTGGATTGCTCCCGAGGCTTAGGGCAGCACCTCGAGATCGGGGGAGTGATAGTGAGGCTCGGGAACGCGTCCCGCACTACCCCCGAAAGCAAACCGTCGTCCATTAACGCACGTCTAAGGAATGCCAACCTCGAGGCAAGCTTGTGGCTCACCAAGTGCGGCACTCCCAGACCCCCATTGCACGGACGTTGGTAACAGACACGTTTGTCGACGTGATGCCTGCGTCCTCACCAGAGAAAGGAGATTAGCAGACGCTCGAGCGCCTCCTCACTCGCCTGACAAAGTGGAAGTACAGACAGCCGGTAAAGGATCTTGGGAAAGAGGTATGTGGCACACACCTCCGCCAAGCCCTTTAAGGACAACCGCCTTCGTTGCCAAATTTCGACCAGCGCAACGACCTTTGCCTGTATTTCAGACCAATTCTTCTCCAACTGCAATTCCGGACCAAACCAAACTCCGAGGAGCTTGACCGGCCCGTCCGTCCAGCTGAAGGGCCCCGTGAGGGAGATTCCCTTCCAGGCACCTAACCGCAAGCCGGAAGACTTGTCGCGGTTAATCTTGGCCCCAGTCACCTGTTCGAACCGTACAAGCGCCTTCTGTACCGCTCTTATGTCCCCGTGAGAAGACACAAAAACCGATACGTCATCGGCGTACGCAGAAACCCTGGCTCGAGCGCCTCCACCAGGGACAGCAATTCCACGTAGGGCCGGCCTGCATGCCCTGTCCTTTAGCCTGCGAAGGAGGGGCTCCAACGTCAGGACGTAAAGTAAGGACGACAGCGGACAACCCTGTCGGACCGACCTAGACAGCGCAAAGGCGCTCGACAGCCTCCCGTTCACCTGCACCACAGCCGTGGGGGAGCGATACAGGAGACTAATCCAGCGGCCGAAGTCGGTTTCGAATCCAGCAGCCTGCAGGACAGCCGCCAGGTAGCCATGGTCAACCCTATCAAATGCCTTGGACTGATCTAAATTGATCAGCGCAGCTCGCTCGTCGTCTTCTACTCCCTCTACGATCGTGCGAATCAAGTGCAGGTTGCTCTGAATTGTCCGGTCCTTCACAGCACAAGTCTGTTCAGGTCCCAACAGAGACTCGGCAACTAGCTTCAAGCGATTCGTCAGGATCTTGGCCAAAATCTTTAACTCTGTGTTTAGCAAAGTTATGGGCCTGTTATCGTCTAGATCCCTCCCAACATTCTTGCCTTTTCTCAACAGCGTGACCACACCCCTGGTGAACCGATTGGGGATGGATCCCTGCCGGAACCAGTTGTTGAACACGACAGTCAAGATCGGGACAAAAATGTGCGACAGCTTCAAGTACAATTCATAGGGCAAACCATCCAAACCCGGCGACTTGCCTCTGCCGACCGTCTTCAAAGCCGCGTAGACTTCGTCCTCCGTAATCTCTCCCTCGCAGCTAGCCGCTTCAGCCGGCAAAAGCCGGGGAAAGTCAGCCAAATAGCTGCGAAACTCCTCGTCGCGGAGACCAGGCTCCTTGGTAAACCGGTGCTCTAAATGCTGGCGAAACGCCTCGCACATGCCATCAGTCGACCTTAGGGTGTGTCCATCCGGGTCTCGTATCTCTCGAATGTACCGATCGCCGCTCCGACGAACTTCTTCCCGACGCAATGAAGCGCCCATGCTCACAGCTTCAGAAGACATCTTGCTTAACTTATGTCTAACTATCTGGCCCATGTAACGATCGCTATTCGACCGTTCAAGGGCCTCCTTGGCTAAGGCTATTTCTAGGGGATCACCGCCAGCCTCCGCCCGGGAAAAGTTATCTCTAAGTGTCTTCGCCTTCTTCGCCTTATCTAGGTTGAGCCGTTGGCTGTATTGAGTGGCGAAAGATCTAATGCTATCCTTAAGTCTAGCCCACCACTTATTCCCAATGACTCGCCCAATTAACGCCCGCTGAACTACGCTGATGAGCTGGCGCTGGAAGTCCCGCCTGTCCAGCAAGGACTGGTTGAACTTCCAGTAGCCAGCCATCCTAGGCCTAAAGTCTAACACCACGCGGGCACACACGAGTTTGTGGTCCGTGTAGCCTAACCAGTGGAACGTCGGGCATTCTAAGAAGTCTATGTCGGCTTCTCTCACTAACACTCTGTCAAGGTAGCTAACCACCTTGGTAGAGGGCCAACTATGCGCCCACGTCCACATGCTCCCGCCCGGATGATCGACCCGGTATCTATCGACAAGACCATAATCGCCGATCAGATCAACCAGGCTGCGATCACCACGCCTCCCGCTAGCGCCCCACCCTTTATCCAGCTTGGGGTCCAGGACGGCATTCCAGTCCCCCACTAGAACTAGTCGCTTGGAATCGACCAGGAAGGGCCCTAACAGACGGAAAAAATCAACACGCTCACCTTGTTCGTTGGGCGCATACACCACGATCAGACGAAACGACTTGCTGTTCACTGCAATATCGGCGACGATCAGCCGGCCCTCGGCACCGTGATGGACAAGGTCGACCCTCGCATCCAGGGTACGCTTCACCAGCAAAGAAACACCTCTGGCTTTCCGGTTCCCATATGTTGAATAAACGACAAAGTCGTTCGCCAGCACACAGGCATCGACGTCGCAAACAAAGTGCGTCTCTTGGATCGCGGCAACATCCACACCGAACGACAAGAGGTCACGAAGCAGGCGGGACGCCTTACCCCGATCCCTCAGGCCATTCGCATTCACAGTAGCCAGCTTGATAGACATGATTCAGATGTGGAGAGGTAAATCCAATTAGTCGCATACCGGTCGGAAATCCCTGGCAGTTAGGACCCCGACGGATTGTCCCAGGGAGCCTGTACCAACGTCGGACGTAATCCGTCCGCCAGAGACAATGCCGCCAACGTCCGTGGGGTACGTTAGTTTTAAAGTCCTATACAAGCAGGGGTGGATCAAAACGGGGACCCTCCCTGTGCACAGTTTTTTCATTTTTCTCAGCTCCGGCGTGTTCCGGATGCACATGTTGATTGTTGGGTATTGTTCTTCGACCCTCTCGATGTGCTCCCAGACCCTCAGATTTCCCCCTGTGCACCGCACAAGGGCAATGACGCCTGGGGCCTGGGAAAAGTTCTTTGGGTTCTCCGTCGAGAGGTTGTCCACCTCCTTCAGTTTGAAGAGTGGCTTCAACAGCGAGCGTCTCTGCGCGCCGTACTGCTTGTACGTATCCTCTTCCACGTGAAGTAGGTCCTCCCCCTGGGGGAGAGGTTTTTTCTTTTTCACTTTTGTGGGAGTGGGTGTGGGTTCGGGTGCAGGGGACGGGGTGTGGGGTGTAGTCGGAGTCACGAGTTCCATGGGGGGCTGGGTAGGTTTGTGGGGGGAGGTGGGCAGACTTCGAGAAGTCAGGGATTTCAGGGGCGTCAGCTGAATCACAGGGGGCTGGGGGGTCTCTGTGGGGACGGCGGGTAGCTCCTCGCCTTGTTCGCGTAAGTTCTTTTTGCGGGGGTGGTGGGGGCCGACGCTGCTCTCTGCTCTCTTTCCGCGCTCCTGCTTTTGCGGGGCGCCTTGTTTTTGCCTCGGGTAACCTCCTCCTCCTCCTCCTCTCTTCCTCGCTTGAGTGAGGAAGAGCGTGAAGACTCCGTGGTCTCCTGATGCTTTTTTGCTTGTTGCCCTTTGAGGGGCGTAGTGTCCTTGGTGGCCGCTGGTGTTGTTTTTGGAGAGGGCTTCTTTTCCGCTGTTGGTGGTGTAGTTGGTGAAGTAGGCTGCACTTTGCCCCTCTTGCCCACCGTCTGCCACTCTCCGTCCTTAGCGGACTTGGTCATTTTGGGAGCTTCTTTGGCTGTTTCATTTGTTGTCTCCTTTTGCTGCTGCTCCTTCTGTGGTTCTTTCGTTGCCGGGTTCCTTGTTGGGCACGCCTTCGCCATGTGTTTGGTTTGGCCGCACGCCCAACAGCACGGTTTCCTGCCCTCCACCACGACGTAGATGGAGCGCTTTTTGCAGGTGATGATGTTCGGTATGTTGTCGAATTCCTTGTGAGTCACCGTCACCTGCAGTTCGAAGTCTCCAGTCCTGTAACCAGACTTGGAGAGAATGGCAGACACTTGCGCCACACGGCTGTATTGGGAGAAGAAGGCTCCCAGGTGGTCCTCCGAAATGTGCAAGGGGACGCCGTGCAGGGTGACCTTTGCCCTCCTCGCCCCCATGTACTCCGTTTGCAGGCACAGCGTTTTGGTTTGCATAGTTGTGCCTGCCAGCTGCTTCGCCTCCTCCTCTGTCGCCAGGAGGACGTCCCACGTCGCATGAGCCCTTTTGGCCACTGCCTTCGCCCTTATGTTGAGACTCCTGATGCTCTCCTCGATGGTGTCTCGGTTCACCCCGACCAGCTTCAGCGTCTTTGGGTCCTTCGTGACGAGCGAGATTATTCTCGGCTCCACGCTGGCCAGGGTGTCGGGGACAGAGAGCAGCTCCGTCTTGGAGATGTAATTGGCGTAGCTCTGTCGCAGCTTCAGGTAGTACTCCTCCCCCTTCTTCAGCAGCTTGCCGTCCTTGCGTTTGTCGTTCCAGGCCGTGGGTGACGCTGGAGCGGGCGAAGCTGGTGGGGGTGAAGCTGCTGGCTTGGTTGCTGCTGCTGGTTTGGTTGCTGCTGCAGGTGCAGTTGCTGGTTTGGTTGCCGCTGCAGGTGCAGGTGCTGGTTTGGTTGCTGCTGCAGGTGCAGGTGCAGGTTCAGTTGCAGGTTCGGTTGCTGCTGCTGCTGGTGTGGGAGATCCGAACAGCGTCTTCTCCCACTCCGTCATAGTGAGTGCTATGACGTCGACGTCGTCGGCGTCGCGCAGTTGCCAATCTCCTCTTTCCCTCCCACCGAGTCCGTGGTGGGAGGGAGGGGGCGACGCTGGCCTTTGAGAGGCCATCGCCTCCGAGGAGGCGGAAGAGGGTGTTGCCTGCCTGCAGTCGACTGCCCCGGTGTTCCGCTCCGTACCAGATACCGCCTGGCGGAACACTCGGCCCGAGCAATGAACTCGGGTGGGACAGGGGCCACAGACAAGGACAACCTACAGCAGACAACTGCCCCGGTGTTCCGCTCCGTACCAGAAACCGCCTGGCGGAACACTCGGCCCGAGCAATGAACTCGGGTGGGACAGCTGCTACCGAAAGGACAGCCTAAAGCAGAGAGAGAGAGCGAAAGAGCAAAAATGGATTACCTTGTGCTGGAACAGATACTACACTTTGATCCGAGTAAAAAGTCCACGGAAGCCGTTCTGGGGTAAGAAATGGCTCGTTTTATTTATTCTTTATACAAGAATCGTGGCTCAAGGCCGAAAGATGGGAGGGGGAACAAAACTCGGGTTGGTCTACCGTACTCTATCCTATACCTAGCTAATCAGAATCACGACCCATACATGCGTTACAATGGTTCTCATTCACCATAAAAATTTGTCCATCAACACTCATACTTATCATGCATCAAAATACCGCAAAAACATACCGGGGACCTACAAAAACGCCCCAAATGCACATAAAAATTTGTGGTTTGTACAATAAATTTACAAAAATAACTTTAAAAATATTGCATGGAATGACATGATGGGAGGGGGGGTAAGAAGAAACAAAAATCCCCAAAACAAAAACAATTTCAAATCAATACATATGCATAGTGTTAGTAAGACCCAAACACACCGTCGTAATTAAAGAGGCCGCTGTATTCTGCCTTGGAAGACAAAATCAAGAAGCTCTCTTTCTAAGGGGAATGGAGAAGCCGGGTACAAAATAAATGGGACTGGAGAATATATAAGGCTGACCCAGCCGAGAATGAAACGGGACAAAATAACAATGGACAATGGGGATCTCGAACTGGATCATAACAAAAGCAATGGAGCCGGGAACAGGCCGGGACAAACACAATCACACACATTAACTAGGTATACAAAAGAATTCTTACCTTAACCGCGGGAGGGGTTCCAAAGGAATCCACCCCGATGCGACTAGCAGATCTAAAAGAGAAAATCAAGGCTAGCCCCGGTCACGCGAACCAGGCTCGCTGCATGTATCCACCTTTCGCTGAACTCTGTCGGGTGCAGCCGTTTCCGTTCAGTTCTAATCTTCATTTTGAGCTGGTGCTCAAAATATCGGATTAGATCCTGATCCGAAAGACGGCCTCCCCGCAAGACTTCCTCCAGACGCGTCATCCAAATCACCATTCTAGCCGTGGCCAGTAGCGACAGAAACACCATCCGCTTCACTCCAGAGTACGGGGGCGACACATTGTCCACAGCGTATGCGCGATCAATGAGCACAAGCTCCCGCGGCGCGATACGAGCAGTCAACTCGCCGACATGCTCCCACAACGGGCGAACGCGCGAACAATGGAAGAAGGCGTGCGCAGACGTCTCCTTAATTCCAAGGTTGCAACGCTCACAATCTGGCAAATCCGCCAGGCCCATTGCGAAACGCTTGTCATTGAGCGACAAACCATTCCGAGCCAATCGCCAGGTCAGAGAAAACTCAGAGTTGCTGAGCCAATCCGCACCTGGCGCCCAAGACCAATGAGAGCGGTACTCCACTCTCGACATGCCGAGCTTACTCCACAGCTTATCCTTCACGGCACCCTCCACTAATCCCCGATAGAAGATTTTCCTAGGCTGTGAAAGGTCACTGGACCGTGGAATGGCCTGCAAGGCCGCCAGAGGTAGGAAAGGGCTCGTAAATTTTAATGCTTCTAAAACGAAGCTGCTATCAATTAACCATCATAGACAATCGCACCTACCTCCCATTAGCATAGACTAGGCTTGCCTCCCAGAGAGTAAAACACTACGCCTCCTTGGTCTCACACTTTCAGCGGACCTCAGGTGGAACGACTATATTGAATCCATTGCTAAATTCGCTGCTATGAAAGTCGGTTCTCTGTGCAGGGCCCGGAAGTTTTTTCCGTCTGAATCTATCCTGTACATATATAAGTCTACCATCCGCTCATGCATTACTGCTGCCACATCTGGTCGGGTGCCCCTGCTATTCTCCTCGGGCTTCTTGACAAAGTACAACGGAGAGTCTGTAATGTAATCGATACCGACTTGGCAGACCGGCTGCAGTCTCTCTCTCACCGGCGCGGCGTGGCTTCCCTATGTCTATTCTATAAATACTTTCACGGCTTCTGCTCCGATGAACTTAGATCACTGGTGGCCCCTAGGTATGAATTTACACGAGATACTAGATTAGCAACTACATCACACTCTTTTCCAGTGAAACCGATAAAATGCAACCGCAACTTCTACTCCAACAGTTTCTTTTCTCGCACTTCCCGACTGTGGAATTCCCTTCCACATGTTTGCTTCTCCGACGGCTACAATCTCCAGGAGTTTAAATGTAAGGTCAATAGACACCTCCTAACACACTAACCATCTTTCAAGCACTCTTCCCATCTACCCAACCCCCAGCCTCGGTATCCTTACCCATCTATCACCCTCCTTCTGACATTTCCTATATCTAACCACTTTTTCTCTTCCCCTTCCCCTATGTAACCCCATGCGCAATAGTGGCAGTGAAATGCCTTGCTTGGGGGGAAATGATTAAAAAAAAGTATAAAAAATAGTAAAAGTATTTAATTCTACTAAGTTTCAGAAAATCTTATACTTTTAAATTTCAGCCAAAGCAAGGCGATAAAGTCACTGAAGTTAATGAGTGTAAAAAAATTGAGACAAAGAAAAACATTATTAAGGTTGGTTGTTTTATTTTACGGGTTATCAACCCATTATTAAGGAGAGAGAATAATAAAAGAAAAGGAATTATGAAAAAAAAAAGATATAGTATTTACATTTTTGGTTGACTGACGATGACATCTCCCCATTTTCGTTGTGAAATTATGGCATTTAGTTGTTAATCTAGTATTTTATGGTCGTGTAGAAAAAAACAGAATCAAAATCAAAAAACAAAAAAAAAAATTGTTAAACTCTTGGTCATGTAATGTTATTTTAAACCATGAATATCAATTTCTTGATTATTGCACTGTCGGTGCTCCGTATTTCTTTTAATTTTCTAAAAGTTTTTTCGCGCGCTTATTAAGAAAGGATTGAAAGAGAGAATTTTTGTTTTTGACCTCAGTGGCTACAGTGTAGAGATAAACGTTATATCCATAGTAAAATGTGAGCACTGCGTTTACAAAATCCAGTTAATAGTTACTAAAATTTACTGACTTCAAATAGGTACCTCGATTCACTTTCGATACCTAATTTTAAATTGAATTTTTTAAATAAAAAAAAGTTTTCTTGCAACTTTTGTTTTAGCTTTAATTGAAAGCTAAATTATTAAAAATACAGGATACACTGATGCATTTCAAACAAAAATTATATTGATTGGAATCTAAAATTTTTAAATTTTTCGGCTATTTTTTGAGTGTTCGATACATTTCTAAACAAAAGTTAATTCTTGGTTTTAAAAATATTGACAAACTAAAATATACGTCTGTGACACGTCATTTTTGGACAATTAGAAAATGTAAAGTTAAATTAATCTTATCTACACAAGTATTATTTGTTTATAGCATGAAATTTAAAATAAAAGTATTTCTTTATGACCGAGGTGCCAAATGAGCAAACACGAATGATGGGTGAAGGCCAGATATCAAATAACAGCTAAGTATGGTTGACCAGAATTGACATAATTGTCCAAATTTTTTTCGTGTAACGGGAAGAAACCGGAAAACACGTGACCTTTTAATATGCCATAGAAAATAACATACATAAAAAAATTCCTACACACACACACACACACACGCACGCACGCACGCACGCACGCACGCACGCACATACACACACACACACACACACACACACACACACAAAATCTATCAGCTCGGTGATTTGTATTAAACTTTTCAATCTTGGATTAGTAAATATGGTCTTCAGTTAATAACTAGATATCCTAAACGCAACAAGAATTTGTAGAATTTTAAAAAATTAAATTTTATAAATTATTATAATTAAAAAAAGAAAACAATGAAAACAATTCTTGTAAAAGTTGATTATTCTTCGAAATTTTTTTCTCCAGACTATAATGTCCTTAATATATATATATATATATATATATATATATATATACAAATGAATAAGGAACGAAGAAAATAATTTGTACATGCACTAAAGTAACAATTAATATTATATATATATATATATATATATATATATATATATATATATATATATATATATATATATTCAGAAATGGGATCAAATGATCATTTCTGCGGGCTGAGCCACTTCATTGCCGATCCTTTGATAAAATGGAAAATTCGAAAATTCGTTTGGATGTGTATGTTAGTAAGGAAAGAAAAAAGCGTTGCTAAATGAAAAAAAGAAGGAAGATGAGGACGGAATAAAAAGGAGAAAGAAAAAGAAAGGGAGGAAGGGAAAAATGATATTTGGGATTCACAGACAGCGGGAGACGTGTAAAGAAAAGGAGGGATTCGTTACAGTCAGCCAATTATAAAATTAAGAAACAAACAAGAAAGTGTGTGTGGGGAGGTGTCTTGAATCCGGAAGCAGAGCCTATTAGTCTCCAACTTACTATGTTGCTAAGTCTCTCTTCTTTCATTTCCCAAAATTTTCAGGAAGGAAACGTTTGGTAACAAATTCCGATCTTCAAATTCGTTCAATGGCCATTTCTACAAGAAATTCCTCGTGTCATCAGCAACGAATTTTTTATTTCAAAAATCCAAATAACAAAATGAACAAAGATATTTTATCGGCGGAAGTTCAAAAAAATTTTCATCACGGAAAATTAAAGGGGTGGGATTAATAAGAAAGTAGACAGAAATCTTTGTCTATTTTTATTTTTAGATTTTTTGAAAACCCCTACTCCTTAACTGAGTCACGAGTTAAAAGTTGAAATTTAGCCTTGTCTGGTCGAAAGAAATGGCAGGGGAAAATAAAAAGAAAAAGAAAGGAAGTAAAAAGGAAGAAAGTAAAAAGGAGGAAGGGGTGGTTGACAGGGAAGTAAGCTAAGAAAAGAAAAGAAAAGATAAGAAAAGAAAAGAAAAAGAAAAAAGAAATAATAAGTATATATTTCCTTTTACAAAAACAAATTAATTTAAAGAAAGTTCATACTCGAAAATGGTATTAAACTTTCCATTTTTCGATTCTTTAAGTATGTCTTTATTTAATTAAAATAATCTTGGGAGAGGCCAGACCCCCAACATATGTCCACATATTTTTCCAATAAATGTTCTATTCAGTATACAATTCATTCCTTGATAAGGTGTGGTGGCGTCACGCTACGTTTTTATATTTAATTTTTGAATTCAATTGAGAAAACCAACAAATTGTTATAACAAATAATAATGTATTTCAATAAATATACAAATAAAGAAGAAAGGAGGTTAAATCAGTTGCAAGCAATGTTTGAGGAGATTAAAAATGTTCACTTAATAAGTTCACAAATGTGAGTCAAGGTAAAAATATATAATGCACAAAGTAAGAGTTGTCTCGCTTAGACTATATATTGCAATGCTTTGCTGAAATGAAAATGGATTATAATATACAGCAAAGATATTTTTGTTTGAATGTTTGTGGCGTATAGGAAATTAAAAGCAATAAATTAAATTAAAAGCAACTTTCTTCTTCACTTTTACAAACATTCACAATGACGTGTGAAATCCTGGTTTTGCCGCATAAAAAAAAGGATTGACCTCGTGCTTACAGAAAAAGTCGAAACCGGATTTCGCGAGTAAATGTTAAATTCGTTTTCTGACCAATGAGAGCGATTCGCAAGACTAAAAAAACTTCGCGATCCAGTCCGAAAAACCTAAAGGATATATAAATGAGTTCGATCAGCGTTACTCAGTCAGATAGGAGCAGCAAGTGAGACACAACTAAAATGTAACGGGAGAAACTTCAATCACGACCCGAACGTAAGGTCGCATCGCACATTGTCCTTCTTCTCCTTCTTTCTCATGTGCTGAATCATTTTACTTCTTCTTCTTCATTTTCAACATTCCCATATGCTTAATCTTATACTTGATAACAAACGGACATTTTAAATACTTACATTTCACTTTGCAAATCAATTACATTCATTTTCTCATTGAACATTCTTGTTCTTCTTACACATATATGTTAATGATCAGCAAAAAAAAAAAAAAAAAAAAATTCACTAATTTTTTCAAAAGATATCATTTGATGATATCTTTAGATGCGGAGATTGTCGGCTATGTTTGGAAGTGGCCGGCCTTGTACCAGGCATGGCTGACGCACCTTATATCTTCATGTTCAATATATGATTTACAACAGTTAGCATTGAATAGTTCTGTGAATATTTTGAATGATGAAAAATTTGTTGAATACAGCTTTGGCAAATAGAGTGAGTGAATTAATTCTTATTTTCTGATTGCCGTAATTATTAAATTCATAAATCATATATATATATATATATATATATATATATATATATATATATATATATATAATAACTAAATAGACTCTGTAAGTATGTAGGCTGTAAATTTATACTAAAATAAACCTTCAAAAAAACCACTAACAAACAGAACCTAATTCCGTTACAATCCGGTGCACTAAGGCGTCGGATAAATGGGGAGAAAAAAAGAAACCCGCGGAACAAGAACAAAACATTCAATACTCCGCAGCAAAGAAAAAAACCCCAAACCGAACTTTGCCCTGACGATCCGTAGTGTGAAACCGCGGTAGGTTTTGGCTCGCTTTAGATTTATATATATATATATATATATATATATATATATATATATATATATATATTTCATTGAAAGGACAACAAAGGTTCTAACACGTCACTCAATAATTCTCGGCCCTGACATATAGATGTTGCCACTAATAAAAAAAAAAACATATAATTTTTATATTACTTGCAAATGGCATGTGACAAAATGTGGTCCCACTCGGATTATTAGTTCACAAATTACAGTTATTTAAAGGAAACTATTGTTGCAAATTTTCAAAACAATGGAAAAATCTGAATTGTGTTTTCATAAAGCATTCCTTTCTGATGAGAAAAATACAGTTCAAGCAAAGCAATGGCTTGATAATTGTTATTTAAACTCTGCTCCGTCAGAAACAATGGTTAAGAGGTGGTATGCGGACTTTAAACGTGGGGTTGTACAGACACAAATTATGCTCAGGTCACCCAAAATTAGCAGTTCAACGGTCAATAGATCGCAAGGAGAAATGATAGTCGAATTTGGATTTTACAAGTAATTCCAGCGTATTTTTTTTTAATCATATCACCCCGAGCAAGGCGGTAACGCCACTGATGTGCAGGGGGCTACTTAAGAGTGAAAAGATTGGAAAAGAGAAAGCCGGAAACCACATCCTAAACAGGAAGCAAGGGATGAGCCTCTTCACCCGTTCAATAGACGTGGGTGGAGTGTGAACCGGGCGATAATTTAGTCTATCTACTCCAATTGATTTTATCGTTGAAGAAGACTGACAAGTGGCAAGTTCTTGCAATTAAGTTTTTTTTTATTATTATTATTATTAATATATTTTTCTTGGATATGTACAAGATATTTCTTTTTAGTTGGGACAGTGTCCAAAAAAGTACATATGGATTTACCGGCCAAAATAAACCAACCAAATACAACTTAAATTCAAGTAAAAATAAAAAGCTATGTCATTGTCATATAATTCATTGAGATAGTGCAATTGTACTCTTAGAACTTGTTGAATCAAAGATGACGTTCATTAAGCCTTTTATAAAATTCGACACCAGAAGACAAGCTTCTTAAACTTTCAGCTGTTCTGCTGGGTGAAAATATGAGTGAGATTTGGAATGATGTGGGTTCTGTTAGCAGATGGATACTTACTGAGTAAGGAACATAAATCAGCTGAATTTATATCTTCCGTGTGGATCAAAACGCCTTGACGGGAGAATTATATCTCGTGCTGAATTTTTTTTTTAAGTAAATCAACCAATCAAATTACGAGTTTTAGAGAAACTTAGAAAGCTGACTGGAGCCTAGGACTGCAATAAACTGCACGAAATTTAACTAGTAAAAACACCGCGATAGATAAACTGCCGCCAAGCAGCGATTGATAGATTGTCCTACGATAATTAAATAGTAATTTCAATTCAATGACATTGCGAGTTTCCACAGAAATTGTGAGAAGGAATTAATACAAGCTTTGGTGAGGGGTACCTCACAGTACCCTTCCGTAGATTGATAAAAGTTACGAAGTAGCTTTTTCAATATGAGCGCATAGGATACAAATCCTACATCATCTAACAATTAACTCAAACAAAAAAGTAAAATTACACACCCGCAAAATCGGATCAAAACGACTGAAAGCATTTTGGAAAACCCCAGACCAAATTCACAAGTCAATGTGAAAAGTAAGATTCCGGATCCTGATTGGATAGGAAATAGCAAAATGATCTATGACCCCGGTCAATTTTTATTTCACACCTAGAAAATGGGTATGCTGTTTGGAGCCGATCACAGGACTAAACTCCACTACTTATCCACGTGTCTTGACCTATCAAATCAGTCAGAGATGGAAGCATTAATCTGAAGGAACTCACACAATGTAAAGAAGAAATTTCAAGATGCCGACCTTATCGTGTCTCGTCGATGTGCATTCGTTCTACCTCTACTTCTAATTTTTCTTTCTTCGTCTTCACCCACACACCGTCAAAGAAAACAACTTCAACTGACTTCGATAAGTACAATCTCCTTCATTGCCTGACTTTCCTTTTCACTTTTTCTCCTGCCATAAAAAGGAAAAGAACACACACTTTTATTAACAACTTTTTAAAATCTTTTAACATACACACATTCTGCTGCTATCAACTATGAACTCTGAATTTCTGTAGAACATTTAACTACATGCATTTTCTCAATGAACATTTTCTTCTTATGCATTTTTGTTATTCTGTTCCGTAAATACAATTTCACTTAATTTACAAATTCATTATTTCTGTTTAGATAATAAAAAAAATTAGTTTAATATACAAACAAAACACATTTATTCTTCCAACCATTCTTTCAACCTACTGATATTTTAAATTGTGGGGACTTCGGTTGTGTTCGACACAGGCCAATTTGACAAGCATAGCCGAAGCCCCTACATGCGAAACTTGGAATGTCAGTGAACACTCCTCCCTGTCTTCGTGTGTACTGGTGCTGGTTAAGAAGAAGAAGAAGAAGATGATGATGACGATGACGATGACGATGATGATGACGATGACGATGATGATGATGATGATGATGATGACGATGATGATGACGATGATGATGACGATGATGATGATGATGATGATGATGATGATGATGATTGTGGAACACCTGGTTGCTGTGGAATAGGAAGCGAGTCTCGAGGTATATTGGGAGAAGTCTGCTCAACGAATGCTGGCTTCAGTCGATTGATACATATGTTTGTTCGGCTGTTGCGTACCAACATGGAGAAATACTTGGCGTGTCTAGAAACCATGTTGAAGGGACCAGAGTAATTAGGTGTTATTGGCATCCTAACCGCATAAGAATAATCAAGAATCTCTACTGGCAACAAACGGCCTGCATACGGACAGGTAACGACCTCAGTAGATACACAAAGATAGAAAAAGGCGTAAGACAAGGATGTGTCTTTTCACCGGATTTGTTCAACCTATACAGCGAGAATATTTTGAGGACCCTAGATGACACGCCAGGATTTGTTATTGGAGGCCACAACCTGAACAGCATAAGATATGCGGACGATACAGTGCTGATTGCGGACACGGAAAGGAAACTACAAGACCTCATACAGAAAGTAGCAGTGGAGAGTGACAAGAAGGGACTACAAATAAACTTTAAGAAAACTGAGTGCATGGTCATCAGCAAAAGATACAACCCAAAATGCCAAAAACAGGTGGGGGATAACAGAATCAAACAAGTACAAGAATTTAAATACCTAGGAAGTGTTCTAACAGAAGATGGAAAGTGCGACACGGAGATCCGAAGGCGAATTGGCATGGCAAAGGACGCGTTCCAGAAGATGAGCAAAATACTAACACACAGGAAAATCTCAATAGAAACGAAGAAAAGAGTGCTAGACTGCGACGTGATGTCAGTTCTTCAATACGGCTGTGAATGCTGGACAATATCATCGAAAATGAGGACAAAACTGGAAGCGACCGAAATGTGGTTCTACAGAAGGATGCTACGGATATCGTGGACTGAGCATACAAGCAACGACGAGGTGTTAGAAAGAATGGCAACAAAAAGGAAATTGATGCTGAGCATCAGGAAGAGACAACTGAAGTTCCTAGGACATGCAATGAGGAAGGAGAGCCTGGAGAACCTGATACTGACTGGACAGATAGATGGAAGGAGAGACAGAGGAAGGCAGCGGATAGCATATTTGCAGGGCCTGATCAGGTGGATGACGGAACGGGGGTTGTCAGGAGTAACAGGAGCAAACATACTAAGAGCCACGAGGGATAGGGAGACATGGAGAGCCATGATCGCCTACGTCCTGAAGGGACAGGGCACATAGAAGAAGAAGAAGAAGAAGAACCGCATCCTGTCGTACGAAAACGTATTCTCAATCCTGTAGGGTTTTCGGGACAAAAGTATCTCTTGGCTGAACATGAGTCGGCGTAAATGAGAGTTCCAACATACGATGATGTAAGTAACGAACGAGAGAGGTGGTACGTTCCGCAAATGGTTTTCTCTACAGGAATCGACTTGGCGTTACGTCGTAGGTTAGCAATGAGGAATGAGAATGTGGGAGCAATGAGGAATAAACTGGTGGTAGTAATTGATTAAGCTAAGAAATCAACGAAGTTGACGAAGGGTTTTAGGTTGAGGGAAATTACGAATGGCTTCCACTTTTTCGGGGACCGGCGTTATTCCAGTACCATTAATTTCGTGTCTTAGAAATACAAGCTCGGGGACAACAAAAATGCATTTAACAGGGTTGATATTGAGGCCGTAATGCTGTAAACGCTCGAATATCTGCTGCACGTGTTTAGTAGGGTCAGTTGGGCACAATCTGTGAGAAAAAGAGGACCATAATGTAATTCATCCTGCAAGGTCTCACACTCCTCCCCCTTCTTTTGAACTGGAATAGAGGTAATCACCTTGTTTCTTGTTTAGGAAGGGTTCCCGGTTTATTTCCCTTCTTCGGTCTTAGTGTTAGTTCAGCTGGAAGCTTTTTGCAGTTATTGAGTATGGTGGCAATGTCTCTTCATTCTGAGGGTACCGGGTTGGCATTTTCCTGGTTGCTGCTTCCGACTGGTAATTAAGAGCCCGAAATCTTGCGTAGCGTCTTGAGAGGCTGCTCTGATCAACAGTTGAATAATATCGGGGTTCCTGCAGTGCCATATCGCGTATGAACGGGCGTCCCTGCATGAACCTCCGTTGGGCAATCCTGAGGCCACATTATGTTGCAGGCTGCGCCAGTCTCCATCCTTCACATGCTGCAAACAATTGACCGACTGATTCTACTCTAGACGTCTTTCTTTAACTAAACCACTCTTTCTCATCACCTTCCCCCGTGTAACCTCTTGCGTAATAGCGGCAGTGGAATGCCTTGCTTGAGGTGAAATGATTAAAAAAAAAAGAAATTTGGAAAAAGCATGCTGGAAAGCCTGGCATTTACGCTAAAAGCTCCAATACAAGTTGGATGATATATCGTGATAGGTACTGATCTGGCGGCTCGACTGCAGCCACTTCCCCATCGTCGAAATGTGGCCTCCCTTTGTCTATTCTATAAATACTTTCATGGCTTCTGCTCCAACGAACTTAAGTCACTGGTGCCTCCTCAACAGGTGTTTACTCGTGCAACCAGACTGGCAACTGGGTCCCACCCATTCACAGTCAGGTTAGCCAAATGCAGACGACAATTCTACTCCTGCTGCTTCTTCTCTCTCACTTCCCGCCTGTGGAACTCGCTCCCGTATTCTTGCTTTCCTGACGGCTCCAGAAATTTAAATGCAAAGTCAATACTCATCTACTAACCACTGGACTCTAGCTCTCTCCTCCGTATAACCTTCCCTTTCTCTCCACCTATGTATCTGTCATCGCACCTGCATTCTCAGCTTTCTATTGCTCCTTTCTAACTAGTTTGTACTCCTCACTCTTTTCTAATTAATCTTTTTACAATTATGTAGCCCCCCGTACATCAGTGGCATTTCTGCCTTGCTCGGGGTGAAATGGTTAAAAAAATATCCAGTGAACATCATGGTGTTCAAAGGGATAACTAGTGACAGCAATGTTATGTCTTCATTCATCTTCTCAGAGGGCATCACACTCAAGGCCTACATGAGTGTTGTGGGTCATCGTCGCCAAATTGTTAAGGAGTTGTGGGGAAACTTCGCCGCAAAGTTGTAGTGACCGGTTTGTGCCGGAAGTAAGACACGGAACAAGAAGGTAGGTTCAAAACAGTGTATTAGTAGTGAAGTCGTAGGGGTGCGGGTTGATGTTTCTTTGATTCGTCCTTGTGTCAGACTTAACCGAACTCCCTACAGCTTACAAATTTTATGTTGAATTATCATGAGATTTTCATCAGAAGTTTGGTCGTCAGTTGGAATGTGTGGATTAGTGTAGAAGAGTGGATTAGTGTAGAAGAGTGGATTAGTGTAGAAGAGTGGAATAATAAGATATACATTTTTGAATGTTAAAATAGAAATTTATTAAAAGGAGGAATGACATAAGTTGTAGAAGTTAATGTTCATTGAGAAAGTTAAGGTATCAAGAGTTCGTACAAAATGTTCTAGTTGTAATTGTTGAAATAGATAAGGAGAAAGAGAAAGAGAACAAGGTGCGACCTGAGCTTATCTCCGAGTAGATTTGAAGTTGGTTACATTTTAGATGTGAGTCAGCAAACCGTCTCCTATGAGTGACAGTCGTGACCGGTTAGAGACCAACCTTAAATAATGAATCCATTTACGTGGAGTGGCTCCAGAATGATTTTTTTTTCTTTAGACGAGGAAAAACCGTTTCTCTGACGTATTTTGAATTTTGCGATTTGATGACCAATCAGGATCCAGAGTTTCGCTACAGTATAACAAGATATTCATAGGAAGTATTAATAATAAGTAATATAGAAATAAGTAAGTCCGAAGGTATTATTACGCTGCCTGACTAGTAGCTGTCGTTAACTGCTCTTATTAACTGCTGTACTTGACTGCTCTTTAACTGCTATATCATTGCTATCTGGAAGTCACGCAGATAATTTATATCCAGAGGAAAAGTCCATTTCTCTAGGGAGGGTACCATAACAATATGTCCGTTGATGTTCTTGCTAGCGATGAGTAAGTCGTCTATATAGGCAAAAGAGAATGGTAATCCGCGGAGAACTTCGTCGACCAGACACTGAAAAGATTGTGCTGCATTCCGAAGTCGTTTTGACAAATTAATACAACCCAAAGGTTATATGAATAATTAAGTAGCAATTCTTATCCAATGACACTGCGAGTTTCCCCCCCCAAAAAAAAAAATTGTGAGAAGGAATTACTACAAATTTTGGTGAGGGGTACCGCACAACGGTAATTTTCTAAGCGTAGCTTAGATTTGGTACAAAGCAGAAAGTATAGGGCACCCAGTGAGGGTCGAACTCACTACTCGGTTGTAATAGGTTCTAGGGAAACAAGCTTGCTACCCATTACACCACGTCGAGGTGCCCAAAAGGCCGAAAGTATGGGAGACCCAGTGAGGATCGAACTCACTACTCGGTTGTAATAGGTTCTAGGGAAACAAGCTTGCTACCCATTACACCACGTCGAGGTGCCCAAAAGGCCGAAAGTATGGGGGACCCAGTGAGGATCGAACTCACTACTCAGTTGAAATAGGTTCTAGCGAGACAAGTTTGCTAACCATTACACCACGTCGAGTTTCCCTCATTCGTTGATACGTACTTGAAATTTCTTTTGCATCGGACAATTCAGCCATTTTTAACAACATTTTTAAAAACACGGGATTAGGATATTTTGTTTTAATTTCTGAAAAAAAAACAACAAAAAAACAAGAAAAGAACGCATCCATTTTGAGGAAAATGTAACAACCTATTCTCCCCACTAAATTGGGTCGTGGCAGATGAACAAAGATGAGATAATTGAACAGTTTAAAATACATACTTTATATCAGAAATATATCAATATAACAAGATTATAAAATCAGAGTTTCTAAAAACGTATTCTTTTAGCATTTAAAGTCAAGACATCGTGGGGGTGACCGCTTGGGAATACCAGGTGCTGTAAGCGTATAGTGACGGATGTGCGTTGTGGTGCAGTGGAAAAAGAAATCGGTGAGCCGAGTTCGAATCCATTTGAATACACTGCATTCACTTAAGCACTGGTACCCTTCGGAAAGGTATTAATCCGTCCCTTCCCTCCAGTTATGGGATAAATAACAAGGATAGGACTTTGGGACCCTGCTCTTAAAAACAAATCCCAATGAATCTTGGTACTCGAAAAGAAAAATGTTGTAAAAATAAAATAACCTTACCCCAAAAAATAATTTTTTATGACCATAAAATGATCCCATAAGGATTGATAGGTCGTTAAACCTCGAAACAAACAAACAATCAAACAAACAAGACATCTGGGACGAAATCCAAATGCATATATCAGTTTGAGATTGATTGTATCACTCTAATGCTGTCATTATCTTCTTGGTCTTGCATTATTCAGGTTTTTCGTGGCCAAAATCGCCTGTTCTTGGAGAGGCTAAAAACACGCCCTTTCAGTTCACTAGTCTAGGCCCAAATATGTCATCATAGCGTCTCAGGATTGGCACCTAAATTTGGGTCACACCTAATATCGTCAGGCAGTGAGCGTATCTTAACAACCAAGGGAAGATAACCTATATTTTTTATATTCTGCCATCCTACGAAAAATATGCATATCAATGTTCCATTGCATATTGCCATGTTAATAACATTTTTTTAAAATCATAATCATATCACCCCTAGCAAGGCGGTAACGCCACTGATGCGCAGGGGGCTACGTAAGAGTGAAAAGATTAGAAAAGGGAAAGCCGGAAACCACATCCTAAACAGGGAACAAGGTATGTGCCTCTTTAACTGTTCAATAGTCGTGGGTGGAGTGTGAACCGGGCGATAGTTTAGTCTATCTACTAAAATTAACACAATATTTGGTGCATGACTATGATATTTCTCTCTTCATTTTTTGACAATATTTGATATAAACACAAATTTAATTCAGTTATGCTTGTGAATGGCTTTGTGTCAAACATAACCGAGTCTATCGACACTGAAAAAAACTCTTTTCGAACAAAACATGAACGAAAAAAAAAAGATCTCGTTTTTAATACTAAATGTAAAATTTATTTAACGAGAGAAGTATATATATATATATATATATATATATATATATATATATATATATATATATAGCGGCTTGGTTGCGGCTTGGTTGCTGAAGTCGTTGCTTGGGGAGGCACTATCCTATGGGCAAAGGAGCTTGGATTAGTTCCACCACGGAATTCGTGAGGAGCAACGCACTTCATCGAGCTTAATTCGTTACCTCTTCGTCACCAGTTGGTATAACATCAGCTTAATAACCAAAACTGTGTGGGTTCGATTCCTGGTAGTGGATGCGCACTGCTGATGAGTCCCAAATATAGGACGAAACGGCCGTCCAGTGCTTTCTGCATTCTGTTGAGGTCGAATATAAAGCTCGATGATTTACTTGATAATATATATATATAATCGTATCGTCACAAGCAAGGCATTATACTGCCACTGTTGTGCAGGGAGTTACATAGAAGGATATTTATGAGAAGGAGTGACAGAATAAAGGGGGTATCAGGAAGCGGGTAGGAGAGGGATAAGAATGCTTTAGAAATGAGATGAGAGCATGAGAAAAAGGATGCAAGCTAGTGAGATAGGAGATGACTATTGACTTTACATTTAAATTCTTGGAGATTGTAGTTGTCGGGGAAGCAAGTAAATGGGAGGGAATTCCACAGGCGGAAAGTGCGAGAAAAGTGGCTGATGGAGTAGAATTTGCGTTTACATCTTATTGGATTCACAGTAAAAGGGTGGAACCTTGTGGCTCGAGTAAATTCGTATATAGGGGGCACCAGTGAGCTAAGTTCTCTTTGTTGTGTGCGTGTGAAAGTTATTTCCTTAGTGAGAAAAAGGTTGGAAGTGGTGTCTTTGATCGTCCTTCTTTCTTGCCGACAGTAAATGAGTAAAAGGAGAGAAAGAGAACTAATGAATACGATGCGAAAGTAAGCAAATGCATGTGTTTTGGACGTGGTGTCCAGTAGACAACTGGAATCTCTCTGCCGATAAAGCAAAATTCACACGCTATTTGTGTTTTAGACTGATGGAATAGGCCCAGGTTGTAGATTTTTCTATAAATCCTGATTAGTTAATAAATTAGAAGTTGTATTCAATTTGTTTACGAAGACGGTAAAATTTGTAAGTCAACTGTCTAATGAAATAAGCTTTTTTATTGATGTATGAATAAATATGCTTTTTTAATGGATTTGTGGGAAGGTGTAAGTATGTATGTGCTCGTTTTTTTTGTTTTTTTTTGTTTTTTTAGTGCAATTAGATTTTTCGAATCCGACAATGCAACAAGCATTACAACAATTTAACAGCTAACAAAAGATAAAAGGAAATCGTTATCCTCAATATGTTAGTGTTAATACGATAGTTGCTGTTTACTTGGCAATTAACTTTTATTTTTTTAGAAGTATTCGGTAAGAATAACACCACTGCGTGCGAAATATCAATAACAGGCTTATCATATGTCCCTCGGCATTATTATGGCTGTTTACGAGTGAATGCATGTATAAGTGGTTTTTTTTTGTTTTTTGTTTTTTTTGTTTTTTTTCTGGCCTCGTCTTTTCAACCGACGAAGTGGAACGAATATCTCGGATCTATAGCTGCATTTACTGCTAGGCAGGTTGAGTCACTTTACCAGGACAGAACGTTTTCCTCGTCAGAATCTATCTTGCACATTTATAAATCTACTATTGGTCCGTGCATCGACTATCTGGTCGGGTGCTCCTGCTATTCATCTTGGGGTTTTCAACAAAACCCAAAGCAGGATCTGCAATGTAATCGGTCCTGACTTGACATGTGGACTTCAGTCACTTTCACACCGACGTGACATGGCTTCTCTCTGTCTTTTCTACAAATACAGGGTATTTATAAAGTCCGTGTGCACTTAAAAAAAATATAACCTTATTTGTATATGTGATAGAAATAATCTGTAAAAAAAATGATATAAAGTTTAATGTACTTAGTTTTAAGTATAGGTATTGAATAATTCTTTACCACGAAATTTGCAACAATATTTAGATAAGTAAAAATGAATATGAACTGCAAAATTCTATTACCCCTTGTATCGCTAATGATGAAGGACACGTGGAAACTCAAATAAATTTTCATAAAAACCTTAAAAGATACTAACACCCAACTACTTTCATTACACCCGGCGTTGCTCGGGTGCAATGAAAGCTTTAAAACTAATCCATGGTTCAGGAGCTCAGACTCTTTGGACGTTGGCACAAAAGACTAAAAACTTTCCAGTTAAAGCGAAACTGTAGACTGAAAGAAAAATGAATGGATGTAAATCAAATTTTGATTTCCTGGTCTCGATTTATACATATATATATATATATTATCGATTTTCTTCACTGTTGTAAGAACTGCAATCTTGAAACTTCTGAATATTGTTTCTTATGTCTTTGTCTATGAGTGTATCAAATTTGATTAAAACCGGACCACTCCTTTTATAACCCGATTTTTTCGATAATCGATTTTCGATATTTATCGGGTGTACCTCGACACAAAACCTAGCTAAGAACACCAACAAACGCTTAAAGTACAACTGTGTAAATTCTCAAGAAAATCGGTTCAGCCGTTTCGGAGTCTATAGGCAACGGCTACACACACACACACACACACACACACACACACACACACACACACACACACACACACACACACACACACACACACACACACACACACACACACACACACACACACACACACACACACACACACACACACACACACACACGCACGCACACACCCACACACACACACACACACAAACGCACGCACGCACACCCCCCCCCCACACACACACACAAACAAAGTTCCATTTATAAATAAGTTCAGATAGATTTACTTCTTTCTAATCCTTTTTACAAATGATTTCTATCGCAAATACAAATAAAGTTATAAATTTTTGAAGTGCACACGATTTATATGGACACCTTGTATTTTCATAACAAGTGTTTGAACAATCTTTTTCCCCTGGTGCTCCGACTACTTGAATTTAAGCGTACTACTAGATTGACAATTAGGTCTCACCCTTTTACTGTTGAACTAGTTAAATGTAACTAACACTTCTACTCGATTAGTTTCTTTTCTCGCACTTCCCTACTATGGAATACCCCCTGTACTCAGTATTTTATCTCACTGTAACCCCTTGCACATTAGTGGTGATACCGTCTTGCTTGAGGTAAAATAATTACAAAAAAAAGGAGCATTCTCAGTCGACATTAATATGTTCCTTGCTGTTAAGATGATGCCCCAAACCAGAAAAAATTGCAGAAAAAATTACTAACAGTGATTCCTTCCCACTAACTAACTTTTAAGTAAATTCATATTCTTCGGTTACGGTACTTTTACGGCGTTAATCTTGTGGGATCACTAGAGAATTTTTTTATAACCCCACCGTATGCTGTAGTGACAAAACGTGTTACGTTTCCTCTCTACGGGCCACCCACGTCTATTGAACAGGTGAAGAGGCTCATCCCTTGTTTCCTGTTTAAGATGCGGTTTCCGGTTTTCTCTTTTCCAATCTTATCACTTTTTTTTTCAATTGGAGTAGATAGACTGAACTATCGCCCAGTTCACACTCCACCCACGTCTATTGAACAGGTGAAGAGGCTCATCCCTTGTTTCCTGTTTAGGATGCGGTTTCCGGTTTTCTCTTTTCCAATCTTATCACTTTTTTTTTCAATTGGAGTAGATAGACTAAACTATCGCCCGGTTCACACTCTACCCACGTCTATTGAACAGGTGAAGAGGCTCATCCCTTGTTTCCTGTTTAGGATGCGGTTTCCGGTTTTCTCTTTTCCAATCTTATCACTTTTTTTTTCAATTGGAGTAGATAGACTGAGCTATTGCCCAGTTCACACTCCACCCACGTCTATTGAACAGGTGAAGAGGCTCATCCCTTGTTTCCTGTTTAGGATGCGGTTTCCGGTTTTCTCTTTTCCAATCTTTTCACTTTTTTTTTCAATTGGAGTAGATAGACTGAACTATCGCCCAGTTCACACTCCACCCACGTCTATTGAACAGGTGAAGAGACTCATCCCTTGTTTCCTGTTTAGGATGCGGTTTCCGGTTTTCTCTTTTCCAATCTTTTCACTTTGTTTTTTTTTTCAATTGGAGTAGATAGATCTATCTATCGCCCGGTTCACACTCCACCCACGTCCATCGAACAGGTGAAGAGGCTCATCCCTTGTTCCCTGTTTAGGGTGTGGTTTCCGGCTTTCTCTTTTCCAATCTTTTCACTCTTACGTAGCCCCTTGCACATCAGTGGCGTTACCGCGTTGCTCGGGGTGATACGATTAAAAAGAAAAAAAAATGAATATCCCCCCGAATCATGTGTCGTATCTATGGTGGTTTTGTGGAGGTTACCCAATGACAACGTTCGTTCCTACCATATATCTATGACCTTGTGTAAAAACTGAATGAAAATGAACTGTGTTAATATATAAATTGCTTTTTTTTATTGATTTTTTTATTTTTATTTTTATTTTTGCATACAAGGTGAGGCAAGAGTCGTGAACCACCTGGATAATTTATTAAAAGTATAATTACACATGAATATTTTTTTTACTAATTATTTCATTTCGCTGGAAACAAAGAAGAATTTTTTTTTAATCATCTCACCCCAAGCAAGGCATTCTACTGTCACTGTTGCGCAGGGGTTTACATAGGGAAAGTGATAAGAAAGAGGGGTTAGTTATAGGAAATGTCAGGAAGAGGGTAATAGACGGATGCGGATACCGAGGATGTGGGTGGAGTAGGTGGAAAAAGAGCTTGTGAGAGTGGATGCGAGTAAGTGTGATAGATGTCTATTGACCTTACTTTTATGAAAGGGAATTCCACAGGCGGGAAGTGCGAGAAAAGAAGCTGTTAGAGTAGAAATTTTTTTGAAATCCTTTCTAACACATTCGAAATTTTAGTTAAAATTTCATTTTTTGTTTTGCTACGTTTACGTGAGGCAACTATTAAGAAAATGGAGTCGGGCGAGTAAATTTTCCCTTGTTCTCAACCGTTGGTTAAGTGATTTCTTTTTCAAATCTCAAAGGCTGCTCAGAGATAACAGTGCATTGGGCTTATGTTCTGTCAGAGTTAATAGTGTATTGTGCTTAATGGTCTTTTTTTATTTATTTATTTATTCTTTTAATCATTTCACCCCAGGCAAGGCAGTTTTACTGCCACTGTTGTGCAGGGGGTTTACA
The DNA here is from genome assembly GCA_037127315.1 of Ascarosepion bandense. Classification (NCBI taxonomy): domain Eukaryota; kingdom Metazoa; phylum Mollusca; class Cephalopoda; order Sepiida; family Sepiidae; genus Ascarosepion; species Ascarosepion bandense. The sequence goes on along the minus strand of JBBBDQ010000909.1, from coordinate 2,709,753 downwards.
TAGGGGAAAGTGATGAGAAAGAAAGGTTAGTTATGGGGGATGTCAGGAGGAGGGTAATAGATGGATAAGAATACCGATGTAATGGGAGGGGAGTGGATGGAGAAAAGAGCTTAAGAGAATGGATGCGAGTTAGTGAGATAGATGTCTATTGACCTTACTTTTAAATTCCTGGAGGTTGTCGGGAAAGCAAGTATATAGAAAGGAATTCTACATGTCGGAAGTGCGTGAAAAGAAGCTGTTAGAGTAGAAATTTCGGTTACACTTTATCGGTTTCACTGTAAAAAGGTGGGACCTAGTTGCTAATCTAGTAACTCGTGTAAATTCATACCTAGTGGGCACCAGTGATCTAAGTTCATTGGAGCAGAAGCCGTAAAAGTATTTATAAAAGAGGCACAGGGAAACCACATCATGCCGGTAAGAGAGCGACTGCAGCCGAGCCGCCAAGTCGGTATCGATCATATTGCACATTCTCTGTTGGGTTTTGTCAAGAACCTCGAGGTGAATAGCAGGGGCACCCGACCAAATGTGGCAACAGTATTCAATACACGGACGGATGGTAGATTTATATATATGCAGGATGGACTCAAACGGGAAAAACTTTTTGGTCCTGCACAGTGAACCGACCTTCTTAACAGCGGATTTAGCAACGGATTCGATGTAGTCATTCCACTTGAGGTCCGATGAGAGTGTGAAGCCAAGGAGGCGTAGTGTTTTACTCTCAGAGAGACTAGTCTGTTTCATGCTAATGGGGAGTAGGAGCGATTGTCTATGATGGTTAATAGATAGCAGCTTTGTTTTAGAAGCATTAAAATGGGTAGAGTAGGTGGAAAAAGAGCTTGTGAGAGTGAATGCGAGTAAGTGTGATAGATGTCTATTGACCTTACTTTTATGAAAGGGAATTCCACAGGTGGGAAGTGCGAGAAAAGAAGCTGTTAGAGTAGAAATTTTTTTGAAATCCTTTCTAACACATTCGAAATTTTAGTTAAAATTTCATTTTTTGTTTTGAAGCCAAGGAGGCGTAGTGTTTTACTCTCAGGGAGACTAGCCTGTTTTATGCTAATGGGGAGTAGGAGCGATTGTCTATGATGGTTAATAGATAGCAGCTTTGTTTTGGAAGCATTAACATTTACGAGCCATTTCTTTTCCCTAGTCCACCACGAATTGGAGGTCCTTCTCAAGCTCGACAGCGAGGTTCGCTTTGTCAACCTCAGCAGATTTTTGATCGAGGCGAGAGTAAACGGTGGTGTCATCAGCGTACATGCCTACTTGGGATCTTACAATGTACTGGATTTTTACGCGATGCCTGCCCTTCAATATGGCAGCGAATGCTGGACAATCTCATCGAAAATGAAAGCAAGACAAGAAACAATGTTCATTAATAATAATAATAATAATAATAATAATAATAATAACGAGGATTTATTAACACATCTTTTAATTCTGCCCGCTGTACTTTTCAATCTATGGCCATTCCCAGATAGTCATAAGAAAAGTGATGTAGTCACTTATAAATATACTGAAATGTCCTCAACATATCAAGTCCCGAAACATGATTGAACCTCTCGCTACAAATAACTGCCTATATCTAAGACTGTAAGGTCCTGGGCATGACATTAAACTGCATCCGGCAGCAAGGCCTCTCATTGGGGCATTGTGAGGAGCATGGAACCACCTCTTAATTGCTGTTGTTCCCAGGTCCACCCTGACCCGGGGTGGTAGCACCTGTTAGGGTCCCAACTATGGGCAAATAGTTTATCCCCAAACTGGGGTCAAAACACTATGAAAGTATAAAAATAAATTTTTACAGAAAAATATACATTTTTGAATGAAAAATATTACCAACAATACATTTTTGAAGAAAAAAAAATTATTGCCATAATACATGTTTGAATACAAAACTAGAAGACATCTTCAGTTTTCTAAAATAAAAAAATCTGACCAAATCAATCTTCTCACTATAACCAAACATTAAATAAAATATCTTAAATATCCTACCTTTTTGGCATTAAATAACTCACAGAGGTTGATATCCCTTTAACGAAAACGCAAACACTAAGATTGTAGACGTAGAGAGATGGTTAATGCTTATTAATTCCGCCTTGTGTCATACATAACCGAACTCCCTACAGCTTACAGACTTATCCAGAATTATCAGAAGGTTTTCATCAGAAGGTTGCTTGGCAGGTTGTAGATTGGAGATTGGAATGGGTGAATCAGTGTGGAATAATAGAAGAATAAAAATATACATTTTTCATGTTAAAATAGAAATTTATTAAAAGGAAAGAATAACAAGAATCGTAGCAGTTAATGTTCAATGAGAAAGTTGAGGTGTCAAGTGTTATAGAATGTTCGTAGTAGTAATTTGTTGGAAAGAGTTTACGCGTACGTACGTATGTATGTATGAGTGTTTGTTTAGTAAGAATGTCTTTGGATGGAGAAGTAGAAATTAAATGAATCAGCACACGAAAAAGAAGGAGATAGAGGACAATATGCGACGCGACCTTACGTCCAGCTCATGGTTGAAGTTTCTCCCGTTCCATTTTAGTGTGTTTCTCTCTCTCTCTCGCTACTCCCATCTGACTGTCTGGCTCTGATCGAAGTCATTTATAGCCATCTAGATTTTTCGCACTGGATCGTTAAGTTCTTTTTAGTCTTGCAAATGGCTTCCATTGGTTAGAAAATCAATTTAACATCTACTCGCGAAATCCGGTTTCGACTTTTTCTTTAAGCACGTGGTCAATAGTTTTTCTATGCGGCAAAACAAGGATTTCACACGTCATTGTGAATTTTTGTGAAAGTGAAGAAGGTTGCTTTTAATTCTTAATTTACTATCAACTACAAGACTAGTGTACCCATGCTGTGGATTTTTTTAGAAAGTTTTAATAGTGAGATGCAATGAAACAAAAATCTTCAAACAATATTGGCATGGCCAAAGATGCATTCCAGAAGTTGAGTAAAGTATTAAGAGACAGGAAAATTTCGCAGAAAACAAAGAAGAGAGGACTGTGATGTTTATTTTTCACTGTGGCAACGATTGATGGACAATCTCATCAAAGATGATGGTAAGCCCGAAAGCAACCGGAATGTGGTTCTACAGAAGGATGCTGAGGATACCATGGACCGAACATGTGAGCAACGACGAGGTTTTGGAGGGGATGGAAACGAAAAAACTGATACTAAAAATCAGGAAAAGACAGTTGAAATTTCTGGGACCTGTAATGAGAAAAGAGGGCTTGGAGAAACTGACACTCACAGGACGGATAGAAGAGAGAGCAACGAGTGACATACTTGATGGACTTGAGCAGATCGATGGACAGAGAAAGGAGCCGACCGTTCAACCAATGTCGGTAGCAGACGCACGGCGGAAGAAAGAAAAATAGTCCTACTGGGAGATAGAATAACATATCCGACTAGGGAATTTCATTCGATTCGAAACTGTCACCCAGCTACAAAAGACCTTATATCCTGTTTGAGAACAGATCTGGCTTTTGATTCATTCACTTGATCATGAAACTCGTATCCTGATTGGAAGGGTTCTGATTGGTTGCTTGAAACATAACTATGTGACCTAACAATTCTGAATATACATCTATTTTTAGAGATGGTGAAATTTTTTGTCTTTTTGTTACTGCTATTACTTGTCCAGAAAAAAACGTCATGCAGCCCCAATAATACCTGACAATTTTGTGTAAATGGATGTCTGAACAGTAGGAAGGTATCTCCACTCATTTCCGAGAACTAAAGTTTAAACGGAATTTTTTAAAAATAAATGTTTTCTGGAAACTTTTATTTTAGTTTTAAGTGAAAGCTGAATGATTAAATTTACTATTTCCAGTAAGCAAAATACTCTGATATATTTTAAACAGAAATTATATTGATTGGAATCTAAAATTTTGAAATTAAAAAAAAATTAAATTTTTTCGGCCATTTTCGAGTGATCGACACATTTGTGAAGAAAAGTTAATTCACGGTTTTAAAAATCTTGTTAAAATAAAATAAACAACAGTGAGACGTTCTTTTTGGAAAATTAGCAAATTTAAAGTTAAATTAATCTGATCTACACAAGTATTTTTTATTTATATCTACTTATAGCATGAAATTTAGACTAAAACTATTTCTTAATCACGGAGTGTTGATCTTTCTGACCTTTCTTTTATGATTTGGCAGGTGATGACAGCTAAATCTAAACTTATTTATAAATGGAACTTTGTGTGTGTGTGTGTGTGTGTGTGTGTGTGTGTGTGTGTGTGTGTGTGTGTGTGTGTGTGTATCCGATTTTTTTTAACATTTACACAGTTGTACTATAAGTGTCTGCAAGTGTTCTTAGCTAGGTTTTGTGTCGAGGTACCCCCCGATCATTATTGAAAATCGATAATCGAAAAAATCGGGTTATAGAAGGAGTGGTCCGATTTTAATCAAATATACTCATAGACAAAAACTTAAGAAACGATACTTAGAAGTTTCAAGGTTGCAGCTCTTACAATAGTGCAGAAAATCGATAATATATATATATATATATATATATATATATATATATAAAAGGCAAGATGTTTGTGTGTGTGTCTGTTTATCTGCCTGTATGTCTGTATTTTTTCAGCCCTTTTATTTTAGTTTTTGCTTCGGGTTTGGCTCTAAGTAGGTATAATTGTAGTTCTTAGTCTCAGCCATGATACCATTTAATCAGAGGACTTATCTAACCTTCAAAATTCAGTTACCGACGAAAAAACTTATTTGATATCGATACCAGGAAACCAAAATTTGACTTACATCCATTCATTTTGTTTTCAGACTAGTTTAGCTTTAACTGGAAACAACTATTGCTTTTTAGTCTTTCGTGCCAACGTCCAAAGTGTCTGAACTCCAGGAACATGGATTAGTTTTAAAGCTTTCATTACACCCGAGCAACGCTGGGCTATACTGCTAGTGCAAGATAACTAAGTGTGTATAATGATCAGAATTGACAAATTTCTTCAATTTTTTTCCTGTCAGGGGAAGAAACTGTGAAACACATGAACTTTTAATGTACACACAGAAATTACCATACAAAAAAAATCTTCAAATACACACTAAAAATATTTTTAAAATACGATGGCTTGACGATTTGTATCAAAAATTTCAATTTTCGATTAATAAATATAGCTTTCAATTAATAACTTAATAACCTAAACCCTACAAGTTTTTGAAATGTTTTAAACATATTTTTGAAATTTTATAAATTATTATAATTGAAAAAATGAAAGCAATTCTTTGAGAATTTCATTATTAATCGAAACATTGTATTGTTTAAATTATATTATGTATTAAAGCAATTAAAAACTTATCTAATTAAATACTATCATAGTTGTATTGCATTTTTTTATTTTACTATGAGAGCAGAGTTTCAGCAAAGGGATAAATGGTTGAAAAAATAATAAATTCCCCAATGAGTCCTGCGTTTAACTAATAAAACCAATTTTGCCTACAAAATTTAATTTCTTGAAATTTCATGAATTTACGTGAAGGGTGGACTATATGTAAAAAATTGCCGAGATTTTTTTAAAATAATGATTTCAAAAATAATTTCATTCATTTGTAAATGAGTTTTGAAAATTTAATTAAAATCCGACAGTTATTTGATTTTTGCTAGAATTTCCAAATCAATGTGTTTTTCACCGGAAAAAAAAAACTGAGTTAAGTAATATTACATTTTCCATTGTAAATTCTAGAAACGATTTGGTTACCCGCTAGCGAAAATCAAAACATGATTTTTAATAAAATTTCGAACGTGTTAGAAAAGATTAAAAATGTTTTAAAATAATTAAAAAATACTTTGATCATTCCTCTTGATAATAACAAACATTTTGATGCAAAAGGTTCGTTTTTATTAAGTTTGGGGCCTATTTTTCGTACTATGCTGTTTTTTCAGCGATTTACTGGGGGTACCTACTGAACAGTGAAATGTGATATTTGTGGGGGATTTGGTATTTGCTGGGTTGTATGTTGATTATTTCCCCCACAAATACAACACTCTATTTTGCAATCGCGCAAAGTGGAGGAATAAATTACAACGGACATTCAACAACAAACAATTTATTCTGTGACAAATAAAATGGTATGTAGAAACCAACAAAATACATGATTCGAAAATTGCCTTTTTGAGAAATATAAACTTGGCAAGAAGTTAATTTTTGTCCAAAAACGTGTACAAGTGTACATTGGCAGAGTCTGTAAATAAGCCTTTCCTACTTACATTTTGGTGCGTTACAGTTGGCGACAACGTGTCGCGTTGCTCAAAGAAAGTTTGTCGGCTTATTCTTTTTAAGGTCCTTGGAGCGAGGTCACGAACTTTTGGCATGGAAGAAATTACATGGCCGGCAAAGTATACGGTGTCATGCGGACTTAATGGCCTGCTTGGTTACTGCTTGGTGACTGCTTGATGACTGACTTTTCTTTCTAACTGTGTGTATATATACATTAATAGGGGATCAACTAATCTTCCTAACATTAGGGTGTGAAAACATTTACTGACCAATCAGATTTATTATTTTACTATTTTGTTTGGGGCCTAAATATTTTTGTGTTAATTTACTTTCAAGCCTATTTTTCTAGAATGTTCTTATTCTAAGTTTTTAGCTGATTGGTTGAGAAATATAATCTAAATTCTACTGCTGTTTTGATCCAATTTATCTAGAATGTTCTATTGTGTTTTCCTGTGCTTATTTTAATAAAAAAAATATGTATCCTATATATTTGGCAAAAGGACAAACATTGCAAAAGGATAGAAAGGTATGGAAAGTCATGATTGCTAACTTCCTGAAATGACACGAGATATAAAAGAAAGATACTCGCGAATCCACCCACCAAAAAAAAAAAAAAAAAAAAATCAAAACAAAACAAGAAACAAACATAACAAAGTAGAATTCACTCTTTAAATGTCAGCAAATTTGATTGCATGTTTGTAGTACATATAATAAAATTTGTCGTTGTGGTTTTCTTTGAGAAATGGTGGGATTCCCGAGTATTTTCTTTTTTTATATCTAATATTCCTTCAGGATGTTAGCGATCATGACTCTCTACACCCTTCTATTTTTTGTCGCGCATAATCAATTTTGTCTTTTTGTTAGCAACGTTTGTCTTTTTGTTAGCAACGTTTGTCTTTTTGTTAGCAACGTTTGTCTTTTTGTTAGCAACGTTTGTCTTTTTGTTAGCAACGTTTGTCTTTTTGTTAGCAACGTTTGTCTTTTTGTTAGCAACGTTTGTCCTTCAGCAACGTTTGTCCTTTTGGAACGTTTGCCAGGTAAGTGGTTCTTAGCAACGTTTGTCCTTTTGCAACAGTTGTCCTTTTGCAACATTTGTCCTTTTGCAATATTTGTCCTTTTGAAACGTTTGCCAGGTAGGTGGTTCTTAGCAACGTTTGTCCTTTTGGAACGTTTGTCATGCAGGTGGTTCTTACCAACGTTTAGCATTTACCCAAACAACATTTGTACTTTTGCAACGTTTGTCATTTGGCCAAGCAACGTTTGTTCATGAGTAACGTTTGTCGTTTGAAACGTTTGACAGGTAGGCCTTTAGTAATATTTGTCATTTACCCAAGCAACGTTTGTCATTTTTGTTTTGTTTTGTCCTTTTGCAACGTTTGTCATGTACGTAGTTCTTAGCCAAGTTTGTCCTTTTGTAACGTTTGTCCTAACGTTTTAAAACTGGAGTGGCCTAATAATTATGGTCGGTAGTGTAAGTGGAAAGGATATTTAAATAATCCACAACCTATACTGTCAGCAGACCACCTGCATGCGAAAAAAACAAGTTCAGTAAATATTTACTCCTTTTATGCGCCGTGTCCCTTCAGGACGTATACGATTATGGGCTTCAACTTGTACCTCTTAATAAGTTTTTTCTTTTTGTTATCTCCCAAAACCTGTTCAACTAAACCATTTGCTCAGTCTCATCAAATATGTTACGAGCTTCTTTCATCTGTTACTATTTCCCTTAGTCTGCCCTGTGAGTATCAGATTTTCCAAGCCCTCCTTCCTCATTACGTACCCAAAAGTCCATAGTGCCTTTTGCTAATGTTAAGTATAAGCTTTCTTTTGATTTCCATTTTCCCCGTTGTTACTCAGATTGTTATTCACACCATCTATGAGTCTTCCCATCATATCTTTTCATGATATACAACGAGTGTACTGTCGAAAAAACTGACAGCAAAATATTTAAGAGGATTATATATATATGCAAGTAGATACACAATGGTCTTTGTTATAATAGAGAGGATATCTAAACTTATTTATAAATGGAACTTTGTCTGTGTGTGTGTGTGTGTGTGTGTGTGTGTGTGTGTGTGCGTGTGTGTATCCGTTACCTATAGACTCCGAAACGGCTGAACCGATTTTCTTGAAAATTTACACAGTTGTACTATAAGCGTCTGCGAGTGTTCTTAGCTAGGTTTTGTGTCGAGGTACTCCCGATAAATATCGAAAATCGATAATCGAACAAATCGGGTTATAGGAGGGGGTGGTCTGATTTTAATCAAATTTATTACACAAAGACAAAGACATAAGAAACGATATTCAGAAGTTTCAAGGTTGCAGTTCTTACAATAGTGCAGAAAGTCGATAATATATATGTATATATATATATATATATATATATATATATATATATAAGGCAAGATGTTTGTGTGTGTACTTGTTTATCTGTCTATGTCCTTTATACAAATCCACAATTTTTATCCGATTCTCACCAAACTTCACACAAATATTCTTTAAGCTGAGTCTGAACTCCTGGACCATGGATTAATTTCAAAGTTTTCATTACACCCGAGCAACGCCGGGCTATACTGCTAGTAAATATATATTTTTCAATTCTCTACACAATTCTTGCAAAAAATAAAATAATAAGGCAGTTAGAATTATCCACTTGGCAATAAATACTAAAAATAGTATGAAATACATACTTTTTTTTAAACTGGGGTGGCCTAATAATTATGCCCGGTAGTGTATGTTATCACAAAATTGCAGATAATTTCCATATATATATATAAAACCGGCCATAATTATTAGGTCACCCAAGTGTTTAAAAAAAATTATGTATTTCATACTATATTTTAGCATTTATTGCCAAGTCAATAATTGTAAATGAAAATAGAATGGCTCTTTTGTTAATACTGCACAATAACATGTGCATCAAATGAATTTATAAATATTAAATAATTACCTATATTGCAGTTTCATCAATGAAAGAATGAAGAAAATTTAGGGTGATTCGGACGAGTTCATCTTTGCTTCCTTGCCTTGTAAAAATTTTGCAAAGTAATAATAACAAAAGAACCATTCTGTTTTCATTTAGCATTATCCACTTGGCAATAAATACTAAAAATAGTATGAAATACATCATTTCTTTTAAAAAACTGGGGTGATCTAATAATTATGGCTGGTAGTGTATATATATATATATATATATATAATCAACATGGTGCGATTGGTAAATTGTCGCTACTTGCCTTGTAAAATTTTGCAAAGTAATAATAACAAAAGAACCATTTTGTTTTCATTTAGCATTATCCACTTGGCAATAAATACTAAAAATAGTATGAAATACATCATTTCTTTTAAAAAACTGGGGTGATCTAATAATTATGGCTGGTAGTGTATATATATATATATATATATAATCAACATGGTGCGATTGGTAAATTGTCGCTACTTGCCATTGTAAAATTTTGAAAAGTAATAATAACAAAAGAACCATTTTGTTTTCATTTAGCATTATCCACTTGGCAATAAATACTAAAAATACTATGAAATACATCATTTCTTTAAAAAAAAACTGGGGTGGCCTAATAACTATGGCCGGTAGTGTACGTAAAGCTCAACCATAAGAACAGCAATTATCCTGACTTGACTTTCCTCATTTTCTTCGTCAAACATTGTGACATGTCAGTACCGAGACTTTTTTCCAGAGATGAGTGTAGTATACGACTAGATTTTTGACAAACAACGACAGTGACGCTTGTGTGGAGCAGGAGTGCAGTCGGAGAGAGTTCGCGCACACGAAAGAGCTGTCGGAAGTTGGAGACCAGCGGGGATTCACTTCAGCCAAAATTGTAGCCTTTAAAACCCCCACGCGACCCATATGGCCACGCCTCTTCACCCACACCATGCTTGTTTTCCATTGGTCATGGCTTACACCCACGCATTTTTGGTTTACCGGTTGACACTTTGTTGACGCTATCTACGACCGGATGTATCTGTCAATCACATTCGCTGGTTTCATCGTCGTTCAAGGTAATATATTATATGTGATTTTAATAAAATTATCACAAAGAAATTACTGCCTGTGGTCAAACTCAGTCGACCGATGCTTTTTATAGAGTCTCACCTTGTTGTCAGGGTTTTTAACGTTTAGTATGTCCAGAATTTTCATTGTTAGGACTATTGTCCTCATCTTTGTCATCATCTGGACGACGTTTCGAGCGTTGTATGCTCTAACCTTCTTAAGGACACATGGCCCAAGAGATATAGACGTTGGTTAGATCCTGACTTGATTCTTAGAGTTGTGAGTTCAACACAAGGCTACAGCAGTGGTGAACAAGTAACTTGCAAGGTTAGAACAGAGATAATTCATGACTTCCAATCGATGAAGTCCAGAGCGAACAACGGCCGAAACTTTGTACAAATGGCAACAAAGATGAGGACAATAGTCCGAATAACGTAAATATTGTAAATACTACCTCATCTCAGAAATATAAACAAATAGAATGATGTATTATTAAACATCGTACAAATGGCAACAAAGATGAGGACATTAGTCCGAATAATGTAAATACTGTAAATACTACCTCATCTCAGAAATATAAACAAATAGAATGATCTATTATTAATCGTCGTACAAATGGCAACAAAGATGAGAACAATAGTCCGAATAATGTAAATACTGTAAATACTACCTCATCTCAGAAATATAAACAAATAGAATGATCTATTATTAATCGTCGTACAAATGGCAACAAAGATGAGGATAATAGTCCGAATAATGTAAATACTCTAAATACTACCTCATCTCAGAAATATAAACAAATAGAATGATCTATTATTAATCGTCGTACAAATGGCAACAAAGATGAGGACAATAGTCCGAATAATGTAAATACTCTAAATACTACCTCATCTCAGAAATATAAACAAATAGAATGATCTATTATTAATCGTCGTCCAAATGGCAACAAAGATGAGGACAATAGTCCGAATAATTTAAATACTCTAAATACTACCTCATCTCAGAAATATAAACAAATAGAATGATCTATTATTAATCGTCGTACAAATGGCAACAAAGATGAGGACAATAGTCCGAATAATGTAAATACTCTAAATACTACCTCATCTCAGAAATATAGACAAATAGAATGATCTATTATTAAACATCGTACAAATGGCAACAAAGATGAGGACAATAGTTCGAATAATGTAAATACTGTACATACTACCTCATCTCAGAAATATAAACAAATAGAATGATCTATTATTAATCGTCGTACAAATGGCAACAAAGATGAGGACAATAGTCCGAATAATGTAAATACTCTAAATACTACCTCATCTCAGAAATATAAACAAATAGAATGATCTATTATTAATCGTCGTACAAATGGCAACAAAGATGAGGACAATAGTCCGAATAATGTAAATACTCTAAATACTACCTCATCTCAGAAATATAGACAAATAGAATGATCTATTATTAATCGTCGTACAAATGGCAACAAAGATGAGGACAATAGTCCGAATAACGTAAATACTGCAAATACTACCTCATCTCAGAAATATAGACAAATAGAATAATCTATTATTAATCGTCGTACAAATGGCAACAAAGATGAGGACAATAGTCCGAATAATGTAAATACTCTAAATACTACCTCATCTCAGAAATATAAACAAATAGCATGATCTATTATTAATCGTCGTACAAATGGCAACAAAGATGAGAACAATAGTCCGAATAATGTAAATACTGTAAATACTACCTCATCTCAGAAATATAAACAAATAGAATGATCTATTATTAATCGTCGTACAAATGGCAACAAAGATGAGGACAATAGTCCGAATAATGTAAATACTCTAAATACTACCTCATCTCAGAAATATAAACAAATAGAATGATCTATTATTAATCGTCGTCCAAATGCCATAAAGATGAGGACAATAGTCCGAATAATGTAAATACTCTAAATACTACCTCATCTCAGAAATATAGACAAATAGAATGATCTATTATTAATCGTCGTACAAATGGCAACAAAGATGAGGACAATAATCCGAATAACGTAAATACTGTAAATACTACCTCATCTCAGAAATATAGACAAATAGAATGATCTATTATTAAACATCGTACAAATGGCAACAAAGATGAGGACAATAGTCCGAATAATGTAAATACTCTAAATACTACCTCATCTCAGAAATATAAACAAATAGAATGATCTATTATTAATCGTCGTACAAATGGCAACAAAGATGAGAACAATAGTCCGAATAATGTAAATACTGTAAAAAATACCTCATCTCAGAAATATAAACAAATAGAATGATCTATTATTAATCGTCGTACAAATGGCAACAAAGATGAGGACAATAGTCCGAATAATGTAAATACTCTAAATACTACCTCATCTCAGAAATATAAACAAATAGAATGATCTATTATTAATCGTCGTACAAATGGCAACAAAGATGAGGACAATAGTCCGAATAATGTAAATACTCTAAATACTACCTCATCTCAGAAATATAAACAAATAGAATGATCTATTATTAATCGTCGTCCAAATGGCAACAAAGATGAGGACAATAGTCCGAATAATTTAAATACTCTAAATACTACCTCATCTCAGAAATATAAACAAATAGAATGATCTATTATTAATCGTCGTACAAATGGCAACAAAGATGAGGACAATAGTCCGAATAATGTAAATACTCTAAATACTACCTCATCTCAGAAATATAGACAAATAGAATGATCTATTATTAAACATCGTACAAATGGCAACAAAGATGAGGACAATAGTTCGAATAATGTAAATACTGTACATACTACCTCATCTCAGAAATATAAACAAATAGAATGATCTATTATTAATCGTCGTACAAATGGCAACAAAGATGAGGACAATAGTCCGAATAATGTAAATACTCTAAATACTACCTCATCTCAGAAATATAAACAAATAGAATGATCTATTATTAATCGTCGTACAAATGGCAACAAAGATGAGGACAATAGTCCGAATAATGTAAATACTCTAAATACTACCTCATCTCAGAAATATAGACAAATAGAATGATCTATTATTAATCGTCGTACAAATGGCAACAAAGATGAGGACAATAGTCCGAATAACGTAAATACTGCAAATACTACCTCATCTCAGAAATATAGACAAATAGAATAATCTATTATTAATCGTCGTACAAATGGCAACAAAGATGAGGACAATAGTCCGAATAATGTAAATACTCTAAATACTACCTCATCTCAGAAATATAAACAAATAGCATGATCTATTATTAATCGTCGTACAAATGGCAACAAAGATGAGAACAATAGTCCGAATAATGTAAATACTGTAAATACTACCTCATCTCAGAAATATAAACAAATAGAATGATCTATTATTAATCGTCGTACAAATGGCAACAAAGATGAGGACAATAGTCCGAATAATGTAAATACTCTAAATACTACCTCATCTCAGAAATATAAACAAATAGAATGATCTATTATTAATCGTCGTCCAAATGCCATAAAGATGAGGACAATAGTCCAAATAATGTAAATACTCTAAATACTACCTCATCTCAGAAATATAGACAAATAGAATGATCTATTATTAATCGTCGTACAAATGGCAACAAAGATGAGGACAATAATCCGAATAACGTAAATACTGTAAATACTACCTCATCTCAGAAATATAGACAAATAGAATGATCTATTATTAAACATCGTACAAATGGCAACAAAGATGAGGACAATAGTCCGAATAATGTAAATACTCTAAATACTACCTCATCTCAGAAATATAAACAAATAGAATGATCTATTATTAATCGTCGTACAAATGGCAACAAAGATGAGAACAATAGTCCGAATAATGTAAATACTGTAAATACTACCTCATCTCAGAAATATAAACAAATAGAATGATCTATTATTAATCATCGTACAAATGGCAACAAAGATGAGGACAATAGTCCGAATAACGTAAATACTGCAAATACTACTTCATCTCAGAAATATAGACAAATAGAATGATCTATTATTAATCGTCGTACAAATGGCAACAAAGATGAGGACAATAGTCCGAATAACGTAAATACTGTAAATACAACCTCATCTCAGAAATATAGACAAATAGAATGATCTATTATTAATCGTCGTCCAAATGGCAACAAAGATGAGGACAATAGTCCGAATAATGTAAATACTGTAAATACTACCTCATCTCAGAAATGTAGGCAAATGTTTAGTATGTCCTTATAAATTTATTTAAAAAAAGTAAAAACAAGTAAAGGTAAAAATAAAAAACAAGAAAAATCGGAATTTAACAAAAATTTATTTTAAAAATATATTATTACAAAAAATAAAAACGATTTTTCAATAACATTCAGCATTTTCAAGTTATTATTCAAAATTAATATACAGCATGCATTTTATTTTTTATTCATTGCCATTCACTCTGTAGACACTCATTTCATTTGGCGTGTATAAAATTTCCCACCGGACATATTTATTTTTTGAAACTTTTTTCACACGCTTTAGTTTACTTATATTCATATATACTTATTCTCTTAACCATGAACACAAACGACAGAGCATAAAGAAACAGTGTCCACCTTTACTTAGGGGCGGAACCTGAAAACTATTTATAAGTAATAACCTAGATAGCAGCGATGTTTAGAGAATTTAAATCGAGTACTTGGCTACTTATTATAGTGCAACGTTTTACTTATAATTATTGTCATGTAATTCAAATAATAACATTGGTCAACACGATTTTTAGTGCCAAGAAACAAAACTCATTTTTTAGCTAATTTCATGGAAGCTGATACCGAAAATTACCTCAGATTTTCATGGTTAACGACCGTTTTTGCTGCACTGAAACTGCTCATTTTTGGAAAAAAGGTCAATTTACAATTTTGGCTGATGACAATATTTAGTTAATAAGGGTCGTAGAAACCCATCAGTTTTCAGGTAGGCCGAGCAATTTATTTGTAAGACACCACTATCAAACCATTTTTATGAGAAAAAGCGTTTTTGAGTTAAAATTTTAAAATAGAAATACGGATTTTTTCAATTTATCTCTAAAACTCAAATTAACTTAAACGTTATCAGCAATACACTAATATAAGTATTAAGGTTCATTCTCTACATAGCAATCTAGATAAATTTCCAGATAACTGCGGTGATGTAATTGATGAGCAAAGAGAACGATTCCATCAGGATATCAAAGCAATGGAAGAGCTCTACCAGGGACGGTGGGACAAACGAATGGTATTAGTTCTATTAGTTAAATGATTTGAGAATTTAATTAATTTTTTATTTTATTTTATTCTTATTTATTTTAGAAAACTGAAAATGTTTTCTAGTTTTGCATTAAAAAATATTTTGCTGAGAATAATTTTTTCTTTCAAAAATGTGTTATGCTAAAATATTTTTCTTAAAAAATGTATTGTTGGCAATATATTTAATTCAAAAATGTATATTTTTCTATAAAAGTCTATTTTTATACTTTAATGCTATTTTGACCCCAGTTTGGGGGTTAACTATTTGCCCATAGATGAGACTTTAACAAGTGCTACCAATTTGGGTCAGGGTGGTGGAACTAGGAACAACAGCAATTAAGAGGAGGTTCCATGCTCCTCACAACCTCCCAGTCAGAGGCCTTGTTATCGGATGCAGTTTACCGTCATACCCAGGACCAGAAAAAAGTGATTTGAGTCATAGATTTAAATATAGAAATATCTCAATTTTCCAACTCCTCGACAAAATTTAAATTAACTGACAAAAGTTATCAGTGGTACATTTTATCAGTAATAAGCTTATATGAGTATTAAGGCTCATTTTTACATAGCTATCTTGATAAATTTCCGGATAACTGTGGCGATGTGAGTAATGAGCAAAGAGAACGATTCCATCAGGATATCAAAACAATGGAAGAGCGATACCAGGGACGGTGGAACAAACGAATGATGGCTGACTACTGCTGGAGTATCGAAAGGGACTTAAATAACATTGAACATGACAGACAATCAAGAAAGAACATTTTTACCATAGTTCACGAAGATTTTATTTTTACTATAGTTCACGAGGGTTTTATTTCTGCTGTTTACTTAATGATTTGATGAAAATACTGGTTGGTCTTGATAAATCTAATCGTGTTATTTTTAAAAACTTAGGCTCTGATTGTTATTGAAAAAATAGTATTTCTGAATAAGCAGACCAATATTTGTTGCTTTAAATGCGGATTGAAAGATTTCTAGGATTTTACTTTAAGAAATAATCGATCAATATCATATATACAGAAAACAAATGAAAAAAAGTGTTTTTTTTTTCCAAAAATGAGGCATTTGTGTCCAGCAAAAATAGTAGCTAACCAAGAAAAAGTAAAGCCATTTTCAAATTTAGCGCCCTCAAATTAGCTAAAAAAGATATTTGGTATCTCAACATCATTTAAAAATTTGTTGTTCACCAGTTTAATAAGCACATTATTTAAACAAATTAGTCGTAAATAACTGTCTTTTTGTAGCCATCTGTCACCAATTAAAATTGTTTTTACAGTTTAAAAATGTAGTGTCAGTTATTTTCTCTTCTTAATTATTATTAAGTTCGTTTATTGTTCTTTCACGCTTATAATAATGTTTTTATTTTTATTTTCTTTCATACTCAGTGAACCCTGTTAATATGTTTTATGTTAATAAAGCGAATTAATGTAAACTAATTTGCATAATTTTAGAAAAAAATGTTAAGATAAACTAGAAGCTTTTATTGGAGTTTTTTTTTTTCAATCAATATTAATAAATAAAAATGGCCGAAACTGATCTCTCAAAATTTCATGGCTAAAAGATTAAAAATCACACTGCTTAAAAAAAAATAAAAATAAAAATAAAACAATTTTCCATTCTTTCCAAACTTCACATAGTAAAAAAAATCAACAAGTGAATTAAAAACTATAAAAATATTTATGGTTGCGTAATATTTGGAATACATGCAATGATCACTAATTACAAGAAAAATGATTCTCTGTGCGCCAGCCTGCCACTCTATTTTATATATATATATATATATATATATATATATATATATATATATATATATATTGTTTTTTTTATCATATCGCCCCAAGCAAGACAGTTTTTACTGCCACTGGTGCGCAGGGGGTTACATAGGAGGAAATTTATGAGAAAGAGTGACAGGTTACAGGGGGTGTCAGGAAGTGGGTAAGAGAAAGAGTAGAATACTGATGAGAGTGGAGTGGACGGAGAAATGAGGGTAAGAGGGAGGATGCAAGTTAGTGAGGTAGGAGATGACTATTGAGTTTACACTTAAATTCCTGGAGATTGTAGCCGTCGGGGAAGCAAGTAAACGGAAGGGAATTCCACAGTCGGGAAGAGCGAGAAAAGAAGCTGACGGAGTAGAATTTGCGTTTATATTTTATTGGTTTCACAGTAAAAGGGTGGGTCCTAGTTGCTAATTGTGTGGCTCGAGTAAATTCATACATAGGGGCCACCAGAGAACTAAGTTCTTCGGAGCAGAAGCCGTGGAAGTATTTGTAGAAGAGACACAGGAAAGCCACGCTGTGCTGGTGAGAAGTGACTGCATTCGAGCTGCCAAGTCGGGATTAATCACATGACAGATTCTCTACTGGATTTTGTCAAGGACCGTTTTGCAACATAAAAATGCTCTTTAGAACAGATCCGTTATATATATATATGTGTGTGTGTGTGTGTGTGTGTGTGTGTGTGTGTGTGTGTGTGTGTGTAATGAAATATTGAAAAGAAAGGTCTATGCAGAAA
This sequence comes from Ascarosepion bandense, assembly GCA_037127315.1. NCBI lineage: Eukaryota > Metazoa > Mollusca > Cephalopoda > Sepiida > Sepiidae > Ascarosepion > Ascarosepion bandense. Next base: position 2,691,694 of record JBBBDQ010000909.1, on the reverse strand, counting down.
GCTCAGTGGGTACTATCCAGAGCAATATGATAAACAAAAAAAACCTCAATACATTATTCATATCTATCTATCTATCTATATATATATATATATATATATATATGCAAAAATTAAGACAAATACGTTATTTCATGGTTAAGCGGAGGTATAGGCCTATTTCAGGCGAACCATCATCAGCTTCCGTCTTTATTGTACACAAGATTGTACATGAATCGTGTAAAATCTTATATATATATATATATATATATATATATATTGCATCGATAATTTTATTTTCTATAGTATATATTTAAAACAAATATGACATCTGTCGCATTTATGGTTAATTTGGCAAACATAAGTAATAAAATATATTTTCTCCCACTCCTTCAGAAGTAGATAAGTTCTTTTAGCGTCCTGTTCACACTCTTCCCCAATATTTTGAATAGGAATACAGTAGTTAATCTGTTTAGGATTGGATTCCCGGTCCCTTAAAATCTACTTCGGCTTTATATTTCTCCGCCTAAACTCTGAAATTTTATTCACTATTTTTTCTTTCAATAAATGTATATAGGTTAGTCTATCGTCCGGCTAGGCTTCTTCCCCGTTTAGTGAATAGGAGTAGAGAGAGGTATCCCTTGCTTCCGCTTTAGAACTAGGCTTCCTGTTCCTTCTCCTAAAAATTCCTCATTCTCATTCACTCCCAGTAAACCTTGTATTTTGTAGCCTTGTAAAACGCTTTTAACAACACTCGGCGTTGTTACTCGGGTTTCCATAGCAATAAGGTTTCTATGGGATGAAGGTAGAACCGAGTCTTTAACCAGTTTTCGCTTACAGTATCTAGTATTCCCAAGTGGCCCCCATCTAAGTACTGGCCGAGCTTGATATTGCTTAACTTCAGGGATCAAACGAAAACCTGTTTCAGCATCATTTAACAGTAAACCATAAGGCAATCATAGACTTACGTTCTTGCAATAAGACGTTGTGTCAAATGAACGATGTTCCCTATTATCAGCATCATTTTAACTACCTTCACTCCTCGGCAATGTTAACAAACAAAACAATCATTAAAATTGGATTAATTTGAAGGGTCTGATCAGATGTATGACAAAACATGGGTTGTGAGGTGTAAAAGGAGAAAGCGTACTAATAGCCACCAGGGACAGGGAGACATGGAAATCCATGATCGCCTACGTCCTGAAAGGACAGGGCACATAGAAAAAGAAGATACATGCCAACTGTTTATAAGAAATTATCATGTGGATATAAAGTGGGGGATCAAATCTATATTATAATCAATATATAATCTGATCCCTCATTTTTTGGCCATGTTAGTTTCTATACATTTATATTCTAGATTTATGGGCTTGAGCTAATGGATGACAGAACGAGGGTTGCATGGTGTAACAGGAGAAGGCGTGCTAAGAGCCACCAGGGATAGGGAGACGTGGAAGGCCATGATCGCCTACGTCCTGAAGCGACAGGGCACATGAAAGAAGAATATATATGCCAACTGTTTATAAGAAATTATCATGTGGATATAAAGTGGGGGATCAAATCTATATTATAATCAATATATAATCTGATCCCTCATTTTTTGGCCATGTTAGTTTCTATACATTTATATTCTAGATTTATGGGCTTGAGCTAATGGATGACAGAACTTTGGTTGCATGGTGTAAAAGGAGAAAGCGCACTAAGAGCCACCAGGAATAGGAAGACATGGAAATCCATGATCGCCTACGTCCTGAAAGAACAGGGCATATAGAAGAAAAAGAAGAAGAAGAAGTATTGCTGAGGTGTGAAAGTAATTAAAATAATAATCATAATAGGGAAAATCGTCTTTTTGACACTACGTCTTATTACAGGCGCGACGTTTTCCTGTTTATCGCAGATTTATAGCATTTAAAACTTATGTTACTAGGTTTATTCATAGTCATCGTGAACAGAGTAGGTCAGTCATAGTAATTAAGATGAGAGTTATGTTAGTATCATGCTGTATAACTGGCTTGTGGTTATAGAATGTTAGACTGGCGTAGAGAAGATGAATGAAAAATGAATGAAACTTTTTGATTTTTTCATTTGACAATGTGGCTTATATAGCTTACTATATATGTTGTAAACCTACTGAAAACGTAAATATATATATTTTAAAACAATGTATAAATATATTTTTCCGTACAAACCTTATAATATTTTGTATGGAAACAAAACGTGCTTTTTTTTATAACTAGAAAATATTAATTTTTATCAAAAATATAAGAACTCCAAGGTACTTATTAATGACCGACTTAAATTTCTGTGGTTTTCTCTTATCAAGGTCCAGACGGCTGAGCTTAAGAGCTTGGAACCCCCACATTAACTGACCTTGTGTCCCATCCGCTTTGGGCTTCTTCCCTCGTGGGGAGGTGGTAATTACAAAGAGAAGAGTGATTATACTGACTTCACTAGCAGTGTATCTACTTCACGCAGCGTGCGAGTCTTGTATTTGTTGATATACTATTATTCCCAACCTCCGTTTTGGTGATTAATCACGCAGTATCTTTTTAGGGTTACAACACGTATTCAGTAAGTATTTATAAAACATATATTCTGCTAACAATTAAATATTCTTGTCCAAAACCTGATAAACGAACTTTAAGCCGATCTTTGATAACTACTGTGAACATTCTATATTTTTTTATAACAACAATTATTGCTCTCTCTATATATGTATATATGAAATCCTTAACTGACAAAATTCTATTCACTTTCATCTACGCTAAATTATTTCATTTTACGTAGGTATTATTATTATTATTATGATTATTATTATTATTATTATTTTTATTATTATTATTATTATTATCATATTTCGATTACTGCTAGGGTCACACTACCGACCAAGTCTGCGGAAAGACATAAGGCAGGTTGTGGAGTGTTGTTATGGGTACATTTCATAATTTGTTTTTCTAACTCTCATGACACCACTAGCGTTACATGGACAAACTTCTTGGTGTGCAAACTTGAGAAATATGTAGATATCTGTAATTTTTATTATATTCTTTTACTTAAAATATAGAAAAGATACAAGTTTATCAATGTCACACATTTTCTTCGTTTAGGTAATTCCATGATTTAAAAAAATAATTTAATAATTTTCTTTTTATAGCTATATTGGCATGTAAATATTGCGTATATTATCTAGTATTTCAACCAATTCTGTTGTCTGTATTCGTTGTCTATATTCCTATTGCATTGTTAATATTCGAACCCATTGCGTCTAAATTCATATCTTTTGTGCTTGCTGTTCGTTACATTGTCAATATTTCTATCTATTGCAGTATCATTATTCCTGCCTTTTCAGTGGTAAAATAAAAAAAATTATCATCTTCAATCAAACACCTATAAATACAAGTCTATTGCCTAAATACATATAAACATTGTCCAGAGTTTATAACATAATAATAGCATACTATATATTGATTAGAAGATCGCATTGAAGTGTGAAACTAACATTCACCATGCAATGTTGCTCTATATGACTTCACTGTCTATGTATGCGCAAGGATTTTTATGTACTTATCTTCACCATATCAGTCAGTTAAGTGCCATACGTGAAACACGCTTGGGTGATCATGTCTCGAAAGAGGCACGACTGACTGAGCAGAAGATTATCCAGCAGTAGGTTGCCATTGCTTTCTGCGGTAGACTGGTTGGCAGCCAAGGCTAGAGAACCCAATCTGTCCTGCTATTTGACCCATAACTGGAGAAAAGAGATGGATTAATACCTTTCCCAAGGGTAAGTGAATGCAATGAATTCGAACACGGCTCCTCGATTTCTCGTTCCGAGCCGATATCCAATGCACCACACTGAATATAGATAATATGGTAACCTTGTAGAATCTTGCGTAGCCCAGCGACCGAAAGAGCTACACCGGCGGGAGTATTATTTCTGGCCGGTCCAGCCAAACAGGTTGATGGGAGGGTTAGAATCAGATTAAACGACAGGCAAAATAGGGCATGGCATGCAGTATGGTGATTATGGTAATTCAATGGTGAAACCAGTCTCAGATTCAATTTACGATCAACGATGACTCATACACCAAAGCTGGTAATACAAACATTTCTACAATTACCTCGTTCCCAAAGGGCCTTACGGATATACACTACCGGTCACAATTATTAGGCAACCCCAATTTTTTTAAAGAAATAATGTATTTCATACTATTTTTAGTATTTATTGACAAATGAAAATGGAATGGTTCATTTGTCATTATTACTTTGCAAAATTTTACAAGGCAAGGAAGCAAATATGAACTCGTCCGAATCGCCCCAAATTTTCTTCATTCTTTCATTGATGAAACTGCAATATGGGTAATTATTAAATATGTATAAATTCATTTGATGCACATGTTATTGTGCAGTATTAACAAAAGAACCATTCTATTTTCATCTACGATTATTCACTTGGTAATAAATACTAAAAAATAGTATGCAATACATCAGTTTTTAAAACACTGGGGTGACCTAATAATTATGGCCGGTAGTGTAACCCAAGCATTGATAAACATATGTCACTAAAAGAAAACTTCTTTTTTGTTGAAGCAAATCCAAGCAAGGGTCGTATGATGATGATGATGATGATGATGATGTTAATGATGATGGTATGTAATATATATATATATATATATATATATGTTTTATGACTTTTTGTAACCTATATTCCTGTATCATAATCAGATATAAACCTTTGTTTAAAAGAAATGAAAAATGCATTAATTTGTTTTAATTCATGAAAAACATCACCTCCCCACTCCACTCCAAAACCGAAAATTCGATTTTACTATATACCAGTCAGTTAAGTGCCATACGTGAAACACAGTTGGGCGATCATGTCTCGAAAGAGATATGACTGACTGGGCAGAAGATTATCCCGCAGTAGGTTGCCATTGCTTTCTGCGGTAGACTGGTTGCCAGTCAAGGTTACAAAACCCAATCTGTCCTGGTATTTAACCCATAAGTGGAAGGAATAGAAGGGTATTTGCGCGTAAGTGAATGCAATGAATTCAACTGGAATTCGAACTCGGCTCGCCGATTTCTCGTTCCGAGCCGATATCCACTGCACCACAACGCACATCCGCTATATACCCAGTAAGATTTTAAAAATCAAAATTTTTCAATTTATTAGTGATGAAATTGGATAGTAGTTATGTATTTTTAAACGCATTTGACAGTTTAGAGCTATAACGTATAGCTTAGCAAACTGATAAATAAACAAAAGCAAGTTCCAGAAAGTTCTGGAAGTCTCCAGGAAGTCGTATAATTATTATGCTTGTATATCACTTTAGAAATTCCGTGTTGGGGGCAGGGACGTTTTGTTAAAAATAAATTGAATTAAACCCTACCTCATTATCTTTTAACAAAAGTTCATCGAATTATGATACAGGAAATCAATTATTTTACAAAAGGTCATAACCCTAATTATATATATATATATATATATATATATATATATATCTTTTGTTGAATAATATCAGGTTCTGTCCTTAAATGTTTTATTAACATTTTCATATTTCTGATATTAGTTGTTTTATTTATATAGTCAGTAAATTTATTTATTTATTTATCCTTCATCCGAATAGTTTGGTTAATTTCGGTGTTTTTCTGGAACCAATTTCAGACATGAGAACACCGGAAATGATCAAATCCAGTTACGTAAACAGAGACAAAAGTTAGTGCCGGTATAGTATGTGATCTTTTATTTTTTATTTATTTATTTTTTTTATAATCTTTTCACCCCAAGCACTGGTGCACAGGGGGTTACATAAGAGAAGAGTGGGGAGAAAGAGGAACAGGTCACGGTGGGTGGGGGGCGTCAGAGAATGGGTAAGGGGAGGATGGGAACATTGGTGTGACGAGTGCTGCGTGAGAGTAAAGTGGAAATGGAGAACAACAAGGAGGTGTCGGGGAAAGAATGGGAGTCAAGGAAATAAAAGATGTCAATTGACATTGAATTTAAATTCTTGGAGATTGTAGCTATCAGGAAAGCAAGTACAGGTAAACTCTAGACAAGCTTATGATTTACATTCAAAATTGTGTTATAAATGTGCAGTTCTGATTAGAAGAGTGAGTTATAAATAAAAATGTGTAGTTTTACACAAAGGTGGTGTTGTTTTCTTTCATAAGGCGACTAATTGAAATCGGAACTTGTCATATGCCCTTCAAATAATCTGACCTCTGCACGTCTCTTTGAATGTTACCGAAATATAGATGTCAGTTTTTGTTTCACTAGTAATTATAGTGGACAGGCAGTAATCTTCAAAGAAGGAGGCTTCAACGGAAATTTGAACTTGTCAGAGAAGAGAAAGGGGGGAGGGGGCTGAACTTTAGTACCTAGCTTGCGTTGTAGAAACTTTGGATAATATTGAAGATTACAAGCTATACCAGAAAAATGCACGTAGACCCCATACTAAACCAGCATCTAAAAAGACAATTCTCGAAAACAAATGTAGCAACATTCGAAAGTGCTCGGGCAAAGAAAAAAAATATATTAGTACATTTTTCGATTATATTAAACAACTAATTTGGAAATTTGGAAAGTTAACAATAAAAAGTATTTTTGCATTTGTTGATGCAAATACTTTTTATTAATTCAGATGTTTCGTCGTTTGCTGAACCAACTTTTAGCGTGTATAAAAAAATAAAAATAAATATTATTACAAAAATCATAATACACGTAAAAATTCAGGTTGACACTTATAAATGATGTCATATTCAGTGACTTAAAAATGTTTCCTGCAAACAGGGAACGCCGAAATTAACCACACAAAACACAATCCTTGAAAAACGAATATACACTTCCGATCAAAAATTTAAGACCACTTAAAAATCTTTAAAAAGAAATTTTTTTTACGGATAGATTTTAAGGTTTACATTCCAAGCATTTTGGAATGTAGCTTTTTGTTTCCATAACCTTTTAGATTGTAGTATTAGTAACCTTAAGTGGGAGAAGTTTAAAATCTATCCGTAAAAAAAAAAAAAAAAATCTATTTAAAGATTTTAAGTGGTCTTAAATTTTTGATCGGGAGTGTAGCAACAATCGAAAATGATCGAGGGAAAGAAAAATAAAATTAACTTTCGTAAAAAAATTATCGATTATATAATACAACAAATTCGGAAGTTTGAAAACGTTAACAAAAAAACTGGATAGACAGAACTCGTCGATAATATTCAACAAATAATCTTTGAAATAATTCTTGCTGCCCAAAAATATGCCTATTAAGTATGTTCTTTTAAGAAAAATATACGGTTTATTCTAATATAGAATCAACCATCTTTGCTTACTTTTCATCATTACCGATTTCATGTTCAAATGAATTTTTATGTTATAAATTGTTGAATGTATAGAGGATATTTTCATGGGATTAAATGTTACGTTCACTCACTCAATTGTCTGTAATAATTAATGTGGCATGATGGTTACAAACCATTTTTTGTTTCGATATTTTAATGCGATAGGTGCATGGAGATTTGGATAGTACACTAACGCGTTTTATTTGCTAACATCGTGCCAATATCCGTTCTACCATGCCATGAAATAATAAGTAGTCAAATGTTTTCCACAAAGTAATAAGTATATCAAAAGAGGTCTACAACTAATATAAATCAGAGGTGGGCAAATTTTTATTTTTAGGAGGGTCACATGTACTGTTTGGCGTGTTCGTGACGAACTGCAGGTGTCAATAAATATTTCAGTAATGAACACAGAAGAAACACCATTTTTTTTTTTTTTAACTAGCAAATCAATAACGAATAGTTAATAGAAACTATGGGAAAATGAACATGACCCAATTTGCGTAGGTTATTAAGAAATGACCCTGCTGTCATTAAAAATTTGTTAATTTTTCATGAAAGTTCAATGTAATTAAGAAATTTAGGCCAGCCAGTTAAATGCCATATGTGATACATAGGCGATCATGTCTCGAAAGAAACATGACTGACTGAGCAGAAGATTTTCCCACAGTAGGTTGCCATTATCTTCTGCGGTAGACTGGTTGCTAGCCAAGAATATAGAACACAATCCGTCCAGTTATTTAACCCATAAATGGAGGAAAGAGACGGATTAATACTTCTTCCGAGGTTATTTGCGCGTAAGTGAATGCAACGAGCCGATATCTACTACACCAAAACGCATATCCACAATTGTGGTAGATTTGTAATTTGTTTCATTTTTTTTTTTCGGTTGAGATTAACTAAAGTAGAAATAAACAAATTAAACTGATTAAATGAAAATTGAATTATGTACACAAAAAAAAAAGAATGTTTCTTTTAAATACTTTCACCGGTGGCACTAAAAAGAAAAAAAAAAGAAAAAACAAACAGCCGTGGGACGGATGCGAACCGATGTACCTCTGATAATATCCACTGAAGTTGTAGAGGAGAAAAAAAAAAGAAAAAAAAAGGGAGAATAAATTTTTATAAAAAAACGCTTTTTTTTTAATAAAAAGAAATTAAAAAAATTAAACACATTTCGCATGATAGATATGGACAAACATTGTCTAGATCTATTGGTTTTGATTCACTTATCAGAATATAACTTTGGTTTTAATGAAAAAGAAAAGCGGAACCCGGATGACATATCACAAGGAACAAGGCTTATTATTCTTTGTAAAGATATCTGATATAAATGCTTATAAATTTACCTCTATACTAAAAAAAAAAAGATGATTTTTAAATAGAATGTCGACAAAGTATATTTCTCTAAGGTAATTCATTAAACCTCAAAATAATATATATTATATTCTTAATTATTTGGAAATAAGATTTAAGTTTAAAGTTTTCTGTTATTAGTAATCAGAAATCTTCAAATATACAAAGTTAAAAAACAAAAAAATTCCTTTGTAGAACAACATCGCGGTTTGACTCGTAAAAATTTCAGAAAAAAAAACATTTTTATAGATCAGCATTCACCAGCTTTTCCTTAGCACACGACATTTATCAGAATGAATTGGGATCAAACACGGTTCAAATATGGATCAGAAACCGACATAATTATAGGAGGAAAAACAAATAGGAAACATTTATCAATCCAACATGTTTCACTTTTATTAAAGCTTCATCAGAGAAAAAAAAATCCTGTTATTTTTATTTCTTGTATTTTTTTTTTTTTGTAATTCTCATTGATTAAGCAGGCTTCACGTGCATTTGATTTGTTAAGCAGTGTTAGTCTTTGTTACGGCGTTCCGAAATGACGGAGCTTCGAATGGACGCGTCGTCTCTCCTTGAGTTCAGAAAGCCACAAATTGTACTAATGCTGCTTTTAAGTCTTTCGATTCTAAAAAATGTCATAGGTAGAAGGTCTAATGAATGCTCATCTACAAAAATTATTCCAAAGAAATATACTTTCTCCGTATCTCTATTTTATTTTTATTTTATTTTTTGCGAGCGGATTAGTTCATCCAGCTAGAGCGGTTTCTACCATGTCAATAAAGGGAAATTTATTTCGAGTAGAAAGATAGCTCTCTAATTTCAAAGTAATATTGATTCTTATATGCCTTAAGATTAACTAAATACTTTTATCCTGTGTTCCCGTGATAATGCCCATGATAGTAATACCGAAAGTTCTTTGGATGTGGAATTTGACAATAGCTTGAGCAAAAGTGGATATAAAAAAATAAAATATAATTTTAATTTTTCAACAATTATCGAACAAATATGGCTGACCAAACTGAGATAATGTTCAAATATTAAACGCCGGTATGTCAAGAAGCAATGAGTCTTTTATATATATATATATATATATATATATATATATATATATATATATATATATATATATATATCGAAAAATTATTTTATTTTTATTAAAAAAAAAAACAGGTAAAAGTTTTATATCTCACAAGAATATTTCATTCCTTTTTTTCAACCTGAAATACGGCAGGTTTTGTCGTCCGTGTTATATTCTTCATTGTCCAAAACTACTTATTTTCTTGTTTCTTAGTCGCAATAAGGCTTTTCCCAAATGTGATTTAAATATATTTACCCTACATTTTTTTTTATCTCTTCTGATAATTCATCCGAAATAAAGTTACTTATCACAAATATTTAAACATTCCATGAAATTATAAATTTTAAACCTGTTTTTTATTCATTTTTTTTTTTTTGCACTAATTTGGAATTATGAATGTTTATGAATGTTTATGAATGTTTATGAATGTTTATGAATGTTAAATGAAAATTCGTTTAGCCCCGCAACAATCCCAACTCTCAGAATGACAAATTTCCAAAAATGAGGAAGTTATTCGCATCTCATAAGTGCGGATGATATTCGAGATATTTAAAAGAAATTTTTACAATTAAAAAAAAAATTAAATCATTTTTGGTTTGTTTACCGAGATGAAAGCGCACACGAGTCGCCCACATTTGGGACGATCGCAAACGTCAACCCGATGAGGGTCTAGCTCTGGGGGAATTTGATGAGAATTTTAGTAAAAATTTAGGTTAGAAAATGAGACACCCCCTACCTTGCAAAAAAGTTGGAATATCGTAAAAGTGAAAATTTCGTAACTTTGACGTTAAGTTTACGTCAAAATTACGAATTATCATTTTTCCAGTCATCAGTCAACGTCATTTTCTCACACCTGTCGTCAACCGACAAGAAAATTATTTAGACATTTTTCAAAAGTTAAAATAAAAATGTTTCCGCCTCGTTAAAATTGTGAACGAGATTAAACTAAAATTAAAGCAACTTTTTATTTTTGCAAGGAGGGGTCTCATTTTCTTAAGCAACCCTTGAAGTAGCAAGTAACTTACAGAGTCGTTTTTTTTTTTAATCGTATCACCCCGAGCAAGGCGGTAATGCCACTGATGTGCAGGGGGCTACATAAGTGTAAAATGATTAATTAGAAGAGAGTGAAGAGAAAGACGAACCAGTTAGAAAGGAAGCAATAGAAAGATGAGAATGCAGGTGTGATGACAGTTTCAAAGGTGGAGAGAAAGGAAAGGATATACGGGGTGGGGAAAGAACTAGAGTCAAGTGGTTAATAGATGAGTATTGACCTTGCATTTAAATTCCTGGAGGTTGTAGCCGTCAGGAAGGCAAGAATATGGGAGCGAGTTCCACAGGCGGGAAGTGCGAGAGAGGAAGCTGCAGGAGTAGAATTGTCGTCTGCATTTGGCTAACCTAACTGTGAATGGGTGGAACCCAGTTGCCAATCTGGTTGCACGAGTAAACACCTGTTGAGGAGGTACCAGTGACTTAAGTTCGTTCGAGCAGAACACTGAGATGAAAGGCAGGGGCGCCTGACCATACATGGCAGCAGTATTCCATGCACGGACGAATGATTGATTTGTATACAGATTTGTTGACAGACAAACAGTAAGTGATGAAATATTACAGCAAGCCTTACACGACAAAATATTCGCGACTGCAGACCCTAGACCGTTGTCATCAAAAACGATAAAAAAGGATTATAAATGTATTGCCGTGATGCATGAATTAGCAAGTTTACTCGGTCCCCATTTGATACCCTATGATTGCGGCCTTGTGCCTGGTTAACCTAAGCTTTGTAATAATATATTACACTGGCTTACCATGGAGCAACGGTTAATAGGCTAATATTTTAGACCAATAATACTGTAATGAGATCGAAGTATAATAAGTGCCCTATATTTGTTTCCTTTTGTCAGACTGATCGAAGTTTTGCCAAAAAAAAAAAAGTTTGCGTACTTTCAGGTAAAACAACACAAAAGATATTAATCGTATTTGGATGTTTACCTGAAGCATTCTTAATTATTCTTAATTTTTTACTCGGATTTAATTTTATTTGTTTCTCTTCAATGCCATTCTATGATCGTTGGGTCAGGCTTAAAGATACGGGACACGAGTTCGAATGTTTTCGATTGAAAAGTAAAAAAAAAATTCTGTTAAATTATACAGATTATAGACACCATTACTGTTTGACATATCGGCGTTCAATAATTTTCCCACAAATGTATAAGAGTTGGATAAGCAACTGATTAACGAATCTGTTGCCAAACGTATTATCGTGTATAGTCGAGTATAGGGCAAGTTTTATTACGAGTTATTTTTTATATAAAAAAATATTAGAGGTCACAATATACACAGGTATTTTTTTAAGAGGTTAAAAATTATGCATTTTCTTTGACCGGTTGCACTATATACAGGTAATATTTTCTGGAGGGATGAAAATTCACGTTTTTTCGGTGACCATAAGCTGCAGGTTAGGCCTACATTCTTCCGGTACCTTTTGGTTCAACTTAATGGTACAGGTAAAGGAATAAAGGATAAATGCGCTACCGTAGTCAGGCATGAACCAAAACAAAACGAAATTTTCATATGAAATATTTTACGGTAAGTGGTTATTTTCACCATTTTTGAGTAGTTCACTGCAATAGACTCAAAAGCTGGGGGTGCATTATACAAGAGTTATACAAAAAAAAAAATAATAATGGGTTACACTATACATTGGTTCGACTTATACACGAGTATATACGATCGGTTGAGTGAATGATTGATTTTCAATGAGTGCGTGTGTGTTAGTCTGCGTCGTACGTGGGTATCCCTTCCCTATACATACGTGACATTTACTTCCAGCCGTGGGATTTCGGTCCAAACCGGAAGCAGAGCTTTTTTGGATAGGAGCCATCACGAGGTATCTCCATGAAGTAGCCTTCCTTGCGCGAATATCTGGAATGAGTGGAAAGTCAAGGTTGTACGGAGCGTCGGGTTAGGGTGTCGATATAGAATGTTAAAAGATAAACCACTGTTACAGTCATTGTGTGGTGTTTTAATGTGAAGCAACATTGGTTCCAATCTGTTGGGAATGAATATTTGGCAAACACAGATAAACGTACCCGAAAAAAAAAAAAAAAAAAAAGCGGTTTTTCCATGCCGCTCTTCTTCGGCAATGTTTATGGTTTTAAAAAACGATGATTAAAATTGTAACAAAACCTTATATTATTCAAACTGGGCACCTCGACGTTGTGTAATGGTAAGCAAGTTTATCTCTCTAGAACTTATTACAACTGAGTAGTGAGTTTAATTCTCACTGGGTACCGCATACTTTTGGCCTTTTGGGCACCTCGACGTGGTATAATGGTCAGCCAGCTTGTCTCTCTAAAACCTATTACAACTGAGTAGTGAGTTCGATCCTCACTGGGTACCCCATACATTCGGCCTTTTGGGCACCTCGACGTGGTGTAATGGTTAGCAAGCTTGTCTCTCTAGAACCTATTACAACTGAGTAGTGAGTTCGATCCTCACTGGGTACACCATACTTTTGGCCTTTTGTGCACCTCGACGTGGTATAATGGTCAGCCAGCTTGTCTCTCTAAAACCTATTACAACTGAGTAGTGAGTTTGATCCGCACTGAGTACCCCATACTTTCGGTCTTTTGGGCACCTCGACGTGGTGTAATGGTTAACAAGCTTGTCTCTCTAGAACCTATTACAACTGAGTAGTGAATTTAATTCTCACTGGGTACCGCATACTTTTGACCTTTTGGGCACCTCGACGTGGTGTAATGGTTAACAAGCTTGTCTCGCTTGAACAATTACAGCTGAATAGTGAGTTCCATCTTTATTCGAAGCTTCATTTTTTTCGGCCTTGTTCCACATTTTAGCACGCTTAGAACATCACCATTGCCTTTCACGTTTTGGGAAAATCTGCTGCCAAATTAGTCATGAATCGAAAGAGACATGATCGCCCGAGCGTGTATCACGTATGGCACTTATCTGGCTGACTGACTGTATCGAACGTTCTATCTTCAGTTTCAATTGACACAATGAGACGTCACCAGAAAAAAAATAAAGCCATGATTTTAAATACAGATTTTTATGGCATGAAAGCAGATCATCCCCCACCCTCGAAATGTTTATTTAATTGATTTTCATCAATTTGTGACACAAGGCCGAAGGAGAAGTGGAGAAAGACTGGTCTTCACCGACTATCTTACACCTACCTAATCCGATTCGCGGTTCATTGACTCCAACAATTGAATATTTATAAATATCTGTTGTCCAAGTTTCTTTATATTTAAATATGAAATAATAGGCGGGAACTATTAAAAAGCAAAATAAAACATTAAAACTAAAATGACACTGTTAGTAAAACCCGTCCAACCCGCAACAATAAAAGCGACCATTGTATTCTGACAATTAGTAAAATTGAGAAGATCGCTCATTCAGGAGTGTGAAAATATAAAAGTCAGAGCAAGTCAAGATAGTCAGTCAGTTAAGTGCCATACGTGATACATGATTGAGCGATCATGTCTCGAAAGACACATGACTGACTAGCCAGAAGATTATATCGCAGTAGGTTGCCATTACTTTCTGCGGTAGACTGGTTGCTAGCCAAGGCTTTAGAACCCAATCTGTCCTGTTATTTAACTCATAGCTAAAAGGAGAAAAATGTGTTAGATTATATTATTAAGTAGTAATTAGTGGGGGATCAATTCATTACTTCATAACAATAGAAAACCGATCCCTCATTTTATGCCCAGTATCAGCTTTAAGTATGTTTCCAACTATTACATTCAGTCAGTTAAATGCCATACATGATACACGCTTTAGGCGATCATGTTTCGAAAGAGATATGACTGACTGGGCAGAAGATTATCCCGCAGTAGGTTGCCATTACCTTCTGCGGTAGACTGGTTGCCAGCCAAAGCCATAGAACACAGTTTGTCCTGTTATTTAACCCATAACTAGAGGGATGAGACGGATTAATACCTTTCCCAAGGCTATTTGCGCGTAAGTGAATGCAAGAAGTTTAACTGGAATTTGAACTCGGCTCCCCGATTTCTCGTTCCGAGCCGATATCCACTGCACCACAACGCACATACTGCCAGGCAAGATAAAAGGGGATAAAAATACTAGAGAGATAGGGAATTTTTATAAGGACCATAACATAAAACTATAACAGAACCAGGCCGAAAACGCGGGTCACGCAGTTACAAAAGGGGTCTAGCTTAACCAAGGATGGTATATGTCAGGATTGACCCGATTCACGAGAACCAGGCTCGCAGCTTGCACTCACCTTTCGCTGAGAACACACTTTCTGTCAGTTCTAATCTTTATCCTGGGCTGATTCCCGCAAAATTAAATCAGTTCCTGATTAGAATATTCTTAATCCAACTGCGTCACTCACACCACCATTCTTGCCACAGCTAGCAGAAACACCAGCCATCCACCCACCCAGACCACGAAGGTAACATATTATCGCACACAATACACACGAGATGCACCAGCGGTTAATGGAAGGTGTGTTTAGCCATTTCCTTTATACCCCAAATAACACCGGTGATAATCGGACATTTTTGCCAGGCTCGTTCTGTAACACACTTTATTGAGAAGTAGCGCTTCTTGGATCAATCGTCAGGTAAATGAAAAATCAGGGTTTCTGAGGTAATCCGCCGCTGACGCCCAGGACTAGAGCGAACGCTGCTTAGCCGCCGACATGCTGAGTTACCTACAGGGCGGTTCTGACGCGACCTCTTCCACTAATCCCAGATACAATGTTCTCATAGGCCATGAAGATTCGCTGGAACAATGAGTAACACGCAATCCCTAGCGACAACCAGTGAGAAAATCAGGCTGATTCATGAACTAATGACAGCGTCGAGCCTCAGGACTGAAAAGGAGTTATAGGGAGGCCAGGGAAGGGGTCACTAACACTTCTCTCCTCTGTCAACGCGTGGCGTAAGAAAACTAGCCTCGAGGAGTAACGGTGATTCGCCAGGTGTCGCACTTCATGACACTGACGCTGGAACCTGGCCTCATCCCCACAAGAGGGAGAAGAACAAGTGCCCGAGCGCTTCCAAATGGTCCTTACAGAAAAGGGATACAGGTATCTGGTAAAGCTCCCTGATAGGAATGTTTATTTAAATGTACATATTACATTTTGAGGCGCAAGGGAAAGTCTTCTCAAACCATTCAATTTTATATTCGACTTATTCACCACACGAATCAATCCTTCTACACCCAATCCAACATATATCACAATACACCCTACGAAAGGAATGATTGTAAAAACATCCCCCTTCCCAAATAGACCAATCATGCAGATTCATGCTGGAATTTCTTCCTAGCGAAAAATGTTGGCAAATTCTCATGAGCCATCATTTGTAGAAATTAAAATTAAAAAATGCAGAGAATTAATGTTGATTCCAATTTGTATTTGAATGACTGCAAAATCATCCACTTCCCCAAATTTATACAAAAAACATACAGATGCATGCTGGGATCTTTTTCTAGCCAATAAGATAGGCAACTTCTTGGTCTCATCAAATTTAGTTGTGTTGTTTCTTATCTTGAAGCCGAACGCTGCGATCGCTGGTGTGTATTCTCTTTTGTGTGTTAAGACCATTCTTAGTTTGCGAAACTTTTGCTTTATTTCTGTTTGTTTTGCCTTATTGGTGTTAATTTGCCTTGCATATATATTTTGCTTAGTATTATTTTTGCCCGGTTATTTTTGCTTAGTATTATTTTTGCCCGGTTATTTTTGCTTAGTATTATTTTTACCCGGTTATTTTCTTCTTCTTGCCTTCTTGCTATAGTTTATTTCGAACTTTGTCAGTTCTGTTTGTTAAGTATTTCAGTCATTTACATTTATTTAACCACGGCCTAAAACAGATAAAACATTTTATTTTCTTACCTGAGAGAGCGGCTCATTTTCTCATAGTTCATCTCACGTTTGTTTTTTTTCTTTTCTCCCCAAAGCTTGGCGACCTCTCCGGACTTTATCATTCGGAAGATACCTTTGTCTTTGTCTTCCCACGTGATCAGGTTTTTGTGATCAGGATCCTTTAACAGGTCGCGAATGAACTCCCACAGATGATAGACGTTTGAAACTGCTGGGTCCGCAAATAAGAAAATAACAAAAGTTCAAAATGGAGAAATTAAATTTAAAAGTAAAAAATAAAGTAGTTTTCAACTGAATTTCATAAAACAAGCTCGTTGTACGAATAGAAAACACATAAGTTATCATAGACATTTTCTAACCTCCCTAAAATGTGTTTGTAAACAATATTTTCACAAAAACATTAATTTTTTTAAAGTTTTTTTTTTTTGGCAATTACGCTTCAATGCGGTTTTTGCAATTACGTTTTAGGAAGATCTTTAAAAAAAACTAAAAATACATAGATCTTGAAACTGAAATCTCAAAAATGTGGTGCCTGAGGACATCAATAATTCCAGTTGTTGTGGGAGCACTCGGATTGATTGGAAAAGGTTCCGATAGATTCAGCGAAGAGATTTCTGGTTTTTGTCTTTTCTTGAAATACAAAAAATTGTACTCCCAGCACACATCTTACGGATACCACTTCTGCGATTTACGCGTTACTCCTCAGAAATGAATTGAGTTCTTTCGGTGACTGGCGTGTGTATCCACCGCTTATATATAACACGCTAAAATTTCTCTTTTCTGATTTCACGCACCTATGGATTAGAGGTTAGCGACTCCGGCTGACACAAAATCGGTCGAGTTTCGATTCCGACCGGAAGTAAGTGGATGTCTAGCCACACTGATGATCTGTGATACAGCGAAACAGGCTTGTATGTGGATGACTAATATATATATATATATATCTATATATATATATATATATATATATATATATATATATGTATATATAACACTTATGCTTATACATACAATCAGAAATTGACAGATAATGAGGAAAGGGAGCTTGGAGAATTTGACACGTACAAGCTGTATTGAGAGAGAATAGCGCGTAAGCTACCCAACGATTTTGTGTAAACGGATGGCAGAACAAGGACTGTAACGGAAAGTAAGGAAGATAGTCATTGCTTAGCGCACATAGAATAGGAAGGTGTGGAGATCCATCATTGTCCTTAGTCAGAGAGTAGCAGTCCGTCACCTATATAATGAGTTTGTATAAATGGATAGAGACTAGCAGGGAGAGTAAGAAAGTAAGAAGACAATCATTGCTTAACGCTAAACATAATAGGAAGTTGTGAAAAGCCATGATCGCCCACATCCTCAAAGGTCAGGGGTTGCAACAAGTAACCTACTTAACGACCATGTTTAAATGGATGCTAAAACAGGGATTTGATGGGAGAGTAAAGAGACATGAGCAGTCAGTCAGTTAAGTGCCATACGTGATACACGCTTGGGCGATCATGTCTCGAAAGAGACATGACTGACTGGGCAGAAGATTATCCCGCAGTAGGTTGCCATTACTTTCTGCGGTAGACTGGTTGCCGACCAAGGCTATAGAACCCAATCTGTCCTGTTATTTGTCTCATAGCTAGAGGAGGAATAGATGTATTATATTTTTAATTAGTAATTAGTGGGGGATCAGTTTATTACTATATATCAAAATAAAACCGATCCCCCACTTTATGACCAGTAGAAACTTTCATCATGTTTGCAACTATTATATTCAGTCAGTCAGTTAAGTGCCATACGTGATACACGCTTGGGCGATCATGTCTCGAAAGAGACATGACTGACTGGGCAGAAGATTATCCCGCAGTAGGTTGCCATTGCTTTCTGCGGTAGACTGGTTGCCGACCAAGGCTATAGAACCCAATCTGTCCTGTTATTTGTCTCATAGCTAGAGGAGGGATAGATGTATTATATTTTTAATTAGTAATTAGTGGGGGATCAGTTTATTACTATATATCAAAATAAAATAAAACCGATCCCCCACTTTATGACCAGTAGAAACTTTCATCATGTTTGCAACTATTATATTCAGTCAGTCAGTTAAGTGCCATACGTGATACACGCTTGGGCGATCATGTCTCGAAAGAGACATGACTGACTGGGCAGAAGATTATCCCGCAGTAGGTTGCCATTGCTTTCTGCGGTAGACTGGTTGCCGACCAAGGCTATAGAACCCAATCTGTCCTGTTATTTAACCCATAACTGGAAGGAATAAACGGATTAATACCTTTCCCAAGGGTATTTGTGCGTAAGTGAATGCAATGAATTCGGCTGGAATTCGAACTCGGCTCCCCGATTTCTCGTTCCGAGCCGATATCTAATGCATCACAACGCACAGTCATTGCTTAGCGCAAAAAATAATAGGAAGTTGTGAAGAGATATTATCGTCTACATCTTGAGCTAGAGGGTCCGTGGGTAACCTACCTAAAGAGTATATGGATGCAGAACAGGGACTGGAAGGGAGAGTAAATTGACTATCACTGCTCAGCGCTAAAAAAGAGAGGAAGCTATGGAGCAGCATGATTTTCCACGATCTGAAGGGAGAAGGCACATAGATAATATAAATAAGTCACAGAATCGCAAATTTAACACTTACGTTGTCCTTTTTTACGGCCAGGCTTTCTTCTCATTGGCTTCTCGCATGTGTTGCTAAAAGGCATTTGGTCAGGTAACTCTTTTTTCATTTCGCTGATGTCCATGAACTCTGTTGAACGAATAAGAAACACCCCGTTTTAAACGGCTGGTCAAATGCCAAACGCATTTCAAACACGTTATTATTATATATGTAATAGATAGGAAATAAAGAATTAAAATCAACTTTCTTCACTTTTACAAAAATTCACAATGACGTGTGAAATCCTGGTTTTTCCCAAATAGAAAAAAGATTGACCACGTGCTTGAAGAAAAGGTCGAAACCGGATTTCGCAAGTAGATGTTAAATTGATATTCTGACCAATGGAAGCGGTTTGCAAGACCAAAAAGGACTTCGCGATCCAGTGCGAAAAATCTAAATACGATAAAAGGCTCCGGTCAGAGTCAGTCAGTCACATCGAAGCAGAAGAGACAACACGCTAAAATGGAACAAAGCAGAAATTTCAACCACGACCAGGACGTAAGGTCGCGTCGCACATCGTTCTTTTTCTCCTTTTTTATCGTGTGCTGTTTCATTTTACTTCTTCTTCTCCATCCAAATACATTCCTATCAAACAAACGCTTATACATACATACGTACGCATAAACTCTTTCCAACAAATTTCTACTACGAACATTTTCTACAACGTTCGATACCCTTAACTCATTAGTTGTTTCTCATTGAACATTAACTGCTACCGATTCTTGTTATTCTATTTTTTAATAAATTTCTATTTTAACATGAAAAATGTACATTTTTATTCTTCCACTATTCCACACATTCCAACCTGCCGACAACCAACCTTCTGATAATAACCTTCTTATAATTCTACTTGTAAGCTGTAGGGAGTTCGGTTATGTATGACACACAAGGCCGAATTAATAAACATTAACCATCTCTCTATAGATTCATATTTCCTTCAATACACACACACACACACACACACACACACACACACACACACACACACACACACACACATATATATATATATATATTCTAAAGATATTGTTAAATATAGCAGACAATGAGTGACTATTATGTTTAATCATGAGCCGTTCCAAACATCGCATTTTGGCTTTAATTTCAGGTGAAAATAAAGACAAAAACTGTCCAACATTAGGCTATTTTTTTATTATGCTAGTTCTAAGCTTTCGGCTCATATGGATTACAATGCATTTAGACATAGATAGATAGATAGATAGATAGATAGATAGATAGATAGATAGATTATGAAAAGTCTGACATAGATAGATAGATAGATAGATAGATAGATAGATAGATAGATAGATAGATTATGAAAAGTCTGACATAGATAGATAATTAATTGAAAGAAAACGAAAAATATCTTCCAAGAACCTTATACTCTTTCCCTGGCCACGTATACGTTGTCTCTTGGCTATTTCTTTCTCTTCCGACCGCATTTCCGACTGACAGGTGAAAAGGCTAACACCAGCAATATCTCTGTAAGGCTTGCCAGTGTGTTTGTGCAACGTTACAATTTTCGTACGCTTATTTGAAGTAACGTCCATCGCAAACAATGACCGTAGGACAACTAATCGACAGTCGAGACAATAGTGTCTGAGCATGATAAAAATCTGATGCAATCTCGGATGACAGTATTTTTCAAGGCCAAACAAATTTCATCATACACCCCGACGATAGATTCATATCACTGCACACCACTGCAAATTCCCTAATCCGAGAAAAAAAATTAAATTAATTAAACTCTGTCCCTCCAACGGGTCTAAAACTGACCGTATGGTTAAAAAAAAAAAAAAAAAAAAAAAAGGAAACTGAAGCAGCTGTTTCAATTAATTTGCACAATGTATGTAAAAATCAGTTAAGCGTAATATTGTATTCCCCCAACCCTTTCTCGATCTGGAAAGCAAATCAACTGTATCATCAGGTACTCACTACAAGGTCTAAATTTCTGTGGTTCGCTATGATGTCGAATATGCTCCTACGTGACTGTGCAGACTAATGCCGGGTGTTGGTGTAAAAGTGTTGTGGAGTAGTATCTTTTGAGACATGATCGCCCACTCGTGTATCACGTATGTCACTTAACTGACTGAATGAATGTTGTGGAATAGTTTTCTCACTGAAGGTTATAATCATGCTATGTCGGTTGCTGATCGACTTAACATCCCCAAAATGTTAGGAACTTGGTAATCTTCCACTGAAAGCTGACTCCTTAGTATTCGGCTAACTACCGACTAATATCAACTGCCTAGTAGTTCTACTGAACTCCAATAGACGTCTAAAGAACTCCCATGAACTTCCCAAGAACTTTCTGTGAACTCTTATTAATATAGGAGGGAGAGTCCATTATCTGAGGAATAGGTGTTTCCCCATAACAGTAACAAAAACTTACCCGTGGAAATAAATTATAGTTTATAATCGCCTGATGATGCGTTGGGTTTTCCTTTGATGTATACCTTTTTCTTTTGATATATTCCTTTGATGTTTCCTTTGATGTATTCTTTAGACTTCTGTTGGAGTTCTACTGAACTCCAATAGAAGTCTAAAGAACTCCCATGAACTTCCCATCGTATAGTAAAATAAAAACTGCCATAAAACTATGGTGAGATTTAATTAGATAAGCTTTGACTTGATTTAATAAATCATGTAAATTAAGGACATGAAAAAGACTTCGATTAATAAGGAAATTTTAAAAGAAATGGTTTAATATTTTTTTAAATTATAATGATTTATAAAGTTTCAATATATTTCTTTAAATATTTCAAAGTTGGTATACGTTAGGTTAGTAAATTATTAAGTAAAAACTATATTTACTAATGAAACATTGAAAAGTTTGATACAAATCATCTCGCCATCGTATTTATAAAATAATTTAAAAAATTTTTTTTTGTGTGTGTGTATATGAAGATACTTTGTATGGTAATTTCTATGTGTATATTAAGAGGTCATATGATTCACGGTTTCTTTCTCTTAAAGGAAAAAAAATTATACGATTATGTAACTTGTAATCGCCATACACTTTTCTTATCTCGCATCTGTCTAGCTGTCATCACATTTCAAATACGGGAGAAAAGATAAACAGTTCAACTCTGTGCTTAAGAAATAGTTTCATTCTAAATTTCATGTTATAAATAAGTAATACGTGAATTTAACATTAAATTTGCTAATTTTCCAAAAATAATGTGTCACAGATGTACGTTTTATTTTTGCAAGTTTTTTAAAATCGAGAATAACTTTTGTTTACAAATGTGTCGATCGCTCAAAAATAGCCGAAAATTTGAAAAGTTAAAAAGAATCTCAAATTTTAGATTCCAATCAATATAATTTCTGTTTGAAATACACCAGAGTATTTTGCTTACTGGAAATAGTAAATTTAATCCTTCAGCTTTCAATTAAAACTAAAAGTTTCAAGAAGTTTTGTTTTATATTTACAAATTCAATTTAAAAGTTATTTGTCAAAAACGAGTGGAGGTACCTCCTGTATTACCTATGTGTGCCACGTGCTAGAAAGAGATATGAACGCACACACATCCATGTTTGATGCAATCATTATATACTTACCAGCCACTTTTGCGGTGGCTGGAGATATCTCATATGCGTGTCTGTCCTCAGGTAGGGTGCAGCCCTGTTGTATGTCTTCTCCGAGGACAGACATGCAAATGAGAAACTTATACTGAGAGGTGTCCGGTCTCGAGAAACAGTGTCCCAAAGCGGTGCCATCTCGTTGCACCAAAGAGGTGGATCGGTGGTTGCCACTGAGACCAACGCAACCGGCAGTTGCGAAGACTCGGTAATTTTTGCCACTTGTCCGTGCGCATGCGTTCGGGTTTCCCATATAAAGCATTGACCTTGCATCACATCCACGTCTTAGGGAGTGGGGTCGAAATAAATATCCATATGTGATACAATCATACCAATCAAGCCAAACCATAGATATAAACACTGTTTTACAGCAAGCGGTTGAAAAAAGTGGCTTGTTATCTGAACTTATCAAAATTGGAACAATTAAAAAAGGTCAAGCCGTGCTCAGTATAGCACTAAATAAGGTCTCATTAATATAAGCTCAAGACTTCTTGGATAGGTGTGACTCAAGCTTTCGATTCTGTTGATCGTTTGAGCTCAGTGCCTTAATTTCATCTTCACCAAAGAATATAATATACATGTGCACTAGGTAAAATTTAACCAAGAGTCATTTGCACACCGACCATATTCGACACCTTGATTTTTATCGACCACCTGGAATTTCTAACCAACTCCTAGGGGACCGCACAGACCCTGTCTGACGAGCTCTGATCTAGACAGAACAAAAAACGCTTCACAACTTTTAAAGATTTGCAAAAAAAAACAAAAAAAATAGTAGAAGTGATTTGTTTGAAAAAGATATACCTGCATTTTGGTGTGGTTCTTGGGTAAATGCATCTAACTGAACTGGAGGAAGAGGTATGTGACTCCAACGTTCGCTTTGTTCCAACATGTTAGCTATGAGAAGAAAAAAAAAGAAAGAAGAAATGGCCTAAATATCATCTTTTATTAAAGTCAAAAGTCAATATAAACATATGTCTACAAATCTTCTGTTTTTAAGTTAAGTTTAATTTGTTTGGTTTGGTTTGTCTTACGGCATATCAACCTCTTGGGGTCATTCAATGCTGAAGTATTAGTTCCTTCAAAAATTTATTTCTGTGGGTAACATTTTTCCTTTAAAATCATATTTTTGTTGGTAACATTTTTCCTTCAAAAACGTATTATTGTTGGTAACATGTTTCCTTTAAAACGTATTTTTGTTAGTAACATTTTTCCTTCAAAAACGTATTATTGTTGGTAACACGTTGTTTCCTTCAAAAACGTATTATTGTTGGTAAAATGTTTCCTCCAAAAACGTATTATTGTTGGTAACATGTTTCCTTCAAAAACATGGTTTTTGTTGGTAACATTTTTCCTTCAAAATCATTTTTGTTGATAACATTTTTCCTTCGAAAACAGTTTTTTTTGGTAAAATTTTTCCTTCAAAAACATATTTTTGTTGGTAAATATTTTCCTTAAAAAGTGTTTTCTTGGTTATATTTTTCATTCAAATAAGTTTTGTTAGGAATATTTTTCCTTCAAAAATGTTTATGTATATATTTCATAAAGGTCTGGTTTTATACTTTCATAATGTGCTTCCCCTATTTGGAGGGTTAACTATTTGCCCATAGCTGGGACCCTAACAGGTGCTATCACTCCGGGTCAGGGTGGACCTGGGAACAACAGCAATTAAGAGGTGGTTCCATGCTCCTCACAACCTCGAAATCAGAGGCATTGATGCTGGATGCAGTTTACCGTCATACCCAGAACCTAAGTTAAGTTTAAAGTTTACAGCAGACGCAGTTAAATGTACAAACCAAAGATACACTTGTCGATTCATAGTTGGTGGTGTCATGGACCCTGTCTCAGCAAAGCGACAATAAACAGTTGTAAGGGTTGAATAACTCGCCTGCCTCTGGTTTGGAAACACAATTTAATGCAACCGGTCATGTCCATTACCATTTACACAGACGTCTGTAAAAATCATATCTTTCTTTAAACTTTACAACTTAAAAACGAAGGATTTGTGGACATATGTTTATATAGAGTTTTCTCCTTGTTTTGGTTAATGGAACCCGAGCACAAAGTTTGAAAAAGTATATTGATACACACACACACTCTCTCTCTCTCTCTCTCTCTCTATATATATATATATATATATATATATATATATGTATACTAGCAGTATAGCCCGGTGTTGCTCGGGTGTAATGAAAGCTTTAAAACTAATCCATGGTCTTGGAGCTCAGATTCTTAGGACGTCTTGGAGCTCAGATTCAAAGGACTAAAAAGCAATAGTTGTTTCCAGTTAAATCAAAACCGTAGACTAAAAGAAAAATGAATGGATGTAAGTCAAATTTTGATTTTCGGGTATCGATATCAAATAAGATTTTTTCGTCGTAAACCGAAATTTGAAGGCTAAATAAGTCCTCTGAGTAAATGGTATTATGGCTGAGACTAAGAACTACAATTATACCTACTTAGAGCCAAACCCGAAGCAAAAACTAAAATAAAAGGGCTGAAAAAAATACAGACATACAGGCAGATAAACACACACACACAAACATCTTGCCTTTTATATATATATACATATTATCGATTTTCTGCACTATTGTAAGAACTGCAACCTTGAAACTTCTGAATATCGTTTCTTATGTCTTTGCCAATGAGTGTATCAAATTTGATTAAAATCGGACCACTCCTTCTATAACACGATTTTTTTCGATTATCGATTTTCGATATTTATCGAGTGTACCTCGACACAAAACCTAGCTAAGAACACTCACAGATGCTTATAGTACAATTGTGTAAATTTTCAAGAAAATTGATTCAGCCGTTTCGGAGTCTATAGGTAACAGACAGACAGACAGACAGACACACACACACACACACACAAAATTCCATTTATAAATAAGTTTATATATATATTTTTTTATCCTAAACATATACTGTTAAATATATGAAACAATGAATGTCTATTATGTTTAATCATGAGCCGTTCTAAACATCGTATTTGGGCTTTAATTTCAGTTGAAAATAAAGAATTCTCCAACATTTGGATATTTTTTTATTAAGTTGGTTCTAAGCTTTCGGCTCACATGAGCCACCTTCAGAGAGGTTATAAGGACGGTAACACAAAAACATCCACCATCAGCGACGATTTTAACTTGTGTTGACATAAAACTCCTCTTATCAACGGCAATAGTTACCAAAACGCAGTTCGCAAATTTGCAATGCGGTTCTATGACGTCACACCGCGTGATAGCGCGAAATGACAACAGAACCCAATGACGTCACGAACTTCATGGACACCCTATATATATATATATATATATATATATATATATATATATATTTACGCAATGTTCTTCAGCTATGAATTGAACACTCTTGGTTACTGGCGTTGGTTTACATTCTGAAAACAATACACTAAAAATCTGCCTTTCTCTGCCATGCGATAGCTTAGGGGTAAAATCTCCGACTGATGACAAATCTGTCGTTTCAACCCCGTCTTGAAGCAATCGGTTGTCTAGCTGTACTGATGAGCAGTGATATTGCGAAACAGGCCTGTATGTGGATGACTATATATATATATATATATATATATATATGTCATCCACATACAGGAGTTATTCGCACACAGTCTCTGGTCGACACCTTGTCTTTATCGACCACCTGAAATTCTTCCCCTACACGGAAAGGGCCGCTCGGACCCCGTTTAACAAGTCCTAAACTAGACAGAGAAAAAAACGCTTCACAACTTTTAAACATTTGCAAAAGAAACGTCTAGTGAAATATGAAACAACCTATATTTAGGTAAACCCTGATTATGCCTTTCAAAAGCTGAGTAAACAAAAATATCATTAGAAACAAATAAAAGAGTACTGAGTTGCTATGTAATATCAACCCTTCTATATGACAGTGAAGGCTGTACAATTTCCTCACAGATCAAGAGG
Source organism: Ascarosepion bandense (assembly GCA_037127315.1). Taxonomy (NCBI): domain Eukaryota; kingdom Metazoa; phylum Mollusca; class Cephalopoda; order Sepiida; family Sepiidae; genus Ascarosepion; species Ascarosepion bandense. The sequence continues at coordinate 2,664,890 of JBBBDQ010000909.1, read as the reverse complement.
AGACTTGAAGCAATAGAAACAAAGAAAAGAGTGATGAACTGCTATGTAATATCAATCCTCCTATATGGCAGTGAATGCGTGACAATTTCCTCACAGATGAAGAGGAGACTTGAAGCAAGAGAAACAAAGTAAAGAGTCCTGAACTGCTATGTAATATCAATCCTCTTATATGGCAATGAATCTTGCACAATTTTCTATATGGCAGTGAATGCTGGACAATTTCCTCACACATGAAGAGGAGACTTGAACTAAGAGAAACAAAGAAAAGAGTGCTGAACTGCTATGTAATATCAATCCTCTTATATGAATCCTGGGCAATGAATCCTGGGTAATTTCTTCACAGATTTTAAGCAACTGAAGCAAATAAAAGAGTACTGAACTGTTACGTAATAGCAAGCTTCTTATATGACAGTTAATGCGGGACCAGCTCTTGAAGACTTGAAGAAATGGAAACAAAGAAAAGAATGCTGGTCTGTTGCGCAATATCAGTTCTTCTATGGCAGTGAATAAATCAACATAAGCGTGGTTCTACAGATACATACTGAGGATACCATAAACCGAACATGAGAACACCCCCAGGTTTTAGAGAAAACGAAAACATATCTGAACATCACGGGACAGACAAAGGGTAAGAAGAGCCGATATATTGAGCTTAAGGAAATCGATGACGGTTTAAGAAAGATAACAAAACGACACAATTTGTTAAAAACTACGAAGGACGGGAAATTGTGGTGAGCCACGAACGTCTACATCCAAATTAGGCACGACATAAAAAAAATTCCGTTTAAACAGAGCAGTTATTAAAAATAGTTGAGGTTCTGATCGGCGTGATGCTCACACTCCAGGAGTGCAACTCTTTTTAGTCTCACGTTTTCTACTGACATGAACCGGAATGATTATATTGAATCAAAAACTGCACCTACCGCAAGGAGAATTTGTTCACTGTGCCGTAACAGATATTTTTCCTTGTCAAAATCCATCTTGCACATCCATTCATCTTACCTTGAATACTGCAGTCATATCTGGTCTAGAGCCCTTTGTATATATTTTGAGATTCTCGACAAAATTCAAAGAACGGTCCGCAATATTATCGTCCCTAATCTGGCATCGCGACAGTCACTTTCCCACAGCCGTGATGTAGCACCTCTCTGCCTTTTCTATAGATACATCCATGGCAATTGCTCTGATGAGCTTTCTTTCTTTGTACACCGACTGCACGAATTTAAGCATACTACTCGATTTCGAATTTCAGTTGAATTCCTTGCATTCACTTACGCACAAATACCCTTGAGAAAGGTATTAATCCATCTCTTCCCTCCAGTTATGGGTTAAATATCAGGACAGATTGGGTTCTATAGCCTTGGTCGGCAACCAGTCTACCGCAGAAAGCAATGGCAACCTACTGCGGGATAGTCTTCAGCCCAGTCAGTCATGTCTCTTTCGAGGCATGATCGCCCAAAACGTGTACCACGTATGGCACTTAACTGACCGACTGAATGTAATAGTTTGAAACGTACTTAAAGCTGATGATGGGCATAAAGTGGGAGATCGGATTTCTATTGTTTAGAAGTAATAAACTGATCCCCCATTAATTACTACTCAATAATATAATCTAATACATTTTTTCCTCTAGTTATGGCTCAACTAACAAAACAGATTGGGTGGCAACCAGTCTACCGTAGAAAGTAATGGCAACCTACAGCGGGATAATCTTCTGCCCAGTCAGTCATGCCTCTTTCCAGACATGATCGCCCAAAGCGTGTATCACGTATGGCACGTAACTGTCTGACTAAATTGGATGTGCGCTGTAGTGTAATGGATATCGGCTTGAAACGAGAAACTGGGGAGCCGAGTTCGAATTCTAGTTGAATTTGTTGCATTCACTTACGCGCAAATATCTTTGGTATTTGTCTCTTCTCCTTTCAGCTATGGGTTAAGTAACAGGACAGATTAGTTTTTATAACCTTTGTTAGCAACCAATCTACCGGAACCTACTGCAAGAAAATCTTCTGCCCAGTCAGACATGTCTCTTTCTGTATGATAGCCAAACCTTTTATCACGTATGGTACTTAACTGACTGGATTCGCAACTAGGTCTCATCATTTTACTGCTAAATTAGCAACCGTAAGTTCTATTCTAATATTTTCTTTCCTCCCCTTTAGCCGTCTCTTCCGACTTCTTGCTTCCCTACCAACTGCGTTCTTTTTTAAAAAAGATGCGATGTTAGTCGCCATCTTCTGTTTTATCTGCAACCTGTTCTTTTATTGTCCTTTTTACCCAATATTATTCTCTTTTTCTTTGACTCTCAATAACCCCCCCCCTTGCATCTTAGTGGCATTATTGCCTTGTTTTGGGTGAAAGGTTATCTATAGAAAAAGGAGTCACTTACTGTAGATGCAGTCATTTAGTTCTTTGGCCTGATAATTTGGTTGGCATTGTATTGCATTGTAGCCTTGTTGGAAGACGTGGAAGCCAGTTTGTTTGTCGTCGAAAAGTCCGAAGCTGGACTCAAGACTCATGAACATTGTGTCATCAGTCGATGTGGATGTGTCGATTCCTCCAATACAACCCATTCCCTTAAAAATAAAAAAAAGTTAAAAATTATATATTATATGTATGTATGAGTAATAAGCCGTGGTTTAGCGAAATATACAAAACGAGTGGGCTTGTACCGTTGAAAATAATGGCAAAATATTTATATCGATATGCCGTTTAAATTATCGGCAACATATATATTGATGCACCTACTATCGAGTATCTTACATTAAGACATACGAAAAAAAGGGAATATATATATATATATATATATATATATATATATATATATATATATATTCACTCGGATAACCCGCTCCTACTTTAAGTTGAGCACTCTTACCATTTAGATAAAAATTAGACATTGTTGTTTCAATGTCGAAACAATCGTACCTTTGAAGCGGATATATATAGACTGATTATGTACACGTTCTAAAATATAATTTATAATAAATATTCTCAGCTCTATAGATTATATATCGAGCACTGTTTTAAATTAATGTTTTGGACTTTGTAAGAATTCTTTCTTCGTTCTGTATTCACTCGGATAAATATATATATATATATATATATATATATATATATATATATATATATATATATATATGCAAGTATGGGTAAAATAATATTCCTTGTCCAAAGAAACACTATTTTTAAAAAAAGTGCTCAATACAAAGTAGAGCTAATAAGATTTATTCAGAAATTATGACATGGATATGTTACAATATCACTACAAAAGTAGCTATTTTGTTTCGACACTTCTTGTGTCTTGTCAAGTGATGTGGTTTATTTTAAATTGAATGGTTTTAAAAGGTTAAAAACAAGCAAAACCCCTTTAATCAGGGAGGCATTGTTGTATGTACAATGTGGACCAATCAGAGTAAAGCAACTTCTAATTTGGAGAATATGTGGGCAGACTTTAAAATAATCTTGGTGGGTATTGGTATTAAAATTTGATTAAATTTGTTTTTAAAACCGTTCAATTTAAATCAACCACATCACTTGACAAGACACAAGAAGTGTCGAAACCATATAGCTACTTTTGTAGCGATATTGTAACATATCCATGTTATAATTTCTGAATAAATATGATATATATATATATATATATATATATATATATATATATATATATATATATGTATTATGTGATATCTGTCCGTCATCGAATGCTGGACAATCTCATCAAAAATGACGAAAAAACTTGAAGCAACCGAAATGAGGTTCTACAGAAGGATGCTGAGGATACCATGAACATAACATGTGAGCAACGACGAGGATTTAGAGAGGATGGAAGGCAAAAGGAAACGTATAAACATCAGGAAAAGTGAACACGGGTTTCTGGGATATGTAATGAGGAAGGAGGGCTTGGAGAATCTGATACTTACAGGACGGATAGAAGAAAAGAGAGACAGGGGAACGCATGGCATAATTGATGGGCTAGAGCAAATGGATAGCAGAGCAGGGTTTAGGTGTGGGTAACAAGTAATATTTTCAGAGAACGTTTGAGTATTACTGCCAACTTATGTTATCAGAAAGGGTAATACAAATGCAGAAGAACATGTACCTGTATCTTATAGACTACGAAAAAGCATTCGACAAAGTACGACACAAAGACTTGACAGAGATGACATATTCGGGAAAACATTGGAATAATCAAGAACTTGTACTGGCAGCGAAGCGCCGACATAGGAAGAGGAAATTAGTTTAGTAGATATAAAAAATAGAAAAGGGTTTAAGACAAAGATGTGTCTTCTCGCCAGATCTATTCAACCTATTCATCGAGACAATTCTGAGGGAACTAGGAATCCTGCCAGGATTCGTCATTTGCGATCACAATATAAAATACGCTGATTATTCAAGGCTGATAGCTGACACGGAAAGGATACTACAAAATCTACAACAGAAGGAAGCTTATAGCGAGTTGCTTATCTTATTTATTCTTTTCTAGTGGTGGTAGGATTCCGTTCTAGTGAAGGGTAATTGTATATATACCGTTGCAGGTTAACGGAATTTAGCCTTGTGATAGATAGCCCACTATAAGTTATAAAATGATTATAAAATCAATAAAGGCAATTTGAGTAGAAAATAACATTTATATATATACACATATCAATTAATGTCTTACAATTAAAGTCGACTTAAGTCAAGGGGATATCAATTACATTCTCCTCCTTGGTTTTTGCGTCAGTCTGTCTGTCTGACGATGCTTTGTGTCTCCGCTTTTTATATCTGCTTTTTGGATAAAAAAGCAGCTCGTTTTGAATTTCATACTTGTATTTGATTCTGGGCTTCCCATTGGCTGGTAAATAAAATTCGCGTGGCTCGCGAAATGGAAATTTGATATTTGATTAATCTTTATTTTTCAACCGGAACATCTGCGCGTGATTTTTGTTCATTTGCTTTCCGGCCGCTACAGAGCAAACATCCGGTCCCTCGCTTTTGTTCGGTCGGTATCACCACAAGCTAAAGAAAGCGAAAAGAAAGGACTAGACATCAGCTGCAGGTAAAAAGAGGAGCCCAAAATGCCAACTGCAGGTCGGACGTACTAAAATCAAACAAGACATGGAAAAGAATCTACAAGACCTACAAAAGGTAACTAAAGAAAGCGGAGAGAAAAGACGAAACATAAACTACAAGAAACCTGAATGTGTAGTCATCAGTAAAAAGAGGAGCCCAAAATGCCAACTACAGGTCGGGGGTATTAAAATCAAACAAGACATGCAAAGGAATCTACAAGACCTACAAAAGGTAACTAAAGAAAGCGGAAAGAAAAGACGAAACATAAACTACAAGAAACCTGAATGTGTAGTCATCAGTAAAAAGAGGAGCCCAAAATGCCAACTACAGGTCGGGGGTACTAAAATCAAACAAGACATGCAAAGGAATCTACAAGACCTACAAAAGGTAAATAAATAAAGCGGAAAGAAAAGACGAAACATAAACTACAAGAAAACTGAATGTGTAGTCATCAGTAAAAAGAGGAGCCCAAAATGCCAACTACAGGTCGGGGGTACTAAAATCAAACAAGACATGCAAAGGAATCTACAAAACCTACAAAAGGTAACTAAAGAAAGCGGAGCGAAAAGACGAAACATAAACTACAAGAAACCTGAATGTGTAGTCATCAGTAAAAAGAGGGGTCCAAAATGCCAACTACAGGTCGGGGGTACTAAATTCAAGTAAGTAGAGAAATTTAAATACCTGGGAAGTGTTCTAACAGAGAACAAAAATGTGACACTGAGATCCGTAGACGTATTGGCATGGCGAAAGAGCATTCCAGAAGCTAAGCAGAGTATGAAGAGACAGGAAAAATTCGTTCGAAACAAAGACAAGAATACTGGATTGTTATGTGATGTCTGTCATTCAATGTCAGCGAATGATTCACCAAGTAATTGCGTGATGGCGCTGTTTAAAACTTTGCTCACGCCAGATTATACGCCCACTCCCACAAACTAAAATCGGTCAGCATGGTCATTGTACAAAAACAACAGTTGGGCTCTATGGGTTGAGCTGGCGTCTGTAATAGGGATTTGCTATCCGCCTTAGCAGACGGAAAATGGGAACCAGTTGGTCGGCAACCTCCGGCACCAGTGCCACATCCGGCCCGCAAAGAAGTTTTGTCAGGCCCTCCAACTTAACACGTCAACACTAATTATCTAATTAATTTGCTGAGAAAGCAACAGTTACATTTCAGCAACTTGCAATGCCACGATTTTTTAAAATCAAAATCTAATTTCAAATCCATCACTACTACTACACTTAGGCAAGCGGAAAATATAAGTCTATTAAGTAATGCGAAGATGATGGTATCATTATTTAGAAGAATATATACTAAAAAAAGAAAAACTTTTTACGAAAAAGAAAATATTTTAAAAATTGTTTAAGAACAAGGTTGGGTGATGAAATGTCTTAAATTATTCACCATTTCAGACTGTATTTTGTTGTTGTAAAGAATTTGCATTTTTTGTTGGTTGTGTTAGTTGTTATCCTGTTAGTCTTGCAATAAAATAAAGAACCTTGTTTAAATAATATAACATTAACTTCATTGTTATTTCTTTAAACCCCCAGACGATGGCGGACGGAGCGGTTTGGGGTCGAGACAATTTATTACAATACATTTGATATCATGGCCCTCCTTTGAGACTTTGCATAGCTGCCTGGCCAGCTCTCTCCAAAATATTGCCGACCCCCGAAATTGGAGTAGATAGACTAAACTATCGCCCGGTTCACACTCCACCCACATTGATTGAACAGGTGAAGAGGCTCATCCCTTGTTTCCTGTTTAGGATGTGGTTTCCGGCTTTCTCTTTTCCATTCTTTTTACCCTTACGTAGCCCCCTGCGCATCAGTGGCGTTACCGCCTTGCTTGGGGTGATATGATTAAAAAAAAAAAATCTTGCATCGTGAAGCGAATTAATCAGAAAGGCGCCTGGTAACATGTCGGGGTACTTTGCAGAACGGATCTGACGTTGCAGTACCCGAAATTCATAATGAAGCCAGAATAACATCACTGGTGACATCTACTTTTTTTTGTAAATGTATTTTAAGAGTATATTTATTGGAGGCTTTGTAGAAAGATTATACTAAAAATTAAGGCTAATATAAATGGAGGCTTTATTGATAAAAAAAAGAAAATCCCAACATTCAATAACATCAACTACGAACACACTAACAACATGCTTACCGTGTTCGGTACGTAACACATATCACTACTATACATTACACATAACACCATATACCTTCTCTTACATGTAAAATAACAACCTTCGTCGATAATGGCTAAAAATATAGCCAAAAACGCTCGGATAAACAAAACATTTGGACAATTTATATATAATTTATGTTCTCAAAAGAAAAAACATAACTATCACACCTTGTCTGACATTTTCAATGAAATTTCGCATATATATATATATATATATATATATATATATATATATATATACGAACTAAATCTAAAAATGAGCCAAAAGTCGACCGCGGTTTCACTCACCGGATCGTCAGGACAGCCATTGTCCTGACGACCGGGTGAGTGAAACTTTTGGTTCATTTTTAGATTTAGTTCGTATCTTTGCTCTGCTTTCGTACTTTCGTATCGAGCACTTTTTTGTTAAGGTTTTCGTCTTGGGTTTTTTTTTCTTTCAAACACGGCTTTTGCTTTGTTTCTTTTTTTTTATCCCTCTTTACCCATTTGGAGAAAACCTTTTGGGTCTGACGACTTTGTTTAGCGTTTTGTTAACGGTAGAACTTTATGATTTTAGTCATTAGTGATACTGTTTTCTTTGTACGTTTTATATACAATATATATATATATATATATATATATATATATATATATATATATATATATATATAAATGGAACTTTGTCTGTGTGTGTATCCGTTACCTATAGATTCCAAAACGGCTGAACCGATTTTCTTGAAAATTTACACAGTTGCACTATAAGCGTCTGCGAGTGTTCTTAGCTAGGTTTTGTGTCGAGGTACCCCGATCAATATCGAAAATCGATAATCGAAAAAAATTGGGTTATAGAAGGAGTGGTCCAATTTTAATCAAATTTGATACACTCATAGACAAAGACATAAGAAACGATATTCAGAAGTTTCAAGGTTGCAGTCCTTACAATAGTGCAGAAAATCGATAATATATATATATTTAAAAAGCAAGATGTGTGTGTGTGTGTGTGTGTGTGTGTGTGTGTGTGTGTGTTTCAGCCCTTTTATTTTAGTTTTTGCTTCGGATTTGGCTCTGAGTAGGTATAATTGTAGTTCTTAGTCACAGCCATGATACCATTTACTCAGAGGACTTTTTAGCGTTCAGAATTCGGTTTACGACGAAAAATACTTATTTGATATAGATACCAAGAAATCAAAATTTGACTTACATGCATTCATTTTTCTTTCAGTCTCCGGTTTCGCTTTAACTGGAAACAACTATTGCTTTTTAGTCTTTCGTGCCAACGTCCAAAGAGTCTGAGCTCCAGGACCATGGATTAGTTTTAAAGCTTTCATTACACCCGAGCAACGCCGGGCTGTACTGCTAGTATATATATATATATATATATATATATATATATATATATATATATATATATGAAAAAATCTCTCATATTTAACCTGTAGAAAAGACAATATTTATAAATGTAAAAGACAATGGGTAAAGTCACCAACGCTTTTCATCCAAGTGGACTTTTTCTAGGAAAAACGAAATGAATTTATTAAACCCAGGTAACTAATAATAACAAAACCAAAATGTCCTTAGCAAATGGAAGAATTAGTAAGGAGATTTTGTTTTCTTATTATTATTTACTTGGTTTAATAAATTTATTTCATTTTTGCCTTGAAAAAGTCCACATTGGATGAAACACTTTCGTAACTATTCAGTGTATCGAGGCAGCAAATAATTTTCTAAACATATACTATTAAATATAAGAGACAATGAATGTCTATTATGTTTAATCATGAGCCGTTCTAAACGTCGTATTTTGGCTTTAATTTCTGTTGAAAATAAAGACAAAATCCTCCAAAATTTGGATAATATTTTATTAATTTGTTTCTAAGCTTTCGGTTCACATGAGCCATCTTCAGAGAGGTTATTTAGACGGTAATACAATAACATCCACCATCACCGACGATTCTATTTTGTGTTGACATAAAACTCCGCTAGGCAAAGGCAATAGTTACCAAAAATTATCCAAATTTTGGAGGGTTTTTGTCTTTATTTTCAACTGAAATTAAAGCCAAAAGAACGGCTCATGATTAAACATAATAGACATTCATTGTCTCTTATATTTAATAGTATATATATATATATATATATATATATATATATATATATATATATATATATATATAATCACTCGTATTCGAGGATACGCGTCTACCAGGGCCTCTAGCTAATCTTCACTGCAAACGTTTATGTCGGCTCGAGGCAGAGTGGTTAGAACGTTCCCTTTCTGACATTGAAGCTGGAGTCCGAATGTCAACATGATCAATTAATCAGGAAGGTAACTTCATGATGATATCAATCTGGGGGAGGCGATCCAAGCGTGTGAACCTTTAGAAAGTGCCTGAAAACTGTACCACGGGTTGACAAAAGCTTTGTGAGTGAATCTGGACAGATGACTCCCTTTGAGGAACCGTCGATGGCATTACTACTTCGAAGTTACAAGTGATCGTGACCGATGGTTTGATCGCCCTGACCTTGTTCAGACCAGATAACTCGTTCTCTCCCAGAAACTGTAACTAAGGTCCGTTCAGCATAGTTACAGTATAAACCACGCGTGGACTGTATAGGTGTTAAGCAAACACGTGTGCCTGAGCAAGGGTCTGCGATGGGGATATATATATATATATATATATATATATATATATATATAAATATTCATAAATGTACATATTATCCTACATTTAAGCCACGGGAGTTTCATGTATATGCAATCATCATATTAAACTCACCGTTTTTCGATATGAATTTATATATATATATATATATATATATAGATATATATATATATATATATATAATCATCCGCAGACAGATCTGTTTTGCTGTATCACAGCTCATCAGTACGGTTAGACTCCGATTTCTTTTAACCCAGGATTGAAACCCGACCGAAGTGGCGTCAGTCGGCGATTCTATCTCTGGGCCATGAGCGCACGGTAGAAGAAGGCAAACCTTTTAGCGTGTATATTATCATTATACATGCCCAATAGCCAGAGTGCTCTAATTCATTAGTGAATGAGCGATGCGTACATGCCAGAGTAGCTACTGTTTTTCAAAGTCTACCATTCTTCATATATATTCAAGTATAGGGTAGGTTATATATATTCAAGTATAGCGTAGGTTGGATGGAATAACATTCCGTATCCACAAAAACACTATTCTTTAAAAAGTGTTCAATACAAAGTAGAACGAATAATAATTGATAAGAAACAAAATTATTAATTTTGTAATGATATTATAACATTTACGAAAATAAATGAGCCACACAATACCTAATTGTTGTTCTTAATACAATATAACTAAGTATACAATAATTATTAAATCCTAATTCTGACCTAAACATTCCAGCCCCTTTATTCATAGATAGTAGTAAAATAAGTTTTTTGTTCAATAAAAAAACTAAAATTAAACCCCCTGTTAATAAATATTGTCTACTCATTTAAAAAAAATCTAACGTCCCACTATGTATCTTATCCAGACAAAATTAAAAAGTAACATGTCTAGATCCAAGCCATCCTGCCCGCTTTCATAACCTAAATAGTAAATCTCCATGGTTACATAATTCTCAGTTTTGATTGAACAATATTGACACACTTAAATCATTTTTCTCCAATCACTACTTCCTAATTTTCTAAATAACCATGAATTCACCTTATTTTTTTTTCAGATAAATCATTTTCATCATTTATTTTAAAATATCACCTGAAGAAAAACAGTTTTGTTCTGAAACATGAAAATTTTTGTGTAGTAATATCATGCTTTTATAAACCACTGTAATAACACAATTACAACATATATATATATATATATATATATATATATATATAAATTAAGACAGACACGTTATTTCATGGTGAATCGAAAGTGTAGGCTTATTTCAGGCGAAGCATCATCAGCTTCCATCTTTATTTTACAAAAGATTTTACACGAATTCGTGTAAAATTCTTTGTAAAATAAAAACGGAAGCTGATGATGGTTCGCCTGAAATAGGTCTATACTTCCGATTCACCATGAGATAACGTGTCTGCCTTAATTTTCTTATATTTGCTCTATATGTATTTATATGCATATATGTTTAGAGCTCTCTTAGAGAGATACTCCTTTGGATTCTTCTATACCCACACTGCATGCTGATATATATATATATATATATATATATATATATATATATATATATATATATAGTTTGTCAGAAAAAAGCAGGAAATTCGGATATGCTGTATACAAACCAAACTATCTTTATTAGACAGTTCAAGCTGTATGCAACACAGACAGTCACCGGTTATCTTGACTTATTTGATAAAAGCTGTTTCTTGCTAATAGACTATATAGCGCTTCGCCACAAATATGTGACGATACGTAATTATTTTCTGGATATATTATTATTATTATTGAATCTGCTGGGTGACTAGGAAGTCTCAGTGTCTGGTTTTCTTTATTAAAATTTTGTGCTTGACTAATTCATTTTAAAAGTATTTATTTTTAGTAAACATTTTTCCTGGAAGCATATATATTTTTTCAGATGATTATTCAGCTGATCTGACCTAGAAAGTCGTCTATGAAAATTGGTATTTTATCTTATACTATTGATATGAATGTTAAAAGCAAGTGTTGTTCAGCAAGCAGGTCATATTCATGAAATGCAAGCAACCACATTATATTCAACAATGCAGTTAGGGTGCAGCAACTAAACATTTTCCGAGAATTTAACAAACCAAGCAACAAATAAAACGCACGCCCTTCGTAATCTCAAAAAAGAAGGAATTTGTCTTTTTACATATACGTCGCCATCTTTCCTTTTTATTGGCTACTGGCGTGCACAAGTTAACCAATAGGCGAGCAGCTAAGTAATGCAGAAAGTATTAATCTATAAAAAAAAATAAAATAGAATAAAAACAATAAAAAAATTCACTTATAGCAATACGTTGATGCATAAATGAGCGGATGAACTAATTCTAAATGCAGTTTGATTTATTCATAATTCATAGCTGCGAAAATACGTCATTACTTTTCGAACACTAACACATAATAATCCACAGCAGGGAAATACAGTATTATTTTCCGAACACTTACATATAACAATTCAAAGCTGCGAAATACGTCATTAATTTCTGAACGGCAACATATATAATAATTCATAGCTGCGAAAATACGTCATTACTTTTCGAACACTAACACAATAATCCACAGCAGGGAAATACAGTATTATTTTCCGAACACTTACATATAACAATTCAAAGCTGCGAAATACGTCATTAATTTCTGAACGGCAACATATATAATAATTCATAGCTGCGAAAATACGTCATTACTTTTCGAACACTAACACAATAATCCACAGCAGGGAAATACAGTATTATTTTCCGAACACTTACATATAACAATTCAAAGCTGCGAAATACGTCATTAATTTCTGAACGGCAACATATATAATAATTCATAGCTGCGAAAATACGTCATTACTTTTCGAACACTAACACAATAATCCACAGCAGGGAAATACAGTATTATTTTCCGAACACTTACATATAACAATTCAAAGCTGCGAAATACGTCATTAATTTCTGAACGGCAACATATATAATTCATAGCTGCGAAAATACGTCATTACTTTTCGAACACTAACACAATAATCCACAGCAGGGAAATACAGTATTATTTTCCGAACACTTACATCTAACAATTCAAAGCTGCGAAATACGTCATTAATTTCTGAACGGCAACATATATAATTCATAGCTTTTAAAATACGTCATTACTTTTCGAACACTTACACACAATAATCCATAGCAGGGAAATACAGTATTATTTTCCGAGCACTCACGACATAGCAGTGAAATACGTCATTACTTTCAGAAAAACCTCATGTATAATCTCATGACAGTGAAAGAGTTCTTCTTCTTCTTCTTCTTCTTCTTCTTCTTCTTCTTCTTCTTCTTCTTCTATGTGCCCTGTCCTTTCAGAACGTAGGCGATCATGTCCTTCCACATTTCCTTATCCCTGGTGGCTCTTAGCACGCTTTCTCTTGTTACACCATGCAACCCTCGTTCCGTCATCGACTAGCTCAAGCCCATAAATCTAGAATATAAATGTATAGAAACTAGCATGGCCACAAAATCAGTGATCAGTTTATATATTGATTATAATATAGATTTGATCCCCCACTTTATATCCACATAATATTTTCTTATAAACAGTTGGCATATATCTCCTTCTTCTATGTGCTTTGTTCTTTCAGGACTTAGGCAATCATGTCCTTCCACATCTTCTCATCCCTGGTGGCTCTTAGCACGCTTTCTCCTGTTACTCCACCAAAACCCCGCTCTGCCATCCACTTGCTCTGTCCCGTCAAGTATGATACGCACTGCTTTCCTCCGTCTTTCTTTCGTTCTCTCTGACCAGGGAGTATCAGATTCTTCAAGCCCTCATTCCTCGTTACAAGTCCCAGGAACTTTAGCTGTCTTTTCCTGATGCTCGATATTAATTTCCTTTTCGTTTCCGCCATTTCCAAAACCTCATCATTGTTCACATGCTCGATCTACGATATCGGAAGCATCCTTTTGTAGAACCACATTTCTGATGCTTCAAGTTTTTTCCTTCATCCTTGAGGAGATTGTCCAGCATTCACTACCATATTGAAGAACTGATATCACATAGCAATCCAGTACTATCTTCTTTGTTTCTAATTACTAAAACATACATAGCGGTTAAATACGGCATTCTTTTCCGAATAGCTTAATATATATTATTTCATGAGAATGAAATACTTCATTATCCAAACACTCTGTTCTATAAATACTTTCATGGCTTCTGCTCCAACGAACTTAAGTCACTGGTGCCTCTGCAACAGGTGTTTACTCGTGCAACCAGATTGGCAACTGGGTCCCACCCATTCACAGTTAGATTAACCAAATGCAGACGACAATTCTACTACTGCAGCTTCTTCTCTCGCACTTCCCGTCTGTGGAACTCGTTTCCATATTCTTGCTTTGCTGACGGCTACAACCTCCAGGAATTTAAATGCAATGTCAATACTCATCTATTAACCACTTGACTCTAGTTCTTTCCCCACCCCGTATATCCTTTCCTTTCTCTCCACCTTTACAACTGTCATCATACCTGTATTCCCATCCTTCTCTTGCTCCTTTCTACCTGGTTCGTCTTCCTCTTCACTCTCTTCTACTTAATCTTTTGACTCTCTCGTAGCCCTCTGCACATCAGTGGCATTACCGCCTTACTCGGGGTGATACAATTAAAAAAAACATTAATGCAGATTATTAGAGTTGATATCGATTAAAAACTTTCAGAGCAGACTAATATATGATTACTATCATTAATAGCGGTGAAATACGTCATTACTTTCCGTATAAAATAATATATAATTAATTGCCATTTCATCGCGGTTATTATCCTTACACCCTAATATAAATCCATCGTGATAAATACGGCATTACTTTCCGCACAGCCTAATATATATTGATTAATAATTTCATATCGGTGAGATACATTATTCTGACAACCTAATATTGATTCATAGCGATGAAATACGCCAATACTTTCCAAACACGCTAATAAATAATATTTCATAGCGGTAACATACAACATTATTTCTCGAAAACACTAATTATAGATTAATATTTCGCAGCGATGAAATACGTCATTACTTTCAGAACTCACGAATATACAATCCTATCATAATTGTGCTTGGCCCTCCGTCCCTACATTAATTCGCACAATCGTTACGCCCAGCAAATACGTCATAAATAATGGAGTGTACCCTTTTGATCGTGTGGAAAGCGGGGAAAAGACACTACTTGGTTTCAGTAAAAGAAAGAAAGAAAGAAAGAAAGAAAGAAAGAAAGAAAGAAAGAAAGAAAGAAAGAAAGAAAGAAAGAAAGAAAGAAAGAAAGAAAGTATTTAACGTCTTCTTCCAATACCTCATAAATAATGGGCTATTCCGTTTTGATCGCGTGGAAAGAGGGGAAACCACTACTCGTTTTCAGTGAGAAAATGAAAGAAAGAGAAAGAAAGAAAGAAAGAAAGAAAGAAAGAAAGAAAGAAAGAAAGAAAGAAAGAAGTATTTAACGTCTTCTTCCAATACTTCATAAATAATGGGCTATTCCGTTTTGATCGCGTGGAAAGAGGGGAAACCACTACTCGTTTTCAGTGAGAAAATGAAAGAAAGAAAGAAAGAAAGAAAGAAAGAAAGAAAGAAAGAAAGAAAGAAAGAAGTATTTAACGTCTTCTTCCAATACTTCATAAATAATGGGCTATTCCGTTTTGATCGCGTGGAAAGAGGGGAAACCACTACTCGTTTTCAGTGAGAAAATGAAAGAAAGAAAGAAAGAAAGAAAGAAAGAAAGAAAGAAAGAAAGAAAGAAAGTATTTAACGTCTTCTTCCAATACTTCATAAATAATGGGCTATTCCGTTTTGATCGCGTGGAAAGAGGGGAAACCACTACTCGTTTTCAGTGAGAAAATGAAAGAAAGAAAGAAAGAAAGAAAGAAAGAAAGAAAGAAAGAAAGAAAGAAAGAAAGTATTTAACGTCTTATTCCAATACCTCATAAATAATGGGCTATTCCGTTTTGATCGCGCGGAAAGAGGGGAAACCACTACTCGTTTTCAGTGAGAAAATGAAAGAAAGAAAGAAAGAAAGAAAGAAAGAAAGAAAGAAAGAAAGAAAGAAAGAACGAAAGAAAGAAGTATTTAACGTCTTCTGCCAATACTTCATAAATAATGGGCTATTCCGTTTTGATCGCGTGGAAAGAGGGGAAACCACTACTCGTTTTCAGTGAGAAAATGAAAGAAAGAAAGAAAGAAAGAAAGAAAGAAAGAAAGGAGTGTTGAATATCTCCTGCCAACACCCCATTAATAATGGGCTATTTGATTTGGATCGCGTGAAAAGAGATGAAAAGACACTACTTGGTTTCGGTGAGAAAATAAAAATAAAGAATGGGATGATAGTTAATTTTCTAAGTGCCGCTTAGATATGACACAACGTTGAAAGTATAGGGTACCCAGTTAGGACCAAACTCATTACTCAGTTGTAATAGGTTCTAGCAAGTGAATCTTGCTAACCATTACAACATGTTGAGGCGCCCAAATGAATGATAGAAGTGCCTAACACCTATCGTCGCTACCTAGAAAATATTAGACTATTCTGTTTTAACAGCGTGGAAAATCAAAACATATCAGGGACGCTACTTTGTTTCATGAAAAAATGAATCAATAATTGTAAGAACGAACTTAAGATAGAACGTGTAGATAGAAGTGTTTAACAGCTATTTCATTGAAATGGAAAAATTTGTCAATTTCATATCTTTTATTTGTACCCTCTTACTTCTTAAGACAACGACCAGCATTCATATTTATGATTGTTATTGCAATATTTTGTTAAAAGTGTAAACGCAAATATTTAACCCTCTAGGGCCATTCGTATCATATTTGATACAGTATTTCCCTATAAGGAAACATTTGGTATTTCCCTATAAGGAAACATTTGGTATTCATTGACTGAGCAGTCAGTACTGCTTTCATTTGAAATTTATAAAATATTTCTCTTAAAAAATTTTTCAGGAAAATATTTCTTTCAAGGCTTGTTTTCATACTGTATCAAATATGATACGAATGGCCCTAGAGGGTTAACGATGCGATAGGAAAATTTATACGGATATTTTATTGTCGAAGGACTCATGAGCTTTTGAAATCATTAACTTAAAAGTTAAGATTCATTATATATTTAAAATTGGAAAACCGTGAAATTTTCACGGGTTTTTCTAATTATTATAAATTCAGGCTTATTACGTTGAATACACCGGTTCTCGCTCGATCACCGAAGTTAAGCAACGTTGAGCCTGGTCAGTACTTAAATGGGTGACCGCTTGGGAATACCAGGTGCTGTAAGCGTTTAGTGACGCATGTGCGTGCTTACGGCCATATCACGTTGAATACACTGGTTCTCGCTCGATCACCGAAGTTAAGCAACGTTGAGCCTGGTCAGTACTTAGATGGGTGACCGCTTGGGTGTTGTAAGCGTTTAGTGACTGATGTGCGTTGTGGCGCAGTGGATATCGGCTCGGAAAGAGAAATCGGTGAACCGAGTTCGAATTCCAGTTGAATACCCTGCATTCACTTAAGCACTGGTACCCTTGGGAAAGGTATTAATCCGTCCCTTACCTCCAGTTATGGGTTAAATAACAGGGTAGGACTTGGGGATCCTGCTCTTAAAAACAAATCCCAATGAGTCTTGATACTCGAAAAGAAAAAAAGTATTACTAGACAAAACTTATATAAAAACAACATTAAATTGTTGAAAGGAAAAAGGTATTACCAGCAATAAATAAATAAAAATTAGTTGGCAATAAATGAACCGCCGAGGTTGATATGCCATAAAAACAAAACAACCAAAAAAAATATTATAAATTCATAGCTGAGACATACGATATTACTTTCCGAAGTTCTAAAATACGATTATAATAATTATTATATTAGCAATGACATACGTCATTCTGAATCACATTAATCAGTATATATGAGGTTTTGCTATGAAATATTTATTTCAAAGCAAAGAAGGTCTTACCTCATTCAAATAATTAAAGGGGTAGTCCATATTCAGAAAATCTGGAAAAAAAGAAAAGATTTTGAAAAAAATAGATGTTAAGAGAAATATAGCCAACAGGTCTTGAATAGAGATGTTTAGTGTGTCAATGGAAAATTAAGTCTAAACAAGTGAAAAGAAAAATTATCGTCAGACTCCATCCACCATTCATCTGTGTATTGAATATTGCTGTTATAAAATGTTACATCTTTCGAGGTTCACAAAAAACTTAAGAAGGATATGCAACGTAATCACTCTTGACCACTTTAAAGTCAGTTATCTGTGCAGGGCCCGGAAGTTTTTCCCGTCTGAATCTATCCTGTACATATATAAATCTACCATCCGCCCGTGTATTGAATACTGCTGCCACGTCTGGTCGGGTGCCCCTGCTATTCTCCTCTGGGTTCTTGACAAAATACAACGGAGAATCTGTAATGTGATCGATACCGACTTGGCAGACCGGCTGCAGTCACTCTCTCACTGGCGTGACGTGGCTTCTCTGTGCCTCTTCTATAAATACTTTCACGGCTTCTGCTCTGATGAACTTTGATCACTGGTGCCCCCTAGGTACGAATTTGCACGAGATACCAGATTAGCAACTAGATCCTACCCTTTTACAGTGAAGCAGATAAGATATAACGGCAATTTCTACTCCAACAGCTTCTTTTCTCGCACTTCCCGCCTGTGGAATTCCCTTCCACATATTTGCTTCCCCGACAGCTACAATCTCCAGGAATTTAAATGTAAGGTCAATAGACACCTCCTAACACACTAACTCTCATCCATTCTTTCAAACACTCTTCCCATCTACTCAATCTTTTGTAACTCATCCAGGTGTCTTCGAACTTATTTATTTATTTATTTATTTATAATTTGGTGCCCTGTTTATTTTTTTTTTTTTAACATAAGTGTACACGTGTGTCCGGTCTGGTTTGAGGTGGTAGAGAAACGGCTACCCGGTTTCAACGTGTCTTTCCTGAGATCAAAGAACACAGCATGAGCAGGGAAGTTCACCGTTGTAATAGACGTCTTGAAGACCAGCTACTGTGACGAGGCCATCGCCACGATTAGCGACCCGAGAGCGTCGTCATAATTGGCGCCGTTTCGACAGCATCAATCCACTCGGGTTCCGGCCATCATCATCTTCACAACAGTTTCCGGACCAGGACAAGAGACCCCAGCCGGGGGCAAAGTATCACAATGTAATCAATCCTGATCTGGCATCATGACTTAAGTCGCTTTCTTACCACAATCCATCTTTCACATTTATAAATCTACCATTCGTCCGTGCATTGAATATTGCTGCCATATCTGGTCTGGTTATCCCGCTAGTCATCTCGAGGTTCTCGTCAGAATCTATTTTGCACGTTTATAAATCTACCATTCATCCGTGCATTGAATACTGTTGCCATATCTGGTCTGGTTATCCTGCTAGTCATCTCGAGCTTCTTTCTAAAACGAAATGGAGGATCTGCAATGTAATTAATCCTTACCTGGCATATCAACTGCAGTCACTTTCTCACCACTGTGATGTGGCTTCCTTTTGCCTTATCTGCAAGTCGTTTAATGGCAGCTTTTTTCCTTGGTGTCCCGACTACACGGATTTATACATGCTACTATATTCACATCTACGTCACACCCTTTTGTCGCAGAAATAGCGAAATCCAACCGTCACTTCTACTCCAACAGTTTCTTTTCTCGCACTTCTCGTCTGTGGAAATTCCTTCCATTTACTTGCTTCTCTGGAAACTATATTCATCAAAAATTTAAAAGCAGCATCAACCACGATCTGTCTTCTCGAATCTCGTTCTTTTTTCTTTTCTCAGTCCTCCCTATACGCAGTCTTTTCTTTCACTTTCACTCCCTGTAACACTCTGCGTGCTAAGAATATTACCGTCTTGCTTGGGGGAGAAATTATTAAAAAACAAGCAAAAAGAAAAACTCGCAACCATAACACATAAAAACTACCGTTTGCCAGTTAACAAGCAGGAATTTTGAAAGCAGTCTATTTCGTCTCGCGACTCCCTGTGTTACATCTCAACTACGCTAATTGTATAGCCGCTCCCTAAATCTATGATACGGAGCTCTCCACTCTACGGCCTTTCAATTTTCATGAGATATTCAGTCAGTTAAGTGCCATACGTGATACACGTTTTGGACGATCATATCTCGAAAGAGACATGCCTGACTGGGCAGAAGATTATCCATACAAAATACAAATTTTATTGTAATCTGATTACGTTCAATAATGGGTAGGTGAACAATTTAACTAGAAAAATTGAAGTATCTAATTTCTTTTTTATAAACATATCGCCCCAAGCAAGACAGTGTACTGCCACTGGTGCGCAGGGGATTACATAGGAGGAAAGTTATGAGAAAAGTGACAGGTTAAGGAGGAAAGTTATGAGAAAGAGTGACAGGTTACAGGGCGTGTCAGGAAGTCGATAAGAGAAAGGTTAAGATACTGAGAGTGGACTGGACGGAGAAAGGAGCATGATAGTGAGGATGCAAGTCAGTGAGATAGGAGATGACTATTGACTTTACACTTAAACTCCTGGAGATTGTAGTTGTCGGGGAAACAAGTAAACAGAAGGGAATTCTACAGGCGGGAAGTGCAAGAAAATAAGCTGATGAAGTAGAATTTGCATTTACATTTTATTGGTTTCACAGTAAAAGGGTGGGACCTAGTATATATATATAGTATGGGGTACCCAATGAGGATCGAACTCACTATTCAGTTTTAATAAGTTCTAACGAGACAAGCTTGTTAACCATTACACCACGTCGAGGTGTCCAAAAGACTGAAAATATGGGGTACCCAGTTAAGATCAAACTCACTACTCATTTGTAATAGATTTTAGTGAGACAGGCTTGTTAACCATTACACCACGTCGAGGTGCCCATCTACGTAAAAGATAGAAGATATTAAAAGTTACGAATTGTATAAAATTGTTCAGTTCGTAACGGGTAAGATATCCAATTGTCTGGGTTAAGGCCCGGGTTTATGTTCTCACTACAACATGCAAGATGAAAAAGCAAATAAAAAAGAGAGGTCATTTTCTAAGCACCGGTTAGTTGTAGAACAAGGCCGAAAGTTTGGGGTACCCAATGAGGATCGAACTCCCTACTAAGTTGTAACAGGTTCTAGCGAGACAAGCTTGTTAACCATTACACCACATCGAAGTGCCCTTGAGTAAATGATAGTGTGCGATTTTTAAAGCTCTTTCTCCCTTTTTTTTTTTTAATCATATCACCCCGAGCAAGGCGGAAACGCCACTGATGTGCAGGGGGCTACGTAAGAGTGAAAAGATTGGAAAAAAGAAAGCCGGAAACCACATCCTGAACAGGGAACAAGGGATGAGCCTCTACACCTGTACAATAGACGTGGGTGGAGTGTGAACCGGGCGATAGTTTAGTCTATCTGACAAAAATATTTGTTTGTTACTTTTTAGCAGCATTTCTCAACCTTTTTATCCTTGCGTAAACCTTAAATTACATGACTCAGGCAACCCCTGCGCAAAAACAAAATTATATTGAAGACGTAGGGAGATGGTTAATGTTTCATTGATTCGGCCTTGTGTCAGACATAACCGAACTCCCTACAGCTTACAAGTTTTATCCAGAATTATCATCAGAAGGTTGATTGCCTGCAGGTGGAATAGTGTAAGAATAAAATATACATTTTTCATTTTAAAATAGAAATTTATTAAAAGGAAAGAATAACATAAGTTGTCGGAGTTAATGTGCAATTAGAAACATTATTAAGAAGTCAAGGGCAGAGTTCGTGTTCAATGATAAAGTTATGGGTATCAAGAAATGTAGAAAATGTTCATAGTAGTAATTATTGAAAGAGTATAATGCCTATCATGGCCGTATCTGACTACCAATATCAACCAATTGAAATTGCTGATTTACATGTGCAACTTTGCCAATATGATGTGAATTATCATTCCAGTAATATTCTTTCAAACTGTACCATAAATACAACCTTACAAACTTTTCTTATCCAAATTCCTGAATCTATGCTTAGATCAAGCCGAACACACAAAATGATTTCAGCCATTAAAATTTGAATTTGGAAATTAGGATTTTCGGAGATTAAATCTGGTTTCTTTAATTCGGCCTTGTGTCAGACTTAACTGAATTCCCTACAGCTTACAGATTTTATGCAGAATTATCATCATCAGAATTATCAGAAGGTTTTCATCATCAGAAGGTTGGTTGGTAGCAGGTTGGGATGTGTGAATAAGTGTGGAATAATGTAAGAATAAAATATACATTTTTCATTTTAAAATAGAAATTTATTAAAAGGAAAGAATAACACAAGTTGTAGAAGTTAATGTTCAATTAGAAACATTATTAAGAAGTTAAGGGTAGAATTCGTGTTCAGTGATAAAATTATGGGTATCAAGAGTTGTAGAAAATGTTCGTAGTAGTAATTGTTGAAAGCGTATATGCGTACGTACATATGTATGTGTTTGTTTGGTTTGAATACCTTTGGATGGAGAAGAAGTAAAAGAAATCAGCACACGGGAGGATGAATGTTCAAGTTGGCCTGAAGCTTCTCTCGTTACATTTTAGCGGTGTCTCTCGCTGCTCCCATCTGAGTCTGTGATTGACGCTGACCGGGGCCTTTTATAGTATTCAGATTTTCACACTTGCTCTCGAAGTCCCTCAAGTCTTGCAAGTCGCTCCCATTGGTCAAAAATCAATTTAACATCTACTTGCAAAATCTGGCTTCAACTTTTTCTTTAAGCAGATGGTCAATACTTTTCCTATTTGGGAAAAACCAGGATTTCACACGTCATTGTGAATTTTTGTAAAAGTGAAGAAGGTTGATTTTAATTCTTAATTTCTTATTCCACTACAAGGCTTAAAATTTGAAGTCCCCAATCGCTATTTCATAAGCAACCCTGTAAAACTTTAAACCTACTGATATAGATATTTCATTTTCCATTCATGCTTTTAGTCTTTGTAATATGTCACTCACATATGGCATCCATGAATAAAAACAGTAAGCAGTTTGTAGGTATTATTAAAAACTAGCAGTATAGCCCGGTGTTGCTCGGGTGTAATGAAAGCTTTAAAACTAATCCATGGTCCTAGAGCTCAGACTCTTTGGACGTTGGCACGAACGAGTAAAAAGCAATAGTTGTTTCCAGTTAAAGCGAAACCGTAGACTGAAAGAAAAATGAATGGATGTAAGTCAAATTTTGATTTCCTGGTATCAAATAAGTTTTTTTCGTCGTAAAATGAATTTTCTCTGTGCCCGGTGTTTTTTTTAATTTTTATTTTTATTTTTTTTAGCATCAGCTACGGCCCTGATGCCTATGTATGTGTTTGTTTGGTAGAAATGTCTTTGTATGGAGAAGTAAAGGAAATCAGCACAGGAGAAGGAAAGAGACTGACATGGTCTTACTGGGGGCCTTTTATAGTATTCAGATTTTCACACTAACTCGAAGTCTTCAAGTCTTACAAGTCGCTCCCATTGGTCAAAAATCAATTTAACACCTACTTGCGAAATCTAGTTTCGACTTTTTCTTTAAGCACATGGGCAATCCTTTTCCTATTTGGGAAAAACCAGGATTTCACACGTCGTGGTGAATTTTTGTAAAAGTGAAGAAGAGAGTTGATTTTAATTCCCAATTTCGTATCCACTACAATATACCATATTTTTCTCATTTTTATTGTTATTGTAGTTAACGTGGTAGATATCAAAGTATATATTTTTGAATAACTGTTTTAAGAAAATATTAATTCTTTGTCATTTTTTCTTTCTTTTTTTTTTTTCATAATGCTAAATAAAAGTCTCACTGTTCCTTTATAATACAGGGAAAATTTATAATATTTCATCAGGGAAAAATTCTAAACACAAATGTAAAAAATAAATATAAAAAACAATATTTTTGAATAACTGGTTTAAGGAAATATTAATACTTTGTCATTTTTTGACCTTCTTCAGGTGACTGGACTTTTGAACTGAACCTTTTATTTCTATCACTGGGGTAGATATTGTCCAGCATTCACTGCCATATTGAAGAACTGACATCACATAGCAATCCAGTCCTCTCTTCTTTGTTTCTAGCGAAATTTTCCTGTGTCTTAATACTTTACTGAACTTCTGGAATGCATTCTTGTGCTTTTGGATCACAGGAATATAAATGTATAGAAACTGCTGTGACCACAAAGTGAGGGGTCAGTTTATATATTGAGTGTAATAAGGAATTGATCCCCCCACTTTATATCCAGTGTGCTTCTATAGGAGCACGTTTCAGATGCTTCAAGTTTTTCCTTCATCTTCGAAGATATTGTTCAGCATTCACTGCCATATTGAAGAACTGACATCACATAGCAATCCAGTACTTTCTTCTTTGTTTCTAGCGAAATTGTCCTGTTTCTTATATGAAGGAAAAACTTGAATCAACTGAAATGTCGTTCCACAGAAGGATGCTGCGAATATTATGGATCGAGCATGTGAGCAATGATGAGGTCTTGGAAATGATGGAAACAAAAAGGAAATTAATACTGAGCATCAGGAAGAGACAACTGAAGTTCCTGGGATATGCAATGAGGAAGGAGGGCTTGGAGAATCTGATACTAACAGGCCATATAGAGGGGAAAAGAGACAGGGGAAAGCAGCGGATAACATATTTGAAGGACCTAATCAGGTGGATGATGGAACGAGGGTTGCATGGTGTAACAGGAGAAAGCGTGCTCAGAGCCACCAGGGATAGGGAAACGTGGAAAGCCATGATCGCCTACTTCCTGAAGGGACAGGGCACATAGAAGAAGAAGATATATGCCAACTGTTTATAAGAAATTATAATGTACATATAAAGTGGGGGATCAAATCTATATTATAATCAATATATAAACTGATCTCTGATTTTGTGGCCATGCTAGTTTCTATACATTTATATTGTAGATTTATGGGCTTGAGCTAGTGGATGACAGAATGAAAGTTGCATGGTGCAACAGGAGAAAGTGTGCTAAGAGCCACTAGGGATAGGAAGACGTGGAGGGCCATGATCGCCTACGTTCTGAAGGGACAGGACATATAGAAGAAGAATAATAGGTTAGATGAGATAATGTACATTAAAATATTACAATAAAGAATTTATTGTGCGTGTTTACAAATATTACGTATATGAAATTAAATAAAAAGTCAAAAGTGTATTAGCTTATCTCAGTTGTTCTCGCAAACCATTAGGAATCTTTTGCGGAACATTATGGTTCCAGGGAGCCCTGGTTGAGCAACGCTGATGTAGTGGATCAAACAGGGTTTTTTTTCTATATGAAACGAAAATTTCATAGAAAAGAAAAGAAAAGAAAAGACAGAAAAATTTATATGTGTGTTCAATTTAACCCTCTAGGGTCATTCGTATCATATTTGATACAGTATGAAAACAAGCCTTGAAAGAAATATTTTCCTGAAAAATTTTTTAAGAGAAATATTTTATAAATTTCAAATGAAAGCAGCACTGACTGCTCAGTCAATGAATACCAAATGTTTCCTTATAGGGAAATACCAAATGTTTCCTTATAGGGAAATACTGTATCAAATATGATACGAATGGCCCTAGAGGGTTAATAGGGATTAAGATAGATAGATAGATAGATAGATAGATAGATAGATAGATAGATAGATAGATAGATAGATAGATAAACAGACTGAGATTAACCCTCTAGGGCCGTTCGTATCATACTTGATACAGTATGAAAACAAGCCTTGAAAGAAATATTTTCCTGAAAAATTTTTTAAGAGAAATATTTTATAAATTTCAAATGAAAGCAGTACTGACTGCTCAGTCAATGAATACCAAATGTTTCCTTATAGGGAAATACCAAATGTTTCCTTATAGGGAAATACTGTATCAAATATGATACGAATGGCCCTAGAGGGTTAATAGATAGATAGATAGATAAACAGACTGAGATTAACCCTCTAGGGCCATTCGTATCATATTTGATACAGTATGAAAACAAGCCTTGAAAGAAATATTTTCCTGAAAAATTTTTTAAGAGAAATATTTTATAAATTTCAAATGAAAGCAGTACTGACTGCTCAGTCAATGAATACCAAATGTTTCTTTATAGGGAAATACCAAATGTTTCCTTATAGGGAAATACTGTATCAAATATGATACGAATGGCCCTAGAGAGTTAACGAAACAAAATGGAGATCCTCTTTAAATTTGAAAAAAAGAGGTTATAGTTTTGTGGAATATATGATTTCTTCTTTCAATCTTAACGGTAAGAGTGTGAGTTGATCAAAACCCTTGTTTAGACTGCATTTCCGTTGATGTATTCATTATTGTTACAAAATTAGTTTTCTCTGTATCACATCCTTTTATAAAACAAAAAAGAAAGAAAACATTTTATATTTTTTATCTGACTTAAAGGGAGCTTTGAATGTAATTATACTATTTTAATTTCGATTCAGAATATGTTTTATTCTAATTTTAAACTTTTAATTTGTAAAAATTTTTAATATCTTTTTATTTATTAAAAATTTTAATATCCATTTTATTATTATTATTTATTATTATTATACACTCCCTTTCAACCAAATGGTTATCAGTAAATTAGAAAAAAAAAGCCCTCGCTTTGATTAAGAAACACTTTCCAAATAATAATCCATTAATAAGATTTTCAATAAAAATACTCTAAAATTAACTTCTAGTTGTATGAATAATTTTGAAAAAAAAAATTATAAAAATCATAATAATAATATTTTAAATAAAAATTTAAAACTAATTGTAAATAAGAATTATCCAATAACTGAAATCAATAATTTGGACAATAATAAATGTAACTGTAGAAACCCTATAGCGCGTCCTTTGGAAAACAGCTGCCTTACAGAATCCATTGTTTGTCAATGTACTAATTCTTCTATAGGAACCCTAGTAATGTAAAGATTTATGTGGGTAGTACTAAGAAATCTATTTAAAAAAAACGATTTTATCAACACACGCCTTCATTTAATAATAATAAGTACAGAAAGAGAACCTCCCTATCAAAATATTATTGGTATCTAAAAGAAAAAAATAAAACTCCTACATTAAAATGGAAAATTAAAAAAAAAAAAGCTCCAACATGCAAGTCTTTAACGGACCCATGCCCCTTGTGTTTATATGAAAAACTATATATTACATTTCTTTAGAATAAAACTAAATAAACGTAATAATATAAATGTCGTATGTAAACATTTGAAAAATGTTCACCTTAAAATATGTTTAAAAAGATTCTTCATAAAAATATTTATTAACTTATATCTATTAATTTGTTTTATATTATGAACGAATAAAATTAAATAGATATTAAAATAATTGAATAGGTATTTAATTTTTATTAATTAAAATAGATATAAAAATTTGTATTATGATATTAAAAATTGTATTAGAATATAATAAAATAATAGATTTATTAAAAATAATAAACGGATATCTTTAATAAATAAATAGATATTAAGATTGCATTCTGAATCGAAATAAAAATAGTACAATTTCACTCTAAGGTCCTTTTAAGTCCAATAAAAAATATAAAATGTTTTCTTTCTTTCATTTTGTTTAATAAAAGAATGGGATACAGAGAATTTTTTTTTTAATCGTATCACCCCGAGCAAGGCAGTAACGCCACTGATGTACAGGGGGCTACGTAATAGTGAAAAGATAGGAAAAGAGAAGTCCGGAAACCACATCCTAAACAGGGAACAAGGGATGAGCCTCTTAACCTGTTCAATAGACGTGGGTGGAGTGTGAACCGGGCGATAGTTAGATCTATCGACTCCAATTGAAAAAACAAAAAACAAAGTGAAAAGATTGGTAAAGAGAAAACCGGAAACCACATCCTAAACAGGGAACAAGGGATGAGCCTCTTAACCTGTTCAATAGACGTGGGTGGAGTGTGAACCGGGCGATAGATAGATCTATTAAGAGAATAATTTAAAACAGTGCTCAATATAGAAATAGAGCAATGAATATTTATTATTAATTATACTTTAGAACATGTACAAACCACAATCTACTACAAGAGTGTCAATTTTTTTTCAATATTTAAAGAACAATGTCTAATCAGGTAGTTAGTAACCATGGTCTACCATCATTACTAACTGCCTGATGAGACATTGTTCTTTCAATGTCGAAACAAAATGTACACTTTTGTAGTAAATTGTAGTTTGTACATGTTCTAAAGTATAATTTATATATATATTTGAAATTATTTGTTTGAACGTTATTTTTGATCGATACTCATATTTAAGTAAATATATTGTTTACAATCAAACAGTATATATATTTATTTGTACCGGCCTGATTATTTACGATAAACTTTTGTTACGAAAATGTCTGTCATTCGGCAGGATTCGAACCTGCGACCCCTATCTATATAGGAGAAGCCACCAATCGATCTGGCGCGTCTTAGACCTCTCGACCACGAATCACCAAGGGTCGGCAACCTACGGTCTGTGGGCCGGATCCGGACCGCGAAACATTTTGACCGGCCTGCGAGCCTGATTACCAATGACTCTATTTTTAACATGAGAGACGAGACTTTCGAATTCAACAAAAGTCCTGCTGTGATCTTCCTCTGATCCACCAAACCGAATTTGAATCCTATGACCCTAAAAACACGATCAAAACCCAATCACCTCCATTTCTGCGTAAAAAAATAAACATAAAACAAAATCTGAGAGTCGATTTGACCGACCGACCGACCGGAGACAGACATTAGGTGGGGACACCTTCAAAGGGACAATGTTATCTCAGTCGGCTTTCTATTTCATTCCTACAACAGCGACCCCCCCCCCATCGCTTACCCTTGCCACCTACCCTATGTAAGTTGCTTGAATCTTTCAATGGGTGGGACATGTTCTTATCTTATCATACGTAAGTGTATATGTTTGCAACTATTTGTACTCGTATGTATGGGTATATGTGTTTCATTTTTTGTTTGATGTGTGTGCGTGATTACATTGGGGTACAATTTTCAATTACAGTTTCAAACCAACGCGTCATAATTTCATCCATTTCACTTCTCTTGATTTTTTTCACTTGGAAGTATTTTGACGTTCCTTGAGGAAAAGTAATTTTTGTTAGGTGTTTTTTTTTAATGTTAGATTTTCTTTTGTTTTTCTGATTTCTCATTGTTTATTTTCATTATGGTTTTAAATATTTAGGTTGACAGGGGTCTGCATATGTAATTTTCCTTAATTTTTCATTAATGGCCTTCGTCCGGCTCGCGACCCGTCATTATAACACGATCCGGCCCGTGGAGCCAAATGAGTTGCCGACCCCTGGTCATAATGTTCAAACAAATCATTTCAAATTGTCGTTGTTTAAAGACCATTTCGTTAATCTTCGTTATATATATATATATATATATATATATATATATATATATATATATATATAATGATTGTTTAATTACTCAATTTCTGGTCATAATAAGTTTAGACCAGTGCCCATTTGTATTAAAATGTGTTCAATACAATTATATTGTAGATCTTTTGAATATTTTCCATTTGTAAACGAGTTATTACGCGACCCAGGTTTCTACCACTCATCGCAGAAACCTAGGTCGCGTAATAACTCGTTTTCAAATGGAAAATATATATACATTTAAACTTATTTATAAATGGAAATGTGTCTGTGTGTGTGCGTCTGTGTGTGTGTATGTGTTTCGGTTACCTATAAACTCCGAAAAGGTTGAACCGATTTTCTTGAAAATTTACACAGTTGTACTATATATATATTTAAAAAGCAAGATTTTTTTTTTTTGTGTGTGTGTGTGTGTGTGTGTGTGTGTGTGTGTGTGTGTTTTCAGCCCTTTTATTTTAGTTTTTGCTTCGGGTTTGGCTCTAAGTAGGTATAATTGTAGTTCTTAGTCTCAGCCATGATACCATTTACTCAGAGGACATATTTAGCCTTCAAAATTCAGTTTACGACGAAAAAAACTTATTTGATATCTATGCCAGGAAATCAAAATTTGACTTACATGCATTCATTTTTCTTTCAGTCTACGGTTTCGCTTTAACTGGAAACAACTATTGTTTTTTAGTCTTTCGTGCCAACGTCCAAAGAGTCTGAGCTCCAGGACCATGGATTAGTTTTAAAGCTTTCATTACACCCGCAACGCCGGGCTATACTGCTAGTATATATTATATATATATATATATATATATATATATATATATATATATATATATATATATGTGTGTGTGTGTGTGTGTATTAGATGCGATTGTTAAATTGTCGCAATTATTTTATTATTTCTAATATTCTTGAGGCTGAGTCTGAGCTTCAGGACCATAGATTAGTTTTAAAGCTCTCATTACACCCGAGCAATGCCGGACTATACTGCTAGTATATATATATATATATATATATATATATAGAGAGAGAGAGAGAGAGAGAGAGAGAAATATATATATATATATGCACAAATAAATACACAACGGTATTTATTAAAATGTAGAGGCTAAGGCAGATGAAGACCTGCTTATGCCTCATCCCGTTTTTGGCCTTGTGTCACATTTTTTGTCTTTTTTTTTTTTTAATCATATCACCCCGAGCAAGGTGGTAACGCCACTGATGTGCAGGGGGCTACATAATAGTGAAAAGATTGGAAAAGAGAAAACCGGAAACCACATCCTAAACGGGGAATGAGGGATGAGCCTCTTAATCTGTTCAATAGACGTGGGTGGAGTGTGAACCGGGCGATAGATAGATCTATCTACTCCAATTAAATCTATCTACTCCAATATAGTAAAATAAATATAAGTCAGTCAACAAAAAGCTTCTACGTAGAATTGTTGCGATATTAATACGTGTTAATTATTTTTTACAGGACAAAATTGCTTCCTCCATTCCCAGAAACTTCCACTAGTAAAACATAGCTTTCATACGTCACTGTCTATACAAATTGCGTAAAAAAAAAAAAATGAAAAAATGTAATTGGTAAGAAGTTTGGATGTTAAAAAAAAGAAAAAAAATGACCGAAAATAAATCAACTCACTTGTTGGGGGCTTAAATTCAAAGAACGTTTCCTGTTGTCCAGTTGCTATTAGCGGTTTCAGGCTCGTGTCGATGAAACCGTTCTTTAAATAATAGCCATACATTTACAAGCCGTATTGTTTTAGCCAATCAGAGGCTTTATTTACTTTTTTACAAATCTGCTCTCCAAAGCTTTGCTGATTTATGGGGCAAACCCCATATATATATATATATATATATATATATATATATATATATATATATATGTCTGTGTGTGTGTTGGGGGGGGCTGGCTGTGTGTGTGTGTGTGCACATACGTGCGCATGCGTAATCGAGAGAGCCTCAGAAATTATAAACTTAGTTCGAGAGATAAAAACACAGAAAAATAAGAAAACAAAAAAAATGATTTGCAAAATGACAAAAGATAGAAGAACCAGAGAAGAAAGCGATCAAGAAAAAAAGTGAGGGGACAAAAAAAATAATGAAGAAATATTGATAAAAAAAGAAGATAAAGATTAAAAATTTGAAAGCGGAAATGAGGACCGGCTAATCCCGAGGCGAGGGAGATTAAAATGGTGAACGATCGAAAAGGCGAATTAGATCGAAGACAAGACTCGGAAGGTATAATCCGAATAATTAGAGGTGGGGATACCGAAATGAGCTTATAAGGAAAAGGAAGACTACAAAAAGAAGAAGAAGAAGAAGAAGAAGGCATTTTCAGACATTGTGAGAGAAAAAGACATGTTTGCATTAATTCTCTGCAAAATTACGAGAAATAGAAACTGAAGAAATAAGACAAACGTATAAGTAGTCATTGTCTGCGAAATTACGAAAGAAGAAGAAGAAGAAAAAAAGAAGAAGAAAAGAAGAAGAAAAGCTAAGAAGAAGAAGAAGAAAAAGAAAAAAAGAAGAAGAAAAAGAAGAAGAAGAAGAAAAGAAGAAAAAGAAGAACAACAAAAGCTAAGAAGAAGAAGAAGAAGAAGAAGAAGAAAAAGAAAAAGAAGAAAAAGAAGAAGAAAAAGATGAAGAAAAGAAGAAGAAGAAGAAGAAGAAGAAAAAGAAGAAGAAAAAGAAAAAGAAGAAAAGAAGAAGAAGAGGAGAAGAAAAAGAAGAAGAAAAAGAAGAAGAAAAGAAGAAAAAGAAGAAGAAAAAGAAAAAGAAGAAGAAAAGAAGAAGAGGAGAAGAAAAAGAAGAAGAAAAAGAAAAAGAAGAAGAAAAAGTAAAAGAAGAAGAAGAAAAAGAAAAAGAAAAAGAAGAAAAAGAAAAAGAAGAAAACTATTAGCAGTCAATAACTAAAAATTACGAAAGAAGCTATATTTTGAAGACCCAGTCAGTCAGTTAAGGGCCATACGTGATAGACGCTTTGGGCGATCATATCTCGAAAGAGACATGATTGACTGGACAGAAGATTATCCTCCAGTAGGTTGCCATTGCTTTCTGTGATAGACTGGTTGCCAGCCAAAACTATAGAACCCAATCTGTCTTATTATTCAACCCATAACTGGAAGGAAGAGACGGATTAATACATTTCCCAAGGATATTTGTGCGTAAGTGAATGCAAGGAATTCAACTAGAATTCGAACTCGGTTCCCCAAGTTGTCGTTCCGAGTCGATAACCACTGCACCACAACGCACATAATACGTACGAATATTTACTTTGGTTTGTTTAACGGCATTTCCACTCATTATGGGTCATTTTAATGCCGTAATTTGATTTTCTTGGGTGCTTTGATATTTTCGTTTTCACTATTAAAATTTATTACTTGGAATTTATAGTATAAAAATGTATTTTTATGCTTTCATTGACTACAAGACCTCCTACAGAAGGTAGCGGTGGAGAGTGACAAAAAAGGACTACAAATAAACTTTAAGAAAACTGAATGCATGGTCATCAGCAAAAGGTGCAACCCAAAATTCCAAATACAGGTGGGGGATACCAGAATAAAGCAAGTACAAAAATTTAAATACCTAGGAAGTGTTCTAACAGGAGATGGAAAGTGCGACACAGAGATCCGAAGGCGAATTGGCATGGCAAAGGACGCGTTCCAGAAACTGAGTAAAGTACTAATACACAGGAAAATTTCACTAGAAACAATGAAAAGAGTGCTGGATTGCTATGTGATGTCAGTTCTTCAATACGGCAGTGAATGCTGGACAATATCATAGAAAATGAGAACAAAACTGGAAGCAGCGGAAATGTGGTTCTACAGAAGGATGCTACGGATATCGTGGACTGAGCATGCAAGCAACGATGAGGTGTTGGAAAGAATGGCAACAAAAAGGAAATTAATACTGAGCATCGGGAAGAGACAACTGAAGTTCCTGGGACACGCAATGAGGAAGGAGAGCCTGGAGAATCTGATACTGACTGGCCAGATAGAAGGAAAGAGAGACAGAGGAAGACAGCGGATAACATATTTGCAGGGCCTGATCAGGTGGATGACGGAACGGGGGTTGTCAGGAGTAACAGGAGCAAACATACGAGGGATAGGGAGACGTAGAGAACCATGATCGCCTACGTCCTGAAGGGACAAGGCACATAGAAGAAGAAGAAGAAGAAGAAGAAGAAGAAGAAGAAGAAGAAGAAGAAGAAGAAGAGTGTTTTGACCCTAGTGTGAGGGATTAACAATTTATGAGACTAACAGGTACTACCCCCCGGTCATGGTGGAAACAACAGCATTAAGTAGAATCAAAACTTCTCGATTAGTGGCCTTGCTACTGAATGTAGTTTATTGTCATACCTAGGAAAAGCATATGAAACATCCAGACATTGCTTACAAAGCAACGAAATTGAATTATAAACAGCAATCAACATTTTGATAGGTTTCTGTGAAAACCTTCCATCTCATTTTCTTTCTCCTCAAGGCGTGGTTGACACCTATGGTCTTGCAGAATGGTTTTAGTGATCATTGTGCATAGTACCATTAGCTTCAAACTCATCCCTAATTCGTGAGATTGTAAGCCGTATGGGTAGTTCTGGATGGAATTCTCTTCGATACCGCCTTGGAATGTCAAATACATCTTCGTACTTTTAGTTGCATTTCAGGATTAACTTTCTATGTCCAAAACAAAGCCTAGATTCATTTAGTAATAATAACGTATGAACCCGAAAAGAAACCAAGTTTAATTAAAACTAGCATCATAACCCGGCGTTGCCCGTGCAACTCAGAACATTTTAGTAGTAGGAGAAAAAATCTTCTTTTGTTTTGCGTAAACGTGATTTGATATTTTGTGTGACATTGTAAACAACATTCCTTTTGTTTTTGTTTCAAAATTACAGGAGAAAATATTGACATTTTTTGTTCACTAAATGAATTTAACATAAAAATAAAAATTATTTATTTTGTTTTACTGAAATTAGAAATATAAAAACTATTACGCTCTCAGTTCAGAAAATTTCGAAGAATATTTAAAAATGTAGACATTTAACTTTAGAGGAAACAGTTACATTAATGCCACACGAATTACAGACACTTTTTTTACTTTTTCTTTTACATATTTTGTTTTTGTTTGAAAAAACACTTTTTTAAAATATTGTAATGTTTCAAAATTACGGGGAAAAATATTCAAATTTTTTTTGTTGACCAAATGAATTTTTAAAACGTCGAAATAAAAATTAAATATAAAAGCTCATTTTTAAAATTTTCTTTTTGA
Source organism: Ascarosepion bandense (assembly GCA_037127315.1). NCBI lineage: Eukaryota > Metazoa > Mollusca > Cephalopoda > Sepiida > Sepiidae > Ascarosepion > Ascarosepion bandense. The sequence goes on along the minus strand of JBBBDQ010000909.1, from coordinate 2,630,382 downwards.
TAAAAAAATATTTTAGTCGCGTTTGACACGTGTGGTTTGATTTCTGTGACGTAATTCAGTAACCATCTTAGATCTTAGATTTTTTACGGAGCAAATGTAGACAATTGGCTGCATTGACCAAAAGATGCGAAAGGGAAAATTGCTGAACTTAAACTCAAAAAGTATGTGTCGACCTGGCTTCCCTGTAGATATGTGTCCCTAGAAATTTTGAATGGCGTAGCTTAAAAAATGTAGGCGTGCATAGGGAACAGTCACACACGGACTCACAGATTGCCTTTTATATCTATAGATAACGTATGAACCCGAAAAGAAAGCAAGTTTAATTAAAATAACGGAAACCATTCAAATTTTTTGTTGCAATTGCAATATTTTGCTAAAGCTGTTAATCTCAAATATTTGACGATGTAATAGTGAAAATTCTACGGACATTTTACTGTCGTAGAACTTGCCACGAGTTTATTCAGTAAATAACTGAAGAATGATTAAATTTAAAATAAGAAAACCGTTATTATTATTAAGGAAAGCGAGAAACGGACAGAGAATTTGCTGCTGTGATAGTAGTGATAATGGTGTTAGATATGCCATTTCTTCTTGTTCATATCAAGATCTAAACATATTTATAAATGGAACTTTGTGTGTGTGTGTGTGTGTGTGTGTGTGTGTCTGTGTGTGTGTCCGTTACCTATAGACTCCGAAACGGCTGAACCGATTTTCTTGAAAATTTACACAGTTGTACTATGAGCGTCTGCAAGTGTTCTTAGCTAGGTTTTGTGTCGAGGCACCCCCGATAAATATCGAAAATCGAAAAAATCGTGTTATTGAACGAGTGGTCCGATTTTAATCAAATTTCATACACTCATAGGCAAAGACATAAGAAACGATAATCATCTGCCCAATCAGTCATGTTTCTTTCGAGACATGATCGCCCAAAGCGTGTATCACGTATAGCACACGTATAGTATATATATATATATACGAATAAATACGCGGCGGTCGTTATCAAAATAGAGTCGATATATATATATATATAATGTATCGAGGCAGCAGATAATTTTCTAAACATATACTGTTAAATATAAGAGACAATGAATGTCTGTTAAGTTTAATCATGAGCCGTTCTAAACATCGTATTTTGGCTTTAATTTCTCTGAAGATGGCTCATGTGAGCCGAAAGCTTGGAACCAACTTAATAAGAAATTATCCAAATGTTGTAAAATTTTTGTCTTTATTTTCACCGGAGATTAAAGCCCAAATACGATGTTTAGAACGGCTCATCATTAAACATTCGTTGTCTCTTATATTTAACAGTGTGTGTGTGTGTGTGTGTGTGTGTGTGTGTGAAATAAGTATTTATATATATATATATATATATATATATATATATGCTATTAGTGATATATATTATTTATATATTATATATGCGCGCTACTTATTGGAAAGCGCTCAATATCAGTGATTGAGCTAATATATTCAGTTGGATTGATTTCAGTTTGTCAAACTTATATCAATCCAATTGAATATATATATATATATATATATATATATATATATATATATAGTCTTCACTACTTGGTGACATAATTATTGCAAAAAAATAAAATAAAAAGCCATTGATAAAGAGAGAACATGCCCCAAGAGCTTTCATAACTGGTAGTAAAGTTTAATAACTAGTCGTAAAGAGAATGAATTGAGCTAACGCTGCCTCCTCGCTACTGACTCTCTCCATGTGCATGGCAGGAGGGATATATATATATATATACTTTCAGCCGGGTGCCAAGCCTAAGTTACACTTAGAAAATCGCCATAGAGAAGTTGTGGTATTACAGTGGCTGTAGTAAGGATGTGCGTTGTGGTGCAGTGGATATCGGCTTGGAATAAGAAATCAGAGAGTTGGGTTCAAATTCCAGTTGACATTCACTGCATTCGCTCACGAGCAAATACCTTTGAGAAATTTATTTGTTCGTTTCTTACTTCCAGCTATGGGTTAAATAAGAGGATAGAGTGGGTTCTATAGCCTTAGTTGACAACCAGTCTACCGCAGAAAGTAATGGCAACCTACTGCGAGAAAGTCTTCTGTCCAGTCAGTCATGTTTCGAAAGAGATATGATCGCCCAGGCGTGTATCACGTCTAGTACTTAACTGACTGATACAAATAAATACACAACGGTTTTTATTATAATTGAGATGATTGTTATTATTAATCATTTCACCCCAAGCAAGGCAATAACGACACTAAGACTTAAAAAGCTACTGGATGTTAGAAATTAGGAGGAAAATACTATTAAGGAGAAAGAACAATAAAAGAAAAAGTACGAAGAGAAAAGAAAATGATTGATACTGCGCTTAATTTTTTGGAAATAAAACTTTCCTAGGAAGCAATAAACCGAATGAGCGTTTCATAAGCCAGAAGTGCAATAGAAGAAACTATTAACATAGAACTTGCGGTTACATCTAGCCACTTCAACTGTAAAATAATGACACCTTACAGCCAATAAAGTTAAACAATCTGTTAAATGCCATACGTGATACACGCTTGGGCGATCATGTCTCGAAAGAAACATGACTGACTTGGCAGAAGATTGCCATTACTTTCTGCGGTAGACTGGTTGCCAGCCAAGACTATAGAACCCAATCTGTCCTGTTATTTAACCCATAACTAGAAAGGAAGAGACGGATTAATACCTTTCCCAAGGGTATCTGTGCGCAAGTGAATGCAAGATATTTAACTGGAATTCGAACTCGGCTCTCCGATTCTCGTTGCCAGTCGATAAAGTACTGCGCTTAAATTCATAAAGTCTGGGTACCATATAAACAACTACCATGAAAGTATTTATAGAAAAGGCTGAAGGAAGCTACGGTGGTGGGAATATGACTGAAGCCAAGATTTCAGGTTAGGACCAATGAAATTGCAGATTCTTCTTTTGTGTTTTAATCAAGAATCACTAAATATATTCCAGGAGCACCAGACCCGATGCAGCAGCAATATTCAAAGCAAGGACGAATGGTAGTCTCATAATTATGTAACATGAATTCTAGCGAAAAAGCTGTTTATTAGCATTAATGTTATTATTAAAGAGACTTGAGAATAGAGATTGTACTCTTGTAAATGTTCTAATAATGATATTGAGACCGGCTATTTATTATTATAGTTCTCTTTTGTATTCATTACTTTTTTCTTCTTGTTATTTTAAGTATTTTCAGAAGACGCAAAATGCGACACAGAGATCCGAAGGCGAATTGGCATGGCGAAGGAAGCATTCCAGAAGTTGAGTAAAGTATTAAGAAACAGGACAATTTCGTTAGAAACAAAGAAGAGAGTACTGGATTGCTATGTGATGTCAGTTCTTCAATATGGCGGTGAATGTTGGACAATATCACCGAAGATGAAGAAAAAACTTGAAGCAACCGAAATGTGGTTCTAATTAAGCATGATGGATATAAAGTGGGGGATCAATTCTATATTACAATCAATATATAAACTAACCCCTCACTTTATGGTCACAGTATTTTCTATACATTTACGAAGAAGAAGAAGAAGAAGAAGAAGTTTCTCGCCTAAGACTTACTTGCCACCATCAATGGTCGCTTTACGATAATGAAGTTTTATGATCATCCTATCTTGACACAGCGACGTCGGCCTATGTGAACCTGTTATCAAATCGGTACCATGTGGCTTAACACAGCAGATGCAAGAAATTAAAAAATAAAATGGTATCCGAAATCAGAGCACTTTCTCAATCGGTTTATTGCATTTGCAAAAATATTGAGTCTAATCCGCTTACACTTAAATAAATTTATGAAAATTACCCTCCAACACCACTACCACCCCGCCACCCTAAAAAAATAAAGTACACACTTTATTAATCTTGTTTACTCAAACTGACTTGGCGAGAATGTTCGTAACATAATTGAAATGCGCCTATTACCCCAACGCAGATGTCCTGCTTGCCGTCCTTAAAAATCAATATTAGAAAAGCTGGTCATTATCTGGGATTGAACCCTGACAACAAGGAATTACACCATTATCCCTGTCTCCCATTAAATTGTTTATTTATTGCAGGATTTAGTATCGATGGTGTGTATGTGGAGGGAAAATTACAATCTTGAAAAAAAAACATATACAAATAACAACATAGAAAGGAAGCGGCAAGGACTCCTAGATAAAGTGGTAAAGAAAAGTGAGAAGAAAGGACTAACTATCGATTGTAAAAAGACAGGATGTATGGTTGTCAGTAAAAAAAAAAGACTGCGAGTTATAATTTGGAGGTACCAAAATCAAACAAGTACAGACAGGAAACCAGTTCAGCAGATATACGAAGAGGTCTAAGACAAGGATGTGTCTTCTCACCAGATCTATTCAACAAGACAATTCTGAGAGACCTAGCAATCTTGCCAGAATTCATCATTAGCGGTCACAATCTGAATCATATAAGATACGCAGATGATACATTGTTAATAGCGGAAACGAAACTGTTTGCGTTGTGGTGCAGTGGACATCGGCTCTGAACGAGAAATCGGGGAGCCGAGTTCGAATTCCAGTTGAATTCACTGCATTCACTTACGCGCAAATACCATTGGGAAAGGTATTAATCCGTCTCTTCCTTCCAGTTATGGGTTAAATAACAGGACAGATTGGGTTCTTTAGCCTTGGTTGGCAACCAGTCTACCACAGAAAGCAATGGCAACCTACTGCGGGATAATATTCTGCCCAGTCAGTCATGTGTCTTTCGAAACATGATCGCCCAAGCGTGTTTCACGTATGGCACTTAACCGAACTGAAGAAAGCGGAAAGAAAGGACTAAACATAAACTACAAGAAAACTATATGCATGGTCATCAGTAAAAAGAGGAGCCCAAAATGCCAACTACAGGTCGAGGGTACTAAAATCAAACAAGACACGGAAAGGAAACTACAAGACCTACAGAAGGTAACTAAAGAAAGCAGAAAGAAAGGACTAAACATAAACTACAAGAAAACTGAATGCATGGTCATCAATAAAAAGAAGAGCCCAAAATGCCAACTACAGGTCGGGGGTACTAAAATTAAGCAGGTACAGAAATTTAAATACATGAGAAGTGTTCTAACAGAAGACGGAAGGTGCGACACTGAGATCCGGAGGCGAATTGGCATGGCCAAGGATGCATTCCAGAGGCTGAGTAGAGTGTTGAGAAAAAGAAACATTTCGCTAGAAACAAAGAAGAGAGTACTAGATTGCTATATGATGTCCGTTCTTCAATGGTGAATGCTGGACAATCTCCTCAAAGATGAATGAAAGACTTGAAGCAACCGAAATGTAGTTCTGCAGAATGATGCTAATGATATCATGTACCAAACATGGGAGCAACAATGAAGTTTTGAATAGGATTGAAACGAAAAGGAAACTAATAATTTACATCAAGAAATAGAGGGTTGGGTTCCGTCAGGTTCGCGCTGCATTGGATATCGGCTCGGAACGAGAAATCGGAGAACCGATTACGAATTCCGATTGAATTAGTTGTATTCATTTACACGCAAATACCTTTAAAAAATGTATTAATTCGCTTCTTCTCCCTCCATCTATGGGTTAAATAACAGGTTAGATTGGGTTCTATAGCTTTGGTTGCCAACAAGTCTATCGCAGAAAGTAATGGCAACCTACTCCGAGAAAATATTCTGACCAGTCACTCATGTCTCTTTCGGGACATAATCGCCCAAGCGAGTATCATGTATGGCACTTAACTAACTGATTGTGCCAAGACACTGCAACAGTATACGTGCTGCCTCTACGACACCATCTAAATATTCTCCGGTTTACATGTGGATAAAAATTTCAAATTAAAATTTAAATTAAAATTAAAAAATAATAAAACGCAAGAAGAAATCAAAGGGGCGTAAATCATGATTCTTAAAAATTTAAATATTCAGATATTACATGTAGATATTTTTATTTTTATTTTAAGTTTTGAATCTAAATTTTAGATTTCTATCCACATGTAATCGTAGAATATTTAAATTTTTAGTCTTGTTGTTAAAAAAGCATTAACTTAACTTTATAACATTTAATTTCCACGGACATCGAGTAAACTTAAATTCAAATCTATTAAACGGTCAGTTTGAAATATGCACCTGAGGATTGCATAACGTATGAAACTGTGAGATGTGCCATAGACGGATAATAATAGAATAATATATATATATATATATATATATATATATATATATATAAGAAAAATTAAGGCAGACACGTTATTTCATGGTGAATCGGAAGTATAGGCCTATATACTTCCGATTCACCATGAAATAATGTGTCTACCTTAATTTTTCTTATATTTGCTCTATATGTATTTATATGCATATATGTTTAGAGCTCTCTTAGAGAGTTATCCTACCACTGTATGCACAGGATACTCCTTTGGATTCTTCTATATTTACACTGCATGCTGATATATATATATATATATATATATATATATATATATATATATCAAAGAACCGAAAACACACCACTTACAAGCAACCTAGATTTCGATATATATATATATATATATATTAATCATTTCACCTCAAGCGGGTGCGCAAATAGTCACAAAGAAGGAAAGTGATGAGAAAGAGTGACAGATTACAGGGGGTGTCAGGAAGTGGGTAAGAAAAGGATGAGAATACTGATGAGAGTGGAGTGGACGGAGAAAAGAGTATGTCAGAGAGGATGCGAGTCAGTGAGATAGGAGATTACAATTGACCTTACATTTAAAGTCTTGGAAATTGTAGCTGTCGAGGAAACAAGTATACGGAAGGGAATTCCACAGTGTGAGAAAAGAAGCTGATGAGTAGAAGTTGAGGTCACATTTATATAGAGATTGATGAAAAGAATAGATAGAAAAAAAGAACGAAAGAAACGAAAGATAGTTAGATAACTCTAGAAAGAAAGAAAAAGAAAGATATCTCTAGAAAGAAAGAAAGAAATATGTCTCTAGAAAGAAAGAAAGAAAGAAAGAAAGAAAGAAAGAAAGAAAGAAAGAAAGGAAGATGTCTCTAGAAAGGAAGAAAGAACGAAACAGTTTAATTAAATATAACTAAGATAGATAACTCTAGAAAGAAAGAAAAAGAAAGATATCTCTAGAAAGAAAGAAAGAAAGAAATATGTCTCTAGAAAGAAAGAAAGAAAGAAAGAAAGAAAGAAAGAAAGGAAGATGTCTCTAGAAAGGAAGAAAGAACGAAACAGTTTAATTAAATATAACTAAGATAGATAACTCTAGAAAGAAAGAAAAAGAAAGAAATCTCTAGAAAGAAAGAAAGAAATATGTCTCTAGAAAGAAAGAAAGAAAGAAAAAAAGAAAGGAAGATGTCTCTAGAAAGGAAGAAAGAACGAAACAGTTTAATTAAATATAACTAAGATAGATAACTCTAGAAAGAAAGAAAAAGAAAGATATCTCTAGAAAGAAAGAAAGAAATATGTCTCTAGAAAGAAAGAAAGAAAGAAAGAAAGGAAGATGTCTCTAGAAAGGAAGAAAGAACGAAACAGTTTAATTAAATATAACTAAGATAGATAACTCTAGAAAGAAAGAAAAAGAAAGATATCTCTAGAAAGAAAGAAAGAAAGAAATATGTCTCTAGAAAGAAAGAAAGAAAGAAAGAAAGGAAGATGTCTCTAGAAAGGAAGAAAGAACGAAACAGTTTAATTAAATATAACTAAGATAGATAACTCTAGAAAGAAAGAAAAAGAAAGAAATCTCTAGAAAGAAAGAAAGAAATATGTCTCTAGAAAGAAAGAAAGAAAGAAAAAAAGAAAGGAAGATGTCTCTAGAAAGGAAGAAAGAACGAAACAGTTTAATTAAATATAACTAAGATAGATAACTCTAGAAAGAAAGAAAAAGAAAGATATCTCTAGAAAGAAAGAAAGAAATATGTCTCTAGAAAGAAAGAAAGAAAGAAAGAAAGAAAGAAAGAAAGAAAGAAAGGAAGATGTCTCTAGAAAGAAAGAAAGAACGAAATAGTTTAATGAAATATGACTAAGATAGATAACTCTAGAAAGAAAGAAAGAAAGAAAGAAAGAAAGAAAGATATCTCTAGAAGGAAAGTTGACAAAGAAAGAAAAAGTTGGGAAATAATAAGAAAGAAAAATACAGAAAGAAAAGAAGGTGAAGCGAAACAAGATGATATCGCCAAAAGGAAAGAAAGAATGAATGACTAAAGGTGACAAAGAAAGAAATAATAATAAGAAAGAAAGAAAGAAAGAACCCAAGAAAGAAAGATATCTCTAAAAAGAAAGATGAAACAAAGTTTAATGAGATATTAAAAAAGAAAAGAAAATTCTCTAGTAAGAAGCCAAGTTTAATGAAATGTTAAGAAAGAAAGAAAGAAAGAAAGAAAGAAAGAAAGAAAGAGTGATGAAAGGCAAGTAAGGAAAAAGAAAAGAGAGAAGAAAAAAGAAAGAGAGAGAGAGAGAATTATAAAATAGTAAGTGAGAGAAAAAAAAGTAAGTAATTTTCTCAATTATCATCGTGTAGTCTTGTTTGCCAAACGCCACATCCGGCGAGTACAAAAGAAGCACAACATACTAAGAGTCCAATCATCAATTAACATCGTTAATTTACTCCATCTGATAATTTCGGTGAGAAGCCTAGAAAAAAAAAAGTACGATTCCGTTATCAGTTTAAACGGGGTTCCCAATATTTGGGCCAGAATCGATCGAATAGATCCTTCTTCACTTAACACGAAGCTCAAGTGGGTTTTAGGCAATCACTTTTTGGCTAGGTTCAACTTCTTAAGAGCCATGCTTATCTCTCACCTGGACTCACCTGTTTTCACTCCCGACCCGACCTGATCGGATCGATTACCGCTGGCTACTTAGACATTCAAAACCTTCCCGACCAACATGACAACACAACTTCCTTGTTTCTTCCCCACCTTCCCCAAAACAAAAAGACACGTGTCGATTTGGCGCGGGATCTATTCAGCGGAAGGAGAGTGGGGAAAAGGTTTTGCGAGTGAAGGCGGAGGTAGAGAAGAAGAGAGACAAAGAGAAAAGGGAGAAAAATGAAAAGGAATGAGGAAGGGAAGAAAATGTTATTTGTCAGTAGGAGTGGTAAGAGAGAGAGAGAGAGAGAGAGAGAGCGAGAGAGAGAGAGAGAGAGAGATCAAAAAGGAAAAATTAGAGGGAGAAATGAGAAGAGAAAAGAATATGAATAAGAGGGAGAAACAGAAGCTAAACCGAAAAAGTAGGAGGGAGAGAAAAGGAAGGAGAGCGGTAAGAATTTAAAGGGGGTGAGGAAAGAGAAGATAAATTAAACAAAGTAGGGAAAAGAAAGAAAGAAAGAAAGAAAGAAAGAAAGAAAGAAAAATAATCTTGCGAGAAATAAAAAAATTGAAATGAAAAAAAATAAGATAGATAAAACTAATTCCGAAAAAAAAGTAAATATGAAAAAAAATTAAAAAGGAAATTAAAAAATAAAGGAAAACATGAAAAAGAGAAAAATAAAGAAAAAATAAAAACAATAAATAAGCAAAAGAAAGAATGAAAAAGTAAATGAAAAATGAAAGTTAAATGTGAATAATTGAAAGAAAATGAAAATAGAGAAAGAAAAGAAGGACTAAGCAAGCAGGAAATAAATGAAAGTAAGGTGAAGCGGAACAGAGAACGAAAGAAAAAATAAAGAAAATAATAAGAGAAAAAAGAAAATAAATTAAAGAAAAAAAAAAGAAGGCGAACTGAAAGCAAGGTAATATCGAAAAAGAAAAGAAAGAATGAATAAATGAAAGAAACAAACAAACAAACAAACAAAAGTGAGAAAGAAAGGTGACAAAAAATTTAGGAAATAATAAGAACGAAAGAAAGGAAGAATGAAAAAATAAATAAACAAATAAAGAAAGAAAGAAAAAAGAAGGTGAAGCGAAATCAAATTGATAACGAACGAAGGAAAGAATGAATTAATGAATGAATGAAAGGTAATAAAAAAGTGACAAAGAAAGAAAGAAAGAAAGAAAGGTAATACAGAATGGTGACAAAGAAAGACAGATTTAGGAAAGAAAAAGAAAGAAAGAAAAAAGGTGAAGCGAAAGCAAGGTTACATAGAATGAATGAATGAATGAATGAAAGAAAGGTAATAAAAAGGTGAAAAAGAAAGAGGATTCGAGAAATAATAAGAAAGAAAGAAAGAAAGAAAGAAAGAATCAAAGAAGGTAAAGCGAAGGCAAAGTGCTAACGAACGAAGCAAAGAATGAATGAATGAATCAATGAATGAATGAATCAATCAATCAATAGTCTTAAAGGTTACAAGGAAAGAAAGACAGATTTGGGAAAAAAATGCGAAAAATATGAAAGAAAAAAAGAAAGAAAGAACGTGAAACGAAAGCAAGGTTACATAAAAAGAAAGAAAGAAAGAAAGAAAGAAACAGAATGAATGAATGAAAGGTGATAAAAAGAAGATTTGAAAAATAATAAGAAAGAAATACAGAAATAAATAAATAAAGAAACAAACAAACAAACAAACAAACAAACAAGCAAAAAAGAAAGTAAGATAGAAAAGAAGGTGAAGCGGAAGCAAGGTGATATCGAAAAAAGAAAAAGAATGAATGATTGGATGAATGGTGATAAAGAAAGAATGAAAGGTTTTGAGAAATAATATGAAACAAACAAACAAACAAAAAATATTCAAACAAAGAAAATAAAAAGAGAAGTGAAAACAAGGTGAAATCGAAAAAATGAATGAATGAATGAATGAATGAAAGGTGATAAAGAGAGAGAAATTTGAAAATACTAAGAAAGAAAGAAAGAAAAGTGATAGCAAAAAAAGAAAAGAAAAATAATGAATTAAAGGTGAAAAAAGAAAGGTGACAAAGAAATAAATAAAGATTTGGGAAATAATAAGAAAGAAAGAAAGAAAGAAAGAAAGAAAGAAAGAAAGAAAGAAAGAAAAGTGATAGCAAAAAAACGAAAGAAAAAATAATGAATTAAAGGTGATAAAGAAAGGTGACAAAGAAAGAAAGAAAGATTTGGAAAATAATAAGAAAGAAAGAAAGAAAGAAAGAAAGAAAGAAAGAAAGAAAGAAAGAAAGAAAAGTGATAGCAAAAAAAGTAAAGAAAAATAATGAATTAAAGGTCATAAAGAAAGGTGACAAAGAAAGAAATAAAGATTTGGGAAATAATAAGAAAGAAAGAAAGAAAGAAAGAAAGAAAGAAAGAAAGAAAGAAAGAAAGAAAGAAAGTGATAGCAATAACAGGAAAGAAAAATAATGAATTAAAGGTGATAAAGAAAGGTGACAAAGAAAGAAAGAAAGAAAGATTTGGGAAATAATAAGAAAGAAAGAAAGAAAGAAAGAGAGAGAGAAAGAAAGAAAAGTGATAGCCAAAATAAACGAAAGAAAAAATAATAAATTAAAGGTGATAAAGGAAGGTGACAAAGAAAAAAATAAAGAATTGGGAAATAATAAGAAAGAAAGAAAGAAAGAAAGAAAGAAAGAAAGAAAGAAAGAAAGAAAGAAAAGTGATAGCAAAAAACGAAAGAAAAAATAATGAATTAAAGGTGATAAAGAAAGGTGACAAAGAAAGAAATAAAGATTTGGGAAATAATAAGAAAGAAAGAAAGAAAGAAAGAAAGAAAGAAAGAAAGAAAGAAAAGTGATAGCCGAAAAAAATGAAAGAAAAAATAATGAATTAAAGGTGATAAAGAAAGGTGACAAAGAAAGAAATAAAGATTTGGGAAATAATAAGAAAGAAAGAAAGAAAGAAAGAAAGAAAGAAAGAAAGAGAAAGAAAGAAAGAAAAGTGATAGCCGAAAAAAATGAAAGAAAAAATAATGAATTAAAGGTGATAAAGAAAGGTGACAAAGAAATAAATAAAGATTTGGGAAAGAAAGAAAGAAAGAAAGAAAGAAAGAAAGAAAGAAAGAGAAAGAAAGAAAAGTGATAGCCAAAATAAACGAAAGAAAAAATAATAAATTAAAGGTGATAAAGGAAGGTGACAAAGAAAAAAATAAAGAATTGGGAAATAATAAGAAAGAAAGAAAGAAAGAAAGAAAGAAAGAAAGAAAGAAAAGTGATAGCAATAACAGGAAAGAAAAATAATGAATTAAAGGTGATAAAGAAAGGTGACAAAGAAAGAAATAAAGATTTGGGAAATAATAAGAAAGAAAGAAAGAAAGACAAAAAAAGAAAGAAAAGTGATAGCAATAACAGGAAAGAAAAATAATGAATTAAAGGTGATAAAGAAAGGTGACAAAGAAAGAAAGAAAGATTTGGGAAATAATAAGAAAGAAAGAAAGAAAGAAAGAAAGAAAGATTTCAAAGGAAAAAAGAAATAAAGATGAGAACGAAAATATGAAAGAAAGAAAAGTGCTAGAGGAAAGTGTCTAAAGAAAGATGCGAAAGTTGACAACGAACGAAATACTGAAAGATAATAATGTGAAAAAATGAAAGAGAATGACCAACAATTGAGATGTCTCCATTTAACTTCATCTCTATTTAAGAAAAAACGACACATTATAATCTAACAAAGAGAGTAAGCCTCCAGCCAACACAATTACGAATTCAGCATAATTTCCACGAATAGGTAAATATTTCTTATAATTTTTTTTTCACGCTAAAAGGATTTTGACTTGATCAACAACGCGTATTTTTTTTTCTTTTTTGACTCAATACAATGAAAATATTGGCATCTTGTTCCCTGCTTAGAATGTGGTTTCCGGTTTTCTCTTTTCCAATCTTTTCACTCCTTTTCATTTTTTTTTTTCAATTGGAGGATATAGACTAAACTATCGCCCAGTTCACACTCCACCCACGTCTATTGAACAGGTGAAGAGGCTCATCCCTTGTTCCCTGCTTAGAATGTGGTTTCCGGTTTTCTCTTTTCCAATCTTGTCACTCTTACATAGCCCCCTGCACATCAGTGGCGTTACCGCCTTGCTC